>CM033747.1:19519456-20066508 GCA_019671005.1 Hibiscus mutabilis | reverse complement strand
AATTATTGAATTGAATAAGCCATCTTCCTATCAAGGTTAATGAGTCAACTGAGCATCTCAGTGGTGGGTTTGAATAACCGAATCGAATCAGCGTTCATGCCGCCTGCCCTGAACAAATAGGAGGCGTGGGGCACAGGTCGCACATAAGCCGCCAGGTCGTACAACAGAAGAACACCCAACATACAGATGCACACTCCCCCATGTGAAATATTCATCTTCATTGGAGTTTTTTGGTAGTAGTCGTGACCAACAACCATAGCCATCAGCTGTCGGCTCGTTGGTAAGGCAAGAGCTTCAAGCCCGATTTTAAGTGGCATATCCCCTACACAAGCACCACCCGACGAAGGGGGGATAGGGAAAGCTACAGGCTCAAAACCTTCGACCCTTCTTTCTAAATGGGGGTGCCCGGAGCACCTCATCTTTTCATTTCATCGTTGCTCATTCCTGTTAGGCCAAAGTATTTGGCCTTTCCTTCTCCTCGCCCGTTCATGCTTCACTGACCTATCGCGTGGTAAAAAAAAGAAAGTAGAAAGAATAGTAAATGGAGCACACCGCAGAATGATTCTAAATATGAGAAGTCTCCTTTGGATTTGAGAAGAAGAAAATGAAGAACATGAACAAAATGAAATAAGGCGTTTCTTGCTCTAGTTTCGGATAAGCTTCTCCTAATTATGTCTGGTAATAGAATAGGGCGGCTTGCTCTGACCAAGACTCCACTTTTTGCTATGTCTATAGAGCTTATGAATTTCCTGGAACATAGATAGACCAAAAGAGGGAATGAAGAGATAGGAATAGGAATTATAGTACCATTGGAAAAAGGGGTACTCGTAGAAACATCTCTACTGATGATCCATTTCAATAGTACAGGTGTTGTCGTGCCACGAGGCACGACCATAAAAGTAATAAAAAAGAAAAAGTTATGTAGTTGGACCATCAGCTTTATCTGTTTGAGTTTCACTTCTCTAAAGAAGATAAGACGCTAAAACTGAAAGTGTTCGTAATGTATACCGAGAGGATACCAATGAAGTCGACCATTAATGACTAGTTCGAACACCAGGAGCGTTATGATCCCTTATTTGATCAGATAGACTGCTCTTAGAAGAAAGAAAAGAAAACTTGAAAAATGGTTTTCCATGCTGAGAACACTAGCGAACACTTTATTATTCCCACTGAAGCTAGTATGCAATGAAGACCAATTCGCAAGCTAACCTATGACATCCAATAGCAGAGACAAAAAGAAGGATAGCTACTGAAGCATAGGAGAACCAATATTGATAAGAACATCACTTAAGCTATTTCTGTAGTAGCGAGAATAGTATGCAGACATAAGAATTCCTACTAGAAAAGCAGGTCACAAGCAAGAAAAGAACATATAGCATGTGAATTAGAAAGGCAAGCTAAACAAGCAAGTCACCCCGTCTGTCTTCAACAAAGAAACTTAAAGCGCAGTAACTCTGATTGGTAAATGAGCTACCCCTCTTAAGATTAGGTATCACATTCTCTCATCGGGCTCTAAAAGCACCCGAGTAGGGAGGGGAGCCACCTCTATTAAGAAAGAATCTACCCTTCTAGCCGCACTTTTAACGCCTCTATTCTGACATCAACCAAGCCATTTAGATGGAGTTCAATTAGGATCGTCCTTCCTTCAGGTAAGGGGGTTTTTTCAGGGACTAATAGGAATGGCATCCACTATAAGATACCGGGAATGGGGGAAGGCTTCGTTTAAAGGCTACGTCAGCCACCTCAAAGCATTGGGGGTCCCAGTCGATGAGGGAAGTCATCCTCAAGCCCTCTTTCTGCTTTTTTTCTTAGGTAGCAGCGTCGGTATAAGATATTTGAGGTATAGAAAGGCGGACAAAAAAAGCAGCGATTAGGGATCACCTTCTCATTCATCAAAAACTAGACTCCACTACATCTTTAAAAAATAATAACCCTATTATAAAAATCCTACCTTCTTGGCTTGATTCATTCTTAATTCCATCCATTTATCTAATATAATAAAATAAAATTAAACAAAAATTGAATGAAACTTTGTATGCTTAACAAACCCATTTCGAATATCATCTGCCTGGTCCTTACCAGCCAGTTTTGAGTGCGCTTAAATAAAATAACACGACATCATAAGGTTCATTCACGCGTCACATCCATGGTCCAAAGGTTCTCCTTTCAATGCCATCGAAAGTGTCATGTGGCTTTCATTCGGGTTGAATCACTGAAAGTCGATCTTTTTTGGTCTTTCTTTTGCACTGCTTGAGGAAACCCTAGCTCTAGTTCATACATGTTTATATATATGATAGAAAATCTTTTATGTTTAGCGGTCATTCTTAGAAGTTCGTTTGAGAATGGTCGAGACCCTCGCAGGCATCCTGTAGGTTCACCACTGGACTTGTTCAAACCTTGGTCTATGGCAGCGGCATTAGGAGTCACAGAACTTGCATCGTGATTCCTGAGACTCCTTGCTGAATAGAGGGTGAGCTCCGTGCGTGAGCAGCGACTAAGCTTAATCCAAATTTTCTTAACAAGAATTTTGTACGCTTGAAGGCCCATCCTCTACGGCAGGGTACAGAGACGAGGCCTTTGATCCACTTTACATAAGGAAATGCAAATGAATCAAATGGGGTGGTCGAATAACAATTATTTCTAGTAGCACCCACGTCAGAATGTACGGAATATCAAACTTTTTTTGGGACGGAGGCACGCATGCCAAAAAAACATCAACTTGGAAGCTCCATAATATAATAAAGAAAAAGATTGAATACGCACTCAAAATCCATTTTCAGGTTTTCCTTTAAGAGAAGTATCGGATCAGGACTTGTTTCAATAGCCTTCGGAGGAGTGAACCATCAGGAAGAATAGATACTGAGTTCGGGGGATAGGTTATAGGTTTTGAGTGAGACAACTCATCAACGATTGGTGCAGGATGACCACTCAACTATCCAAGTTACGTAAAATACACTGAATTTTTTCCCTACCGGCACACTTTGAGTCCCAAACTTTCTATCTGAAGCAAATGCTAGAAGTCCAAGATGGTGGTTTGGAACATCCAAGAAGACAAGACACCTGATCCACGCTCTCTTCCCTTAGTAAAGAGGAATTATAAATCTAAATCAATCATTTGATCAAACAAAAAAAGTACTTGGGCCTTAGAAGCAGCGGCTGGGGAAGTGAAGGGAATAGGAAGACTAGGAACGAAGTCACTAGACCAAAAGAAGGTCTTATTTGAGTTCAAAGCGAGGAGCTAGAGACAGATTGCAATTTCAAAATCCAACTCTAAGAAGCATCTTTACAAGCACAAAAGAGATAAAAAGGGGGAGCATAACATATAGAGATCGGTTACATACTAAATAAAGGAAAGATATATTCTAGTTAGCCTCGGAGGGGCTTTCTTCATTGCATCTGGACCATTGGATCTGGCTTGATCCAACCGTTATTCCTTGGCGGTTGCACAAATAATGAAGGGGATGTTAGGGTTTTTGTTTTAACTAGGTCTAGGGTTTTTACTATTGGGTTTGGGTTGGCTGGTTGGGCTTATAATTAAGTATTGGGTTTTATTTGAAATGTAATTGTACTTGGACACTATAATAAAATTTTGGGTTTCTTATTTAAATTTGTTTTTACTTTATATAATATATATAGCTCATTAATAATAATAATAGTATATTTAATATCTACACACGTACATACATACAAACATTAATCTATATGTATATACATTTAGTAATACATACATGCAAACATACGGTACACATATATATACATACATACACATACAATATATTAATACACTCATATATATAACACACATACACGAACATTCATACGCATATATACATGCATAAACACATATATTCATATATTATAATATTAATAATACATGCAAAAATACACATTTATACATAATACATACTTATACAAGCATACACACATTTTAAACTAATTGAGCATAATACAATACATACATAAATATAGATGATGGCATGTAATCGTAAAAAATTAATTAATAATATTAATAAAAATATTATGTAATCCAGACAAAAATGAGTGATTACAATGTAATTATCATGCCTTAGATACATTTTTATATGATGCCACAGAGGAAAGAATTGAGATCGAGCATGAGTGTTGATGTCGTGGGGCAGGGGATGAGGAGAATGTCATTCCTCCTGGAGGTTTGCCACCTTATCCGCCTAATCCACCTGAGGGAGTGGATCAAGTAACACCTGCACCACCTGGTCTGGTGTACGGTGATATGACGCCTTTGATACAAGTAATGACTAGAGCGTTTTGGGCTGTAGTGGCTGGAGTGCATTTACTTTCACCGACACCTGTTACCGCTGCTAATTCAGGTTTGTCGTAAAACGTTTACGCAGTTTGGGAGGAGTTGAGTTTAGAGGGTTGGCACCCGAGGCATTCGAAGAGTAGTTTGCCAATACATATTAGATTTTGGATTAGATGAGGTGCAATGATGCTCGTAAGCTGGGATGTGATGTGTCTTTGTTGCATAGAGATGACTATAGTTTGTGGACTACCGTGATCGTGGGCATGGAACCCGGTGATGTGATATGGGAATTCTTTCAAGTTGCCTTTAGAAGGAAGTATCTAAGAGTTAGATACTTGGATGAAAAGAAATGTGAGTTCATGGCCTTGGTTCAGGCAGTATGTCTGTGTCTGAGTATGAGGTACAATTTGTCAGGATGAGTAAGTATGCTCTTGAGTTTGTACTGGATGAGGGGCATCATTGTGACCAATTCTGTTATAGATTGGTATAGGATGTTAAGACATATATGTTGGCTTTCTAACTACACAGATTTTGATATGTTGGTTACACGGGTAAAGGACATTGTGCAGAACTTGGGTTTACTCTCACGTTTTGGAGGTTCTGCTATGGGAAGAGAGCTACAAATTTTGGTTCCGATGGTGGTTAGTTTAAAAGATAACTTGATAATAGGTATCGCCCAAAACAAAGACGATGTAGAGGTAATGCTGGGCGAGGGTCGTAGGGTCAAAGTACACAGTTTAGAGCATTACATAATACCTGTAGGTATGTGGAACACGAGATCACATAAGGCGAGATTGTCTACGTTTGGCTAGGGAGGGACGGGCTCCTACGTCTGCTATTGCTAATTCCTGTTGGAGTTGTGGATCTAGGGATCATTTGAGATGTGATTGTTCGTTGTTGGTAGACAGACACTTACACTTGTTTCACCACAAAGAGGCCATGGGCGTGGTTGAGGTAATTTCTAATAAAGGGAGGAAGGTCAGAGGATTGTTGCTCATATAGTGGCGATTCAGCCTGAGGGTGGTAGACTTGAGAGGTTCTATGCGTATCGCGAGAGGATGAATGACGTTGATGTGATTACTGGTACTTTTACCTTGTAGTCTATATTATTACTTTCTTTGATAGATTTTGGTTCTACGCATTCATATATTTTGCATGAGCATACATTTTTGCTTAACATACTGGTAGAAATGTTAAATATGGGTATACAAGTAACTAGCTCTTTTGGAGAAACGGTTGTTACTAGGAGGTTGTATATGAGATGTATTTTGTTAGTTCAAGGTCATGTGTTTGCAAAGGATATGATATATTTGCCGTTTCATGGTTTTAATGTAATCTTGGGTATGGATTGGTTAACTGAGCGTAGGGCTGTGGTTGAATCGTAACCAAGCGAGTTTCATTGAAACTTGCTGATGATTATGAAGTGGTGGTTGTGGGAGAAAATTTAAATTCTTGTCCAATATGGTCTCGGGTTTGGAAACACATAAGTTGTTAGAGTTTGGGCATCAAGCATATCTAGCTTATGTTATAAACCCAAATATGAAAGTGGTGCGTGTTTAGGACATCCGTACCATTTATGATTTCTCGGGGATGTTTCTGAAAGAGTTGCTTGGGTTGCCACCAAATAGGGAGGTAGAGTTTTAAATTGAGACATATGCAGATACATCTATGGTGTCAATTGCACAGTATTGCATGGTGTCGAAGGAGTTGAAGATACAATTTTAGGAGTTGTCGGATCGTGGTTTCATTCGACCTAGTATGTCATCGTAGGGAGCGCCAGTGTTGTTCGTGAAAAATAAGAACTACACTATAAGGATGTGCATTGATTATCGGCAACTAAACAAGTTGAAAATTAAGAATAAGTATCCTTTTTCCATAAATTGATGACTTGTTTGATCGATTTCAAGGTGTTACGGTGTTTTCTAAGATCAATTTGAGATCTGGATACTATCAATTGAAGCTTAAGGATAAGGACACGCTAAAGACTGCCTTTCGTAAATGTTACAGGCATTATGAGTTCTTGGTGATGTTGTTCGGGTTGACAAATGCACATGTAGCTTTCATAGATATGATGAATCAGTGTTCCATAAATTCTTGGATCAATTCGTGGTAGTGTTCATTGATGATATTCTCGTTTACTCTTGTTCTGAGGAGGAACATGATCGACACTTGCGAATCGTGTTGCAAGCCTTGTTGGATAATCATCTTTATGCTAAGTTGAGCAAGCATGAATTTTGAATTAAAAAAGTAGTCTTTCTTGGTCATGTTGTTTTGACGGAAGGTATCCATGTGGATACCCAAAAGATTGAGGCGGTGGTGAATTGGAAGCAACCTAAGTCGGTGACAAAGGTTCATAGTTTCTTGGGGTTGGAAGGTTATTATCGTTACTTTGTGGATGGGTTATCAAAGGTTGTTGCTCCGTTGACTAAATTGTTACAAAGGGGTGTTTGTTTTGAATGGACAGAGGGTAGACAACAAGATTTTGAGAAGTTGAAGGAAGCTTTGACGCATGCTCCGATCTTGATTCAACCTGAGTCAGAGAAAGAGTTTGTGGTTTATAGCGATGCATCTTATGTTGTTTAGGATGTGTGCTGATGCAGGATGGGAAAGTTGTAGCTTATGCATCTAAGCAGTTGAAGGTGCAAGAGCGCAATTATCCTACTCGTGATTTAGAGCTTGCCACGGTAGTGTTTGCGTTGAAGATTTGGAGGCATTATCTGTATGGTGATAAGTGTATTGTGCATACGGATCATAAGAGTTTGAAGTATTTGATGTTTCATAAGGAGTTGAATCTTAGGCAACGTAGATGGTTGGATTTGCTCAAGGATTATAATTTGTTAATTGAGTATCACCCAGGAAAGGCGAATGTTATGTTGATGCTTTGAGTATAAAAATGATTGTTGAGTTGAGGGCTATTTTTGCAAGGTTGAGTGTGACGAGGGATGAAGGGTTGGTGGCCGAGTTACAGGTGAAGCCATCTTTGTCATAGTTGATTAAGGAGAAACAACCTTATGATGAGATGTTGGTACCGTATGTTAAAGATATCATGGATGGAAATCTGATGGATTTTCACTTTAATGATGATGAGGTGTTATCTTTCAAAGATCGAGTAGTGGTGCATAGTGACGATGAGATAAGGCGTACTATTTTGACTGAGGCTCGTGTTAGCCCTTTTGCTATGCATCCTGATAGTACCAAGATTTATCGAGGTCTAAAGGAAGAGTACTATTGAGTGGGTTTGAAAAAGGATATGGCTGATATGGTGTGTCAGCGTGTTAAGGCTGAGCATCAATTTTTTCGAACGGGTTGTTGCAATCATTGAGGACTCCAGAGTGGAAATGGTAGAGGATCACCATAGATTTTGTGTCGGTTACCTTTGAAACTGACTAAAAAGGATTCCGTTTAGGTGATTGTTGATCGGTTTATGAAGTGTGCACATTTTATGTCAGTGCATACGATGTATACCTTAGATAAGTTGGCAGATCTTTATATCTCTGAGATTGTGAGGTTGCACGGGGTGCCCAAGTCGATTGTTTCAGATAGGCATTCGCGGTTTACATCAAGGTTTTGGGAGTGTTTGCAGCGGGCTTTAAGTAATCGCTTGAATTTTAATACTTCGTATCATTCTTAGAAAGATGGTTAGTTTGAGCGTGTGATTCAGACCTTCGAGTGTATGTTGAGGTGTTGTATCACTGAGTTCCAAGGAACTTGGGAAGGACAGTTGCCTTTGGTGGAGTTTGCGTACAATAATAGTTATCATGAAAGTATATAGATGGCACTGTATGAGGCCTTGTATGGTAGAAAGTGTCGTACGCCTTTGTGTTGGGATGGGGAAAAGTATGTTTCTGTGCCTGATGTGTTGAACGATACATATGAGAGGGTGAAGCTTATTTGTGATCGCTTGAAAGCGTCCTCGGATAGGCAAAAATCCTATGCGGATTTGAAGCGTACATAAATTGAGTATGCGGTTGGTGAAAAGGATTTTGTAATGCCCTAGTTTTTGGCCTATGAGTTTTCTAGGTGGTTTAGATGGTCTGACGGATCGAATTAGATGATTCGAGTCAGTTTCAGGATTTAATTCGAAGTAAATATTTTCGGGCGAGATAAAAATACAAAAAATAATCTAAAATCATTATTTAATATGCAAATGATTTTGGTAATATCAATTTTACGAAAAGGGGTCTCAAAATTAGACATTTTGGTTAGTGACCAAAATGTAAAGTTTTAAAACTATTTTTAGTGACTGTTTTGTAAAAGGGTCAAAACATAGAATCTTTAAGGAGTTATTTGGCCTAAGTCTAATATCATACTTTTCTCTTAAAATTGGATATTTTAAAAAGGTTTTAAAATAGATAAAAAGGTTTGGGAGATTAATTACATAGTTAGATTTTTTAAAAGAAATATCACGTAACTATTTTTTCATCAAAAGTTTTTCTCTCAAATTCTCTCTAGCCAAACACTATTTTCCACTTCAATTTTCTCGGGTAAACACTTGATTTTTATATTCTTTTGTTATCAAATGCAGCTTTGATGGTCTCCTAACAAAACCTATTTGATTTGATCTTGTTTTCTCAAGAAAAATCATCCAATTAAGAGGAAAGCCAAATTTAGATGTGAGCTTCGTTCTTTTCCTCTAATATAAGGTTCTTTATTGAAATTCCCAAGTTATTGATCCTTTACATATGTTTTCTAACTTGATTTGATGGTTTAATTATGGAAAATTGATTAAATTGAGGTTTAGTTGGTTAAATTGGTGGATTTTCAAATAGTCTCTGTTTTGATGAGTTCTTGATTGGTTTTAATCATGATTTTGATGTTTAATAATGTTAATAAGTGGTCTTTACCATTGGAATCCAGAAACTATGTGAATCTCTAATTTTCTAGGTTGTTTGTTGTGAGTTTTTTGTGTGTTGTGGTGGTTTTATGAATGCTGGAGGTATAAGGATGTTGTTGTGCTTTTAGATATTAATTGATGGGTTAAACGTTAGGTTTTGCTGGGTTAAGTTTGGAAGATGTTTGATGTTAATTTCGGTTGTTGTGGAATGGAATTGGGTAATGGATGTTGAGGATTTATGCTGATGTGTTGTTGATTGCATTTTGATGCATCGAATCCTTTGTTTTTGTGTGGATAAAATAGGGGAAGTTGGTCCTCAAGCTTGAACGATCGTTTCAGAAGCTTTGGAGGCGAGTTCACCGTATCGGCAAGCGAGGCTTTGTGTGTCGGTGAGTGAGAACATGTTTTACAGCTTTGCAAAGGTTTGAAAGTTGTGTTTGGGAGTTTAGATCAAGCTTAAAACACTAGTCTAAGCTCAAAAGTAAGTAAAGGATAAATTCTCTCTAGAACTCGATTTGGCAATTATTTTTATGCACATGTTTTAATGGTTAGTTACTCACTGTATACGCATGTTTTGAGCATGGTTTAATGCTAGAAATTGATTAATTAATGATGAGGATGCATTGTGAGTTAATGCATGTTTTGATAATATGTTGAACGTTGGTTAATGCATGGATGATGCATTGGATAAATGATTTTGATGATGGATATGAAAATAGTGAGTTGATGTTAATGAAAGGGATTGTATTGGCAAGTGATGGTATGAAAAGATGCTGTAAATGTTATCGGATATAGTTGGACGGCCATAGGATTGATAGTACACTATAAAAAGTTGCCTTGGATGTTGAGGGGTTTTGATACGTAGCACCAAATACGCATTCCATGTACCCTAACGGTTGCGGGGTTTAGATCTTTGTCCCGAAGACTCTCGTTAGTAGGTTATACATCTAGCTGATGAGTGGTGTTGATGGGTTTATGTGTACCGAAAATGCCACCATGGGTATCACAACGGTGGAGGGGTTTATGTTTACCGAAAACTCCCGTTGGTGAACCTTGAGATGCCGATAGATTGTATGCTAAGTGTTGAGGGAACACTTGTTGAATCCGTGTATCCGATGTTATGTTTTGAAAAGTGGAATTTGGTTAATGAACACTTGTAAGCCAATATAATTGATGATGTATCACTTGTAAGCCTTGCATTGGTAGTATGTATGAGAAAGCTTAAATTGAGAGTAGCAAATGGGATTTTACTGTTAATCCATGATACATGTTGTATATGGTTTAATATGTTGTTCTTTAAATGTTAAGTGCATGGTTTTGATAAGGCATGGTGTGAAAATGACGATTGAAAGTGTTTTGGAAAATGGTTTTCAAAGAAATGTTAAATGATTTAAAATGCATTGATGGTTGTTGGTTTTTGAGTATTCCTCACTAAGCCTTATGTGCTTACGCTCTCTCTTTCCATCAACGCAGAGCATTAAAGGTCAAGGGCAGCGAGGAAGCAAGGAACAAATTCCAAGAACTTGTTTTTAAATTATGGTTTGAAACATTTTATAGTAGGAATAAGGGCAATGTGTCAAATGTTGATTTAGGAGGGTTTTTGAAGAACTTCCTCTTTGTGAAAGTTGTATTTGTTGGTTTGTACTTGTAAGAGGTTTAAAGATCTTGAGATGTGGATGGAATTATGTTTTGGATGTTGACTAGGGAGCATGCCTATAGACTTTGTGATTGATTGTGCTAGACTTGTTAACTTTACTTAAAATGCTGGTTTGTTGTGGTCAAGCATGCTTCTGATGTTATATGTTGGTTAGACATGTGTTAAGGTTGTTTGGGGTGAGCCAAAGTGTCATATGTTGGACCTAGAGATCATTAAAAGCCTCTACGTACAGGTACGAGTACCCAAGGATCCTTATACGGGGTTTGGAAAGGCTCAAATCATCGAAATAAATCAAAGGGTATCGATACACCTAGCCACCGTATCGGTACGCCTTGAGAAAATTTTGTACTGGTGTCGGTACATGGGTTTGAGTACTGATACGACCCCTTCAATTTTAAAGTTAGTACCAATACGCGGGGTACTGTATCGGTACGCAATTTGCTCATTGGAATTATGAGTTTTTGAGAAATGCATGGGGGATCGGTAGTCAAGGCCATATCAGTACGGATGGGTCAACAAACTGTATCAATACGATTATATGTGTATCAGTATACGTAGTTTTGTTTATTAAGCTGTATCGGTACGCTCTATTGATTTTGTGTATGCGAGTTTGTTGAAGTTTGGAAATCTTGTAATTTAGTCCCTGATTGTTATGTATGCAATTGAATGAGTTTGGATGATTGTTTGGAGTTGGAATTTATCATATGAGCATGAAATTGTACAAATAAAGATTGGGTAACTTTAATTATGATAAAGACCCTGTAATTTGTAGAAATTATGTTTTGGTCCCTAATGTGTAGTGTTGAGCAATTGAACCCCGTTTTGAAATCTAAATTCAATATGATGTTTTCGCTGAAGCATGTTCACTTTAGGATAATAATTCAATGCATTTAGACAAGATAAAAAGAAAAAATGGGATCGGTTTATGTTATTAGCTCGGGTTTGCTTCGGCAAACCTAATGTGATTTTTTTAGTTCGGTTTCGGCTAGGCCGGGCTAAGGGGTTACAGTTTTCTTGAAGTTTTCACCTTGGAAGAAGGTGTTGCACTTTGGGCGTAAATGAAACTTAAGTATGAGGTTTATTGGACCATATTAGGTGTTGGAATGCATAGGTCTTACGGCTTATCGGTTGATTTTTCCACATGAGTTGGAGAAGATTCATGACGTGTTTCTTGTATCCATGTTGCGGGGGTATTGGTCGGATCCATCGCATGTGATGCCAGTGGAGGATGTTGAGTTGTGACTAGATTTATCCTATAAGGAGGAACTAGTGGGGATTCTTTACTCCAGTAGTAAAGTTCTTCGTGGTAAGACTATTGAGCTTGTTAAGGTGTTATGGAGACATCGCGGTGTTGAGAAGGCCACGTGGGAGAATAAGTAGGACATAGAGAGTCAATTTTCGCATCTGTTTCCATCAGGTAAATTTTGAGGTCCAAATTTCTTAAGTGGGGGAGAGTTGTAACATCACAGTTTTGGGCCTAGGTGTTAGTTAGGTTGGGCAGGTGGTCCAGTGGAATGGATTAGAGGATTCGAGTCAATTTCAGGATTAATTCAAAGTAAATAATTTTAAAGGGGATAAAATATGGACAAATATGGTAAAATCTTTATTTAATATATAAAAGATTTTGGTGGAATCAATTTTACAAAAAGAGGTTTCGAAAAGTGACATTTTGGGATGGTGACCAAAATGTAAAGTTTTAAAACTATTTTGGTGACTTAATTGAAAAAGGATCAAAACTTAGAATCTTTAAGTAGCTATTTTCTCAAAGTATAATATCAGACTTTCCTCTTTAATTGGCTATTTTAAAAAGGTTATAAAAGAGTATAAATATGCTAGGATAATTAATTAGATAATTAAGCCAAATATTTTTTCCTGCGTAATTAACTTTTCTCTAAAAAGTTTTCTCTCAAATTATCTCCAGCCAAACCCTATTTTCTTCATCAAAATCTTCATGTAATATTTTGAGTTCTTTAATTTTTTTCATTTCAAATGAGTTTCCTATGATTTCCTATCAAAACCTTATTGTTTTCTTTTTGTTTTCTCAAGTAATTCATCCAATTAAGGGGAAAGTCAACCATTAGAGGTGAGCTTCGTTCTTCTCCTCTAACAAATGGCTCTTTACTGGAATTTCCAAGTATTTGATCCTTAATAAATGTTTTCTAATGGGTTTTGATGATTTAATTATGGATTCTTGATTTAATTGATGTTTAATTGAGAAATTGAATGAATCTAGTAATGATTCTATTTTGTTGAGTCCTTGATTGGTTTTGATCATAATTTTGAAAGTTTATAATGTTAATAAGTTGGTTTTAACATTGGAATCCCGAAACTAAGTGAATCTCTATTTTTCTAGGTTGTTAGTTATGAGTTTTTGAGGAGTTGTGGATGTTTAATGAATACTAGAGGTATAAGGATGTTATTAGATTGTTTTCGGATGTTAATTGATGATAGTTGTTGGATAAACCTTAGGTTTTGGATGGGTTAAGTTTGGAAGGTGTTTGATGTTGTTTTTAGTTGTTGTGGAGGTTGGTTAGAGATTGATAAGGATTAGTGTGAATTGATGTTTCTGGGTTTATGGATGCATTTAGATGCATTAAATCCTATGTTATGTTATGGTTAAAATAGGAAAAGTTGGTCCTCAATCTTGTGGAAGGGTTTTGGAAGCTTTGGATGTGTAATTCGTATCGGTGAATAAAGCTTTGCGTTGTCAGTTAGTGAGAACGTGGAATTCAGCTTTGAACTGGTTTAAAGGTTGTTATGGGAGTTTAAATTAAGCTTGAAATGTTGGTTTAAACTCGGAAGTAAGTTGAAGATAATTTTCCCTCATTTTCGGTTTGGCGAAATTGTTTTTATGCACTTGTTTTTGAATTACATGGTACTCACTGTTTATGCATATTTTGAGCATGATTTATACTGATGTCGATCATATATTGATGATGAATGAATTTGGAAAATGGTTCATGGAAGTATGAGTTTATACTTGTTAATGCATGGTTTTATGCACTGGAAAAAGATGATTTTAAATGATGTATATAAAAACAGTGAGGTATATGGTTATTAATGAATTATATTGTCAAGTGATGTGTTTTAAAATGTTGTCAGATATAATTGGCCGCCATAGGATTGATAGTGCACTATAAAAAGTTGCCTTGGCTGTTGAGGGGTTTATGTGTGCCGAAAAATCCACCATGAGTACCCTAACAGTTGAGGGGTTAAATGGTACCGAAAACTCCCATTAGTGGATTATACATCTAACGGATAAGTCGATTGTGATTGTACCTTGATTTCCAATTGAGATTGTATGAAGTGTTGTGAGGACACTTGTTGTATATGTTGGTTTATATATTTTTATTCTTTAAGCCTTGCATATGGGTTGTTATGCATGGGAAAGCTTAAATTGAGTGTTGCAAAAGGGATTTTGATGTTAATCCATGATACATGTTGCATATGGTTTAATATGTGTGTTTTGGAAATGTTAAGTGCAAAGTTTTGTAAGGTATGATGTTTTGAAAGACTTTTAAATAAGTTTTTCAAAGTGGTTTGAATAACCAGTTTTAAATGCATTGATGGTGGTTTGTTTTAGAGCACTCTTCACTAAGCCTTCTGTGCTTACGCTCTCTTTTTCCATCAATGCAAAGAATTAAGCGTGTGAGGTGGGGAGGAAGCAGAGGGGAATTCCAAGGACTTACTCATTTTCAGGTATGGTTTTGCAATAGACTTGCAGTAATAAAGGCAATATGGTTAATTGATGTCTGGGAGGGTTGTTTTGCTAATCTCCCTATTTTGTGCAAGTTTTAATTGTTGTTTTCGATTTGTATAAGGCTTTATGTGCTTGATTTTGCTTTGAATTTATGTTTTTTATGTTGAGTAGTAAGCATGCCTATAGATGTTGTGGAGATTTGAGTCATGCTTGATGGAGTAGCTTTAAAAGCTTGTATAACTGTGTTAAGTATGCCATTGATGATGTATGATGTCAATGTAAGGTTTGGATATGTTTAGAGAGAGCCAAATTGTCATATGTTGGACTTAGAGGTTATTACAGGCCTTCGCGTACTGGTACGAGTACCGTAGTTTCGGTACGTGGGGTTTGGTGAGGCTTAGAGCTGTGAAATTATACAAAGGGTTTAGTACACCTAAAAAATGTATAGGTACGTTCTTTTGCCACTAGAATTTGGGTTTTAAAAATATTTCTTAAGGGATCTGTACGGGGGTGGTACCGTATTGGTACGGGTGTGTTCTACACACCGTATCGATATAGGGTTACAAGTATTGGTACGCAGAGCTATTTTTTTAGTTAGAATTTATTGATACGGTCATGTCCGTATCGGTACGCAGTGGTGTTTCTTTGGGTTCTTGCCTACTAAAGTTTGGATTTGTGCATTTTAGTCCCTAAATGTCATGTATGCAATTATATAAGTTCGAATGTTTGTTTTAAGCTGGAAATTGACATGTGAGCATGAAACCTGATTAATGAAGGATTGGTAACTTGGAACTTGTTTAAGTCCTTGTAATTTGTGGAAATTACATTTTGGTCCCCGAAGCGTTTGTTTGAGCAATCGAACTTTGTTTGTAATCTGATCGCTTTGTTATCGTATCCACTCTTGCATGTTCACCTTAGAATCTTAATCAATGCATTTAGACGAGATAAAAGAAAAAATGGACCCAGTTTAGGTTCTTAGTTTGGGTTTGCTTTGGCAATCCTAATTTATCCCTTTTAACTCGGTTTTGGCTAGATCGGGTTAAGAGGGTTACATAAGAGGAAATGAGAGAAAAGTTGAGGGAGGATATTTCAAACTCCGATCTATGGAGATCCATCCGTCTGTTTTTGACACGTCTACCTCCATTGTGTTTATCTCATCAAGAAGAGTTCACCAGTACCAGTGGCACCACCATCGTAGTCATCGTCGGAGTGGGTGAGAGAAAAGTTTTGGGTTGTTGAGTTGTGGGTGTTAGAGGGCATAAAATGAATAACGAAGGCCACCATCAGAATCACCAGCTCGAGGACAGTCGACCAGTGAAATTTAGTTGACATTCGCCGCCGTACACGTCGTCGGCCGCTCCTGGGCATCGTCTTGGGATGTTAAAACCATATGAGCCGAGCAGCATAGAGTCGAGCTGTTGAGCCAAGCAGAATTACACAGACGATCCTTTGAACATTGAGCTGAGCTGATGTTGACTGTGTCGCTAGCCACCGTTGACTGTTCCAGTAGCTACTGTTAATCGCGCCACCAGTCGCCATTGACCGTGTCGCCGCCACCATTGATCTCCACCGCACTGCCAGCCACCGATGATCGGCTTTGACCTTTGACCAACGTTTACTTTTTTTAGGGACCTTATTCGAGGGTTTCTCGATGTCTTGAGTCTGTTGGCGCAGTCTGTTTTGCCAAATTCAAACCTGGTAAACTGTTTTTACACATTTGACCTTGTGAATTGAATAGGGGATGCATCAAATTAATGTAGTTTTATATTTGTTGTTATACGAGGATTATATGGGATCAGATATCAGATCAAGTGGAATAATCGAGAAGCTTATATAAGGATTTATCACTTTGGCTTAAGGTTAGTACACCCCGAACTCCTATTGTTTCATAAGCATCATAAATGTGATTGCCTTGCGTGTTAGTATATGCAAATAGGTAGACGATGAATAAGCATGAGCAAAGAAAGGTATTATGAGACTCGATATTTATGTGATGCTTGATGATGTTGTGAATATGTTGAGACTTGTAGAGGCTTTAGAGATTGCGTAGGGTCATTTGAGATGCTTGTATGATTATTCGATGATTGTTTGACTGATTGAAATAATTATGATGCCGTGTATTCATGTTCTACTAGATTAATGAGATTCGATGGTAATATTCTTCCTATGTTTCATTGTGGCATGATCATAAAGCCTGTAATCAATACTAATTGATTAAATGCATTAGTGAACCAACCCTAACGACTTTCGTAAGCTTTAGGATCGAATAGGCATTTTAATATTTTAATCCGAGGAAATAGTACGAACTCATGAATAGGATATTGGTACGCGTATAAGTACTGTTACTAAGGGTACAGTATCAATGCTCATTTTCGAGTATCGATACCGACTAAATGAAATAATCAATAATGCTATTAAAAGATAAAAATCGACGTGGGATGTAAATAAGCTAATACGGATTAATGAGACAATTAATGAAGATATTAATGTACTATTCCATAATGAATCAATAAGTCGGTAAAATTAATTGGGTGGCTTGTGATAATAGCAACCATAGGAGATCCTTAGTGGATCGAGAAATGTTGTGTGATGTATGGTGATCGTGTCAATGTTGTGTGTGGTTACGTACCAAGTAAGGGCACTTGTGTGGTTGAGTCACCTTTGATTGATGGAATCTGGATACCTAGAGAAAGAGTGTTGTAACACCATGGTTAGAGATACCAAATATACGTTCCCGATGTTGTGTGACATTGGGCCTTATTCGATGATACTCGAGGAGAGATACCTAGTATGGGTGTACATTCCCGATGTTGTGTGACACCAGACCTCACCTAGAGAGAATGTATGTTCCTGAGGCTGTATAACATTGGGCCTCACTTAGAGTGTACGTTCCCAAGGCTGTGTGACACCGGGCCTCACTCCAGGTTTGTAGTATGACTTTGTCTGCTTTGCTCAGTTGGTATGGTGAGATCCTGAGTATGGTTGGGCCTTGTAGGCCATGTATGATGTTTTTCCATGATGAGAGCAAGTGTTTAAGCGACTAGCGGTAGTGCCATATGTTTATTTATCTATTCTTATTGCTTATACTAGCTTGCATACTCATGTTTATGATTAGCATTAAGTGTAGTACAGTAGATGTGTACCACTGAGCCTTGTAAGCTTAGTGATCAGAAGCATTGTTTTAGTGCGTAGGTTAATCGTTAGATCGCAAGATCGAAGAGCATTATCGATGCAGGATTCGAGCATATGGTGATCTCTAGAGTACAGTACTTGTGTTTAGTGGGTTATGTATTCATAGGACCTTACGTGGTCGAGTCTGTAATTCTTACTTTTGAAATTGTATTAATCAAGACAAATATTTAAATGTTTTAAATTAAAGTGGAGCTTTTTGTAACGATTTAAATTGTTTATATATGTTTTTAACTTTTGGATTTAAATATTTTACAAATACCTTGTTTGGGCTAAACCCAGTTTGAGAAATTTTATAGTTTTTGGTTTCGGTAGGAGGCCAAACTGTGACATCCGGGTCAGGGTGTTACAGGTGTTCAGTTATGTCATTAATGCATTTTGCGGTTGTTGAGGTGTTTTACGGCAATAGAGTTCTTAGGTAATTCAGATACCACCAGCCCGTGTCGAAGGAGCCGCTCAATATGGGTGACATGGAACATGCAGACTTATGGGGTAATAGTGAACTGAATTGGCCAAACAATATTCTTCCTATGTTTCATTGTGGCATGAAAGGTCAAACAGGTTGTCAGATTGTGATCCCAAACAAAAATTATATATTTTAAAAATATTACTTGATATAATTATATGACCAATTTTATTTAAAAACATTTTTTATGAAAGGATTGTTTTCTCTCTAAAAGAAATAAATAATCTGTAACACCTTCAATCAGATGTCACATTTGGGCCTCAAGCCCAAACCAAAACCATAAAATTTCTTAAATTTGATTTAGCCCAAACAAGTTATTTCTAAAACATTTAGATCCAATAGTAGAAAATATAGATAAACAATTTAAATCGTTACAAAGGAGCTCTACTTTAATCTAAAACATTTAAACAAATGACTTGATTGATACAAATTCAAAAGTAAGAATTACAGACATGACCACGTAAGGTTCTAGGAATATGTAGCCCACTAAACACAAGTACCGTAGTCAGGAAATCACCACATGCTGGAATCCGTACTAATAGTACTCCTCAAACCCATGATCTGACGATCATCCTATGCACAAAAACAACGATTCTGAGAACTAAGCTTACAAAGCTCAGTGGTACGCACATCTACCTTACTATACTTCATGCTAATCATAAACATAAGCATGGAAGCTAGTACGAGGAAAAATGAGGGATAAATAAACACAAGGCGCTACCGCTAGTTACCTAAACACATTCTCTCATCATACCAATCATCATACATGGACCACAAGGCCCAATCATACTCAGGATCTCACCAGATCATCCGAGCGAAAGCATACAAGTCATACCATAAACCTAGAGTGACGCTTGCGTTCACACAACGTCGAAATCATACACTTCGAGTGAGGCATGCGTCCATACAACATCAGGATCATACACTCATAGGGATGAAGCCCGCGTCCATAAAGCATCGGGATCCTACATTAAAAAATCTTCAACCATGGTGTTGCAACACACTCATTCTCTCACTGCGTATTCGGATTCCATCAATCAAGGTGACTCAATCACAGAAGTGTCCAAACAGCACACAACATGGACTCGCTTACCACACAACACATAGTATTCACGTGATTACCAATCTCTATGGTTTCTATCAATTATCAAGTCACCCAATTATGTTTATCAACTTGTTAATACTTTATGGAAGTGTACATTAATCATCTTCATTAATTATCTCTATTAATCTATATTATCTCATTAATATCCCACGTCAATTTCCATCTTTTATTAGCATTATAGATTATTCCTTTCAGTGGGTACCGGTACTCACACATGTACCGATACTAATATAGGTTACTAGAAATACATAATTTCCACAAGTACGGTCAGGTCGAGCCGTACCAAAGCAGTCCCCATTGTTGTACCGGTACGACCAAGGCTCGTACTGATACCCTATTCGCAGGTATGAATAATTCCTTGAATTACGATATTATGACACTTTATTCGATCCTTAAAGCTTATGAAAATCATTAGGATTTGTTTACTAATCTATTTAATCAATTAATACTAATTACCAGCTTCATGATCATTTATTCGAATGTTACCAATTATCAGTCTATTTAGTATAGTTTCCATCGAACATGTCAATTCATATTTCACACACTCAAGTAACACAACACGTAAATCAACCAATCAGATAATTTTACGAATATTCAGACGCTCCTACACTTTCTCTAAAGCCTCCTTGAATCTCATCATATTGATAACATCATCACGCATCTCATAAATATTGAATCTCATAAACCTAATTTGCAGATACTAACACGAAAATCAATCACATTTATGATGCTCTTGAAGCAATAGGTGTTTGAGGTGTACTAACCTTAAACCAAAGCGATAAATGCCCATCCAAGGTCCTCCAATCACCACTTTAATTCCAATATTCAAGTCCACAAATTTCTCGGATAAAACAAATATGATTACATAAGCTATTTCACATTATTGCCCCAAAAAAGTGAACATCTTGGTCAGCAGCTCGGTCAACAGTCAACGTCTTGGTTAATGGTCAATGCAGCTTGGTTAATGACGGCTTGGCTAATAGCTCGGCATAGCTTGGCGGTTTGACTGACAATTCAGATGGCGAGCTTACTTGGCAAACTGGCTCGGTTCACGACTTGGGTCGGCTTAATAGGCCAGCTCGGCTCGGCCCAAGCCCAGCAGCCAGATAAGCTGCCCACCGTAGCTGAGCCTTGCCCACACGCAGGAAAGGCAAGTGGGGACACGTAATGGCTACACCAGTGGTCAGACGCGGTGACAAGCTCTAGCCCCGCTGTCTCGAAGCTAGTGAGCATAGTGGTGCCCTCCATTTTGTAGTTTTGCCATCAGATATATCTTATTCCAAGCAACCTAAACTTGCTTCCTCTCACCCTCGACAAACGACAAATCTGACAGTGATGCCCTGACCATCAGCAAACTTATCTCGGTGAGGGGAACTGAATGGTGCCAACGGTGTCATATACGATGGCCTAAGCAGTAGTAGATCGGAGTTCAAAGCCCCTTATTTTTTCTCATACTTTTTTCTCTCTTTCAAAATGTCTCATCCTTTTTTTTCTCTTTTTCACCACCCCACCATTTAAATTTCAAAAACCTTTTTTGTTCCAACTTGGATAAAATAATTTAATAAATATCATCTTCTTGCTCTTTTTCTTTACTATACTGCTCATATTTAAATTCCTTAATTTGGACTCTAAAAAAAGGCCCAATACCCAGTCCGAAACCCGATTCACTAACCCAAAATTCGGGTCATAACAACTCTCCTCACCTTAAAAGAAATTTTATCCTCAAAATTTGTATCCATAACTCAATGAAGATACTCAAACCCTTACAACACTTCGACATTTTCAAAGATTTCTCGCTGCGCTACTCTGATCTCTCACAACATTTATCAACTATAACTCTTATCTTCTAGTGGTGCAACATAATCTCAACTGATTCCCTCCCTTAGAAAGGAATCCACCTTCGTTCAATACATTACAAATGATAAGCAAAACTCAATAGTAACCCGATAAACTGTCACATGAATATGACATCAAGAAACTTAATTTGTGCTGTAGAACCCAAAAGATTTTTGCATGATAAAATCTTTCTACAACTTCGCATGATCTAAAAGAACAGGAGATTAAACAGTCGTTCAATCCAAACAAAATAATTCTTCTCATGGTGACTCCCTGGAGAAGACTCTAACTCTAATGGCATCCCATATCTAGAACATTACTTTCCCAGAGCAAGAATTCTAAAAATGAATAGTGTCCAAACTCGCCTCAAGCACCTACCTTAAACTGAACATGATAACTCATATCAGCAACTAAAATAGCTCTAAAAAACTCGGTTCATGAAAGAATCTCACACTCCATACTATAACGTGTCTGAAAAATACGTCATCTATACCCTCACTCGGATTTTTTATCACAAGAAATCTCACCAAGAGATAAGGTTCCATGGCAAACCTTGAATCTCATGACAGAAGATAACATGTACACACCACCGTGTAGTACAACCCAGCCCTCAAGCAACCCCAAGCAGACTTTCTATCTAGATCTCACCTTTGCCAAAAACACCAAATGATATCCACCAAGGACTATATCATTACTCAACCCAGCCCCAACAAAACTATGCGCTCATAAATCCTTTATAGGACTCATGGTTACCGATTTAATTCTCACAAAGAAACATCGAAGAATCACAAAAACTTTGAAGAACTTAATGTTTGACTCCCAACTGATGGCAAGTCAAACACTTATCACAATTCCAAACACACGGCTCCAACTGTCTCTCAAAACACGTAGAGAAAGCTAGGTACAAATTGTCGTTGTCCAAATTCACCATATACCGACCACTGCACTATATAGGAAGAATCTAGTTCCTTGATATATTTTCTCTAAAACACCAAACACAAGAGCTAAAAGTCGACCAAAAAACATCAAACCCAATTTCGATCACAACACTGCATCCTCTTAATTAGAATTAAATACTACTTCTCGCGGCTTCTAAAACAAATCAAAATTTAACCCAAAGCTTAACTAATAAACACACGGGTACTAGTACTAACTGATTAGTATTGACAACAGACGAATCGAGTACTGATACCGCATAGAGCTAGCATCGATACTCCCTTACATAACCATCACTTGTGATCTTTGATCGCCCTACCTGGGTAGCATGATACTCTAACCCAAACTAACTCCGTACAATCCATCACTTAACAAGTTTACCTTACTTAATGGGGGTGGTTGATCATATATTATCAACAACTCTTAATTACTTTGACCCACGTTGTTGTCCAAATCTCAAATTCTTTAAAGATCAAGTACCCAAAATTTCTCGTTGTTGGGGTAGGCACACCCTTCCCTCTTTTAACACAAAAATATAGTCTTGACCAAACAACAAAATATCCTCGAAGAACTCAAAACCTTACCCGACATTAATTGAGTCAGCACTACAGTCACAACAAAATGGTCTCACGTAGCTCGAATTTCAACCAATGTTCCTTTGCTCATCCCAAGGAAACTGTGATTCAAATGAAAGCATTTACGAAGTCTCAAACCCTTGCTTCCTTATCTGATTACACAATAACTAGCCTTTCTCATACCCAAGGTCATTATCTCATTAACGCTTATTTTTTCATATTCCTTATACATTCACACGTATCACGGAAAGCATCAAACTTACATTTTAGAAACAACAGAGTGGCCCCTACCTTATCGTCATTGAAACTCTCAAACATCACTGTAGACATCAATCGTAACCACGACAAACTTAAAGAGAGAAATCTTCATTCCAAAATTCATTTTAAAACTACAAGCCTTTAACACTTTAACCACAACCATCCTATTCTAGAACCAGTCTGGGTAAGACACACGGTACTTCGTAATTGTGTAAACAAGTCATCAACCTTAGGAGACTCCTAACAGTCCCTAACTGTTACTTGACAAGATATCAAATTTAAACATTACCTTAATAAACCAACTTCTTACTAGAGAATAAGCCTGATTCATCCTTAGGTGAAACACTTAGACAAAAGAAACCTTGTTCAAGTTGCACCTTTGCAACTAAACCTCCAACTTTCTTAACTTGGTCGGTGTCCTTTGACAACGATAATGGGCACCGATGTCCAATCGTTCTTACCTCAACATCCACTTATGTTTTTAATAAGGGGAAGTCCTGAAGACTCCTCCAAGAAGCATAAACAAACACTCTGACAGTCTGAAAGCTCTTGATCATTGACTACACACATTGACATTAGCCCAACTGTCAAACATGTCTAACAACCTCGTTGTGCCATTCTCTAAATAACCACTACAAATATCGCAATAGAAGGGCAATGGTTTAATATTCTCAATACCAAAGGTTGGGTTATATTAGGGTCTCAAAGCCTCGAGCAGAACTCTCAACATCACAGGCCAGCGTCGTACTTGATTAACCAAATAAATTTCCAAGGTGCAACAACTCCCAAGAAGGTAGCTCACTCAAACTTTTAGGACATCTAACTTTTGTCACACTTTAACAAACTAGTGGATCTTGAATCCACTATCTCCGATAAATGCCTCTAAGAAAGGCGATGATGCTCTCTATGTATCAGCAAGACCCCTTTTTAAAGCGAATAAAGGGTCCTCCAACCAACATCAATCCACTAATTGATTTCGAAAATATGTTATCCATACCCTTAACACAGGCGTTATTCACACATAAAGATAAAGTTCCTTGTCACACACTTTCAAAACTTATTCGAAGGCTTCAAAATGTCTACCACATGAAACGAAGACACCATTCAGGTGGCAGGAGGAGGATACATCCTCAACTCTAGTATTATTTAACTAACTTGCATTTTAACAAAATAAGGAAACCTCGCCTTTGGTATCGCTCCCATGAGCAGCTCAACACTTAACTCGGCCCTCTCAACCATGATCGTAACCATCATACTGTCGCAACATTGGACACACCATCAGGATTACAGTCTTAAGGAGTACAAACTTGATTTAGGGGCTTGTATTCACTAGACAGCTTACTAAGACACCTATACCACCCGGGGTTTTCTAGAATAGGCTAAACCTAAGCTCTAATAGCACTATTGTAACACCCTCGACCCGAATGTCAGATTCAGGCCTCAAGCCCAAACCAAAACAATAAAATTTATCAAACTGGATTTAGCCCAAACAAGTTATTTCCAAAACATTTAGATCCAATATTTGAAAATATATATAAAGAAATAAAATTATTAAAAAGGAGCTCCACTTTAATTTAAAACATTTAAACAATTGACTTGATTAATACAAATTCAAAAGTAAGAATCACAGACTTGATCATGTAAGATCCTAAGAATACATAGGCCACTAAACACAAGTACCATACTCTAGAAATCACCACATGCTGGAATCTCGTATTGATAGTACTCCTCGAACCCACGATCTGACAATAAACATGCGCAAAAAAACAATGATTCTAAGCATTGAGCTTACGAAGCACAATGGTATACATCTACCTTACTATACTTCATTCTAATCATAAACATAAGCATGCAAGCTAGTACGAGCAAAAATGAGGGATAAATAAACACATGGCGCTACCACTAGTCGCCTAAACACATGCTTTTATCATAGAAATCATCATACATGACCCATAAAGACCAATCATACTCGGGATCTTACTAGATCATTCGAGCAAAAGAACTCAAGTCATACCCAAAACCTGTAGTGACACCTACGTCTACACAACATTTGGATTATACACTCCGAGTGAGGCCCATGACCACACAACATTGATATCATACACTCGTAGAGATGAGGCTAAGAGAGCGGCTGATTCTAGCTTTAGCGGTGGTCAGGCTAAGAGAAACTGTGATCGGGAGGTTTCGCCCGAAGCCGAGATGTGGCGGAGGTGTTATTGGACGTGGAGTCCAGGGATAGGGTGCCTAGGTTAGAGATCTGTTTAACACCTGTTGGGTTTGTAGATCCCGAGATCATTTAAGGCGAGATTGGTCGTGTTTGGCCAAGGAGGGTTAGGCACTTGCGCTTGTTGTGGCCAATACTTGTTGGAGTTGTGGGCCTGGCGACCATCTGAGATGTGATTGTCCTTTGTTGGCTAGAGGTGATAAGGTGTTACACCTGTTGTGGCTCTAAATAGAGGTCGTGGTCGTGGACCGTTTTAGCATAGGGATAGTGAGCAGAGGACTATGGCTCATAATGTTCCTATCAAACCTGAGAGAGGTGGACTGGTTAGGGTGTATTCGCACCGGGAGGGTCGTAATGACACTGATGTGATTGTAGGTACATTTTCTTTACAGACCTTGTTGTTGTATTCATTGGTTGATTCTGGTTCTACCCATTCATACATCTTGAGTGAGCATGCACAATTGCTTGATATACCTGTTGAAATTCTTAATGTGGGTGTTAGAGTGACTAGTTTTCTTGGGGAGACGGTCATGGTTATGAGGTTGTATCGTAGGTGTCCTCTGATGGTTCAGCGACATGAGTTTGTCGTAGACTTGATAGAGTTTCCATTCTATGGTTTTGATATGATTTTGGGTATGGATTGGTTAACTGAACATAGGGTTGTGGTGGATTTTGAGACCAAACGGATATCCTTGAGGTTATCGGATGATTTTGAGGTGGTAGTTGTTGGTGAGAATGCTAGTTTTTTGTCTAATGCTGTTTTGGCTTTGGAAGCGAGACGAATGATAGATTATGAATGTTAGGCTTTCTTGGCCTACATTATAAATCCAAGTTCGAAGGAGTTGAGGGTGCAAGATATCTGCACCGTATGTGAGTTTTCATGTTTTTTTCCAGAAGAATTACCAGGGTTACCACCAGATCGTGAGGCTGAGTTTGGCATCGAGGTCTTTACGGATATGATACCAATGTCCATTGCTTCGTATTGTATGGCCCTAAATGAGTTAAAGGATTTGAAGACGCAACTACAGGAGTTACTTGATTGAGGTTTTATTAGACCTAGTATTTCACCGTGGGGTGCACCGGTGTTGTTTGTAAAGAAGAAGAATGGTACATTGCGGATGTGTATAGACTATCGATAACTGAACAAGTTAACGATAAAGAACAAGTATCCTTTGCCACGGTAGATGATATGTTTGGTCAGTTTAGAGGAGCCTCAATGTTTTCAAAGATAGATTTGAGGTCTGGGTACTATCAGTTGAAGGTGAAGGATGTAGATGTGCCCAAGACAGCTTTTCGTACGAGGTACAAGAATTATGAGTTTTTGGTGATGCCGTTTGGGTTGACCAATGCACCGAATGCTTTTATAGACATGATGAACCGTCTGTTCCATGAGTTTTTGGACCAGTTTGTGGTTGTGTTTATCGACAATATCCTTGTGTACTCTCGTACATAGGAGGATCATGATAGACATTTACGGATTGTGCTTCAGACGTTTTTGGCGAATTAGTTGTATGCCAAGTTAAGCAAATGCGAGTTTTGGCTTAGGGAGGTTGTTTTCCTTGGGCATGTTGTGTCAGCTGAGGGAATTCATGTTGATCCACACAAGATTGAGGCTGTGGTGAGTTGGAAGGTGCCTAAATCTGTGACAGAAGTTCAGAGTTTCCTTAGGTTGGCTAGTTATTATCGTAGGTTTGTTGAGGGGTTCTCCAGTTTAGCTGCTCCTTTAACCAAGTTTTTGCAGAAGAATGTTCGTTTTGAGTGGATCGATGATAGGCACTGGGCTTTTGAAAGTTTGAAGGAAGCTTTGACACGAGCTCCGGACTTGGTTCAACCTGAATCAAGAAAAGAGATCGTTGTTTATAGTGATGCGTCATATGTTGGGCTTGGCTGCGTGTTGATGCAGGAAGGTAAGGTAGTTGCATATGCATCCAGGCAGTTGAAGGTGCATGAACGTAATTGCCCTACTCATGATCTTGATCTTACTGCTGTTGTGTTAACCTTGAAAATTTGGAGGCATTACCTTTATGGTGAGAAATGTGTGGTTTATACGGATCATAAAAGTCTAAAGTATTTGATGTCCCAGAAGGAGCTAAATCTTAGACAATGGAGGTGGTTAGAGTTGCTCAAAGATTATGATTTGTCTATTGAGTATCATCTGGGCAAAGCTAACATGGTGGTGGATGCTTTGAGTAGGAAGGTTGCTGTATAGTTGAGAGCTATGTTCACTCGGTTGAGTATGACGTGTGACAGTGGGTTGATAGCTGAGTTGCAAGTGAAACCGTCATTGTCCAAATTGATTAAGGATAGACAACCGCATGATGAGAGTTTGGTGACGCATGTGAAGGATATCATGGATGGGAATCTTACGAATTTTCATTTTAATGATGATGGAGTGTTGTGTTTTAAAGGTCGAATTATGGTGTCTGAAGATGAAGAGTTGAGGCGTACCATTCTGATTAAAGCGCATGCTAGTCCCTTTTATGCATCCCGGTAGTACTACGATGTATCGTGGGTTGAAGGAAGAGTTGTAAATTCTCGGTTTTGGGCCTAGCGATTTTGAGGCTTGTTAGACGGTCTAGTGGACGGGGTTAGAGATTCGAGTCGAATTCGGGACAGTGTATTTTTTTGATGAGATAAAATATGGAAAAATGGTTAAAATCATGTTTTAATATATGATTAATATTGGTGGAATCAATTTTGGAAAATGAGATTTGGAGCATGACATTTTGGCTAGTGACCAAAATGCAATGTTTCAAAACTGTTTTTAAAGTGACTAAAATGAAAAGGGTCAAATTCTTAGAATCCTTAAGGAGCTAATTTACCAAGTTTTTGCTGGTGATTTCTCCCTTCAATTAAATCATTTTAACATGTGTTTTAAAAGTTAATTAAAAAGGATTTTGGATATTAAAGTTAATTATTTGGTTTTAATGAAAATTGATGAAACATTTCTCTCCATTTCTTTTCTGCCAAACACCCAAGTTTTCATCAAAAACCAGAGGTGAGGGATCCTTTTTACTTAGATTCTTGATCTACAATTGATTATTTGACTTTGATTTACAAAACCTCGTTGAAATCTTGTGCTTTCCTAGCTTTAAACAAGCCAATTGAGGGAGAAATCACACAATAGGGGTAAGGTCCGTGATCTCCTCTATTGAATGGTTCTTTATTGATATTCGCAAGTATTTGATTCTTGATTTATGGTTTGTAATATGATTTTGTGTTTTTATATTGAATTAATTGATTTAATTGATGAAATAGCAAAAGATCTGAATTGGATCTGTTTTCCAATGATTTAGATTGATTTTAAACATATTATGGATTTATAATAATGTTGATAAGTCATTTTTAACAATAGAATCTCGAAACTCTTGAATCTCTAATTGTTTAAGTTGTTAGAATTGTATTTTTGTGGAGTTGTGGGGGTTGTTTCGTTATTGGAGGTGTTAGGTTGTTTTGATTCTGTTTTTAGATGTTATTTGATGATAAAAGTGATGTTAGATTGATAGGTTGTGGCTGGGTTGTGTTTGGAAAGGATTAGTTGGTGTTTTCGGTTGTTGTGATTGGGTAATTGTGAGGTGGATGTGTGAATTTGTGAGGATCCGTTGTTGCAGTGTTTTAAATGCATAGAGATGCATTAATCCTCTGTTGTAATATGGCTAAAATAGGGGAGATGGATCCGGAAGTGATCGGGGAAGTTTTAGAGGCTTTGGACGCTTGTTTTCGCATCGACAAATCAAGGTTTCCCATATCGGTGAGTGAAAACATGGTTTAAAGCGTTTTGATGTTTTGGAAACAGAGTTTTGGAGTTATGGTAGAGCCTGAAATACTTACCTAGACTCGGAAGTAAGTATAAAGTGGATATCTCTCTCGGTCATGGTAATTTGAAATGGTTTTATGCACTTGTTTTAATTTACATGTTACCTATTGTTTAAGCATGTTTTAAAGTCTTTGATACACTGGTTTTAAGCATGAAGTGTTGAAGGATGCACATGGTAAGTGATCCTTGTAAGTATGTGGTTTAAAGCATGGTGTTGCTTTGGAAAAGTGTTTTGGTTAATGCTTTTTTAAAACAGTGAGGTAAATGTTAAATGGTTAATCATATTGGCAAGTGATGTGGTTTTAAAATTGTTATCGAATATAGTTGGCCGGCCATAGGATTGAGTGCACTATAAAATAAGTCGCCTTGGAAGTTGAGGGGTTTATATTGTGTACTGAATACTCCATCCAAGTACCCTAATGGTAGAGGGGTTTAACGGTACCGAATACTCCCATTAGTGGGGTTAAGCATCTAATCGATGAGAGGGATGAGTTTCCCTGTGGGTTGAAAGTGTACCTGGTTGTTATTGTACCCGATTATTATTGTACCGCGATTGTGATTGTATCGTTATTCCAGTTGAGATGGCTTGAAGTGTTGGGTTAACACTTTTTGAATACGTGTATCCAATGAACACTTTTGTTAATGGACTTGTTATTGATCACTTGTAAGCTGATATAATTGTTAATGTATCATTGAAATGTTTTATGTTGTATAATGTGATTTATACATGTTTCTCCTTAAGCTTTGCATTTGGTAGTAATGCATGGGAAGGCTTAAGTGGAGGGTTAGCAATGGGATTTGCTATTGACTGATGATACATGTAGCATATGGTTTATTATGCTGGTTTTAATGATATAAAGTGCATGTTTTCTAAAGGGGCATGATGATGATGTTAAATAAATGGTTTTAAATGCATTGGTGGTCGTTGTTTTGAGCATTCCTCACTAAGCCTTGTGTTCTTATGCTCTTTTTGTCCATCAATGCAAATAATTGAGGTCTTGGAAGGCAGCAGGAAGCAAGGGGATCTTGGCAAGACTTGTTTCCAAAGTATATCTTGGTTTAGACTATAATGAAAAAGGGCAATGGGGTACCTATTGTGTTTTGGGAGATGTTTTGTGGAACTCCCTGTTTGAGCATGCTTCTTTAGTTGTTTTTGGGTTGTAAATGGCTTTTAAAGTTTATTTTGATGCTGGTTTACCTTTTTGACATGTTGCTTGGATAGAAATTAGGAAGCATGCCTATAGAATCTCTTTGATGGACGATGTCATATTACGATGTTGAATCTGTGAAGGCTAAATGCTTGTGGTATGCTTGGTATGCTAGGGTTATGTTATGAGTATGTTAGAATGGTTTGAGAATTCTTTTGGAATGACAAACCTGTAGTTTGAGGCATTACAGGTCAAGACGTACCGATACGCGAGGGACCGTATCGGTACGGTTGGACATTTTCTGGTCTGGGAATCTGTACACGAAAGGGAGTATTGGTACGTCAAGGAATTTTTGGCTTGGCGTATCGATATGGGCAATGGTGTATCGGTACACGTTCTAGCCTCTGGAATTCATTTTTTCAATCCAAACCCATGTACCGATACGTATGTTAAAAAATTCAAAAGTTAGGTAAGTTTGTTATGGCGTATCGATACCTGCCTTGGAGTATCAGTACGAGACAGTTTTATACGTATCGGTACGGTGACACTCGTACCGATACCCGAGGCCGTTTTCTATAATTTTAGCTTGGTAGTTTTGCTTTTATTGCATTTTAGTCCCCAAAACTTGTCCATGTGGTTGTATGAGCTTGAATGATCAAATTAAGATGAATTTTGAGATGAATGTTCATAACCTAACTAATTAAATATTGGTATTTTAAAAAGTGGCTTAAATCCTGCAAATTTCCTGTATTTGCAATTTGGTCCCTAAATTACAAATATGATCAATTGGATGTCAAAATGATGCCCCATTAAGTAGGGGTTATACCTGAGTGTTGCATGTACATGTATGATTAATAATTGGCATCTAGACAAGATAAAAAGGGAAAAAAATGGACTGAGTTTCGATGTAACTCCCTAGTTTGCTTCGGCAAACCTAATGTACCTTCCTTGGTTTTGTCTGGCGGCTAGACCGGGTTAAGGGGTTACATTTGGTGGTATCAGAGCCAGGTTTGGTTTGTTTGGGAGGTTGTTGTGTTGTTGTAAGTTATAACTATTGCTTGATTTGCACGGTGATTGTTATTGGTACGCTGATTGCTATGCACGGTGGTTGATATATGTATACTGAATGTTTTATGCCATGTTGGGGAAGCTAGGGGTAACCATTGCCTTGTTATTATAGTCTGAAATGTATGATTTTGAAATAAAAGTCTTGGATCCTTGCTTAAAGCTGGCCTGATTCAAGTTTGTTTTGAAATGATTATCATGCCTTAAAAAATGTGTTATGTTATGATCGAGAGGAGAAATGAGATCTAGCGAGATGTTGTTGCCTTTGGGTAGTGAGTTGAGAAAAGTGTTATGTTTCCTAGAGGTTTGTCACCTCGAAGTATGTACCACCTGTGTCGGTTGAGCCAGAGTTGGGTGATTTGATGCCTTGTTATAGGCGTTGTTTTGAGCTTGTAAGCTGTTGTTGCTGGAGTGCGTGTGTTTGCACCAGTCATTGGGCAAACGAGGTTGCCATTGGAATATCTCTGTAGTTTGGGAGTAGTTGAGTACCATGGGTTTTCACCCGAGGCATCCGAGACATGGATGGCCAGTGTTCTTCAGGTTTTGGATCAAATAGGGTCTTTTGGTGCCCGTAAGTTGGGATATGTTGAATCCCTGTTGCAAGGTGATGCTTTTTGTTGGTGGACAACTGTATCTGCAGGTGTGTAACCCAATGATGTGGATTGGGAGTTTTTTTCATGCTATTTTTAAGAAGAAGTATTTGGGTTTTAGATACTTGGATGAAAAGAGACTAGAGTTCATGGTTGGGATCAAGGTCGTGTGTATATTGTCGACTTAGGATATAGATTGTTTGGTTGAGCTGGTATGCTCTTGAACTGGTTTTGGTAGGGAAGTGTTATTGTAACCGAATCCGATGTGAGTTGGTACAGGATGTTAGAGTTTACATGTTGGCTTTCGATTACACCATTTTTGACATGTTGGTACACGAGCGAAGTGCATTGAGCAGAACCTAAGTTTATCAATTTTGTGTGGGAGGTTCTGGCTCTGGCAAGAGAGTTGCAAAATCTAGTTTCGGCTGTGTTCAGTTAAAAGGAATTGTGATAAAAGATATCGCCCTAAGTTGAGGTGAGGCGATGATAGTGCTAGGTGAGGACCACGGGGTTAGAGTATCTAGACTAAAACAACATTTAATAGACGTTGAGTATGTGGATTGTGTGATCTCATGAGGCGGGATTATCTGCATTTGTTATGTGGAATGTAAAATCCTGTGCTTGTAGTTGATAACGTTTGTGGGAGCTGTGGTTTGAGCGATCGTCTCATAAGTGTTGGTTGCGGGAATACAAGTGGCTAGTTCTTCTAGTGAGACGGTTGTTGCGAGAAGGATGTTTGGAAATGATCATCGATGCTTTAAGATCTTGAGGTTATGGTTGTTTTGTTGGAGTTGCCGCTCTACAGTTTTTGATGTAATCATGGGTTTGGATAAGTGGCTGGATCACAGAGCAGTGGTTGATTTTGAATCCTAACGAGTTGCCTTAAAGCTTGCTGATAGTTACAAGGTGATAATCACGGGCGAGGATGTTAAATTCTTGTCTAATGCTATTTTCGCAATGGAAGCGAGTTGTTTGATGGGTTTTGGTTGTAAGGCATCCCTAGCCTATGTTATGAATCCAGGGTCATAGGAAGTGCGAGCTTAGGATAGTCGTGCGGTATGTGAGTTTCTGGGTGTTTTTGAAGGAATGGCTGGGTTTGCCATTGGATTGGGAGGTTTAGTTTGGCAGTGAAGTTGTATGAAAACATACCTCCGGTGTCTATTGCTCTTTGTGCATGGCTCGAAGGAGTTGAAGAGGGTAAAGACGCAACTTCAGGAGTTGCATGATAAAGGGTTCACCAGGCTTAGTGTTTTTTGGGGGGTTGTGCTGGTGTCATTGTGAAAAAGGAGGATAGCATGATGTGAATGTGCTTGGGTTCTAGGTAGCTGAACAAGTTGATGTTTTGTTGATCAGTTCGGAGGTGCTTCAGTGGTTGTAAGTATGAGCTGAGGTCCGAGTGGTATTTGTCTGGGTAAAGGATATGGTTGTGTTTAGATTTGCCTTTGGTAGGGGGACAGTGATGTGAGTTCTTGTTGATGCCATTTTGGTTTGATCGATGCATAGGTTGCGTTCATAGTTTTGTTGAATCGGGTAGACTGAGTTTTGGGGGCAGTTGGTTGTTGTGTTTATTGATGGGTTTTTTTCTGTGTACAAAAGCACCGGGAAGGGCTTTGATCGATAAGTATAGTTGGTTTAGTAGATTTTGGGGGAGAGGTGAATGTTGCTCTTTGCTTGGGAGGTGAATTAATTGATTTAATTGGGTAAAATTGATGAAATAGAAAAAGATCCGAATTGGGTCTGTTTTCCAATGATTTAGATTGATTTTAAACATATTATGGATTTATAATAATGTTGATAAGTCGTTTTTAACAGTGGAATCTCGAAACTCTTGAATCTCTAATTGTTTAAGTTGTTAGAATTGTATTTTTTGTGGAGTTGTGGGGGTTGTTTCGTTGTTGGAGGTGTTAGGTTGTTTTGATTCTTTTTTTAGATGTTATTTGATGATAAAAGTGATGTTAGATTGATAGGTTGTGGCTGGGTTGTGTTTGGAAAGTATTAGTTGGTGTTTTCGGTTGTTGTGATTGGGTAATTGTGAGGTGGATGTGTGAATCTGTGAGGATCTGTTGTTGCAGTGTTTTAAATGCATGGAGATGCATTAATCCTCTGTTGTAATATGGCTAAAATAGGGGAGATGGATCCGGAAGTGATCGGGGAAGCTTTGGAGGCTTTGGACGCTTGTTTTCGCGTCGACAAGTCGAGGTTTCGCGTATCGGTGAGTGAAAACATGGTTTAAAGCGTTTTGATGTTTTGGAAACATAGTTTTGGGAGTTATGGTAGAGCCTGAAATACTTACCTAGACTCGGAAGTAAGTATAAAGTGGATATCTCTCTCGGTCATGGTAGTTTGAAATGGTTTTATGCATTTGATTTAATTTACATGCTACCTATTGTTTAAGCATATTTTAAAGTATTTGATACACTGGTTTTAAGCATGAAATGCTAAAGGATGCACATGGTAAGTGATCCTTGTAATTATGTGGTTTATACTCGTGGTTTAAAGCATGGTGTTGATTTGGAAAAGTGTTTTGGTTAATGCTTGTTTAAAACAGTGAGGTAAATGCTAAATGGTTAATTATATTGGCAAGTGATGTGGTTTTAAAATTGTTATCGGATATAGATGGCCGGCCATAGGATTGAGTGCACTGTAAAATAAGTCGCATTGGATGTTGAGGGGTTTATATTGTGTACCGAATACTCTATCCAAGTACCCTAACGGTAGAGGGGTTTAACGGTACCTAATACTCCCGTTAGTGGGGTTAAGCATCTAACCGATGAGATGGATGGTTTCCCTGTGGGTTGAAAGTGTACCCGGTTGTTATTGTACTGCGATTATGATTGTATCGATATTCCGGTTGAGATGGCTTAAAGTGTTGGGTTAACACTTGTTGAATCCATGTATCTGATTAACACTTTTGTTAATGGACTTGTTATTGATCACTTGTAAGCCAATATAATTGTTAATGTATCATTGAAATGTTTTATGTTGTATAATGTGATTTATACATGTTTCTCCTTAAGCTTTGCATTTGGTAGTAATGCATGCGAAGGCTTAAGTGGAGGGTTAGGAATGAGATTTGCTAATGATTAATGATACATGTAGCATTGGTTTATTATGCTGGTTTTAATGATATAAAGTACATGTTTTCGAAAGGGGCATGATGATGATTTTTTTTAAGGATGATGTTAAATAAATGGTTTTAAATGCATTGATGGTGGTTTTTTTGACCATTCATCACTAAGCCTTGTGTGCTTACGCTCTTGTTGTCCATCAATGCAGATAATTGAGGTCTTGGAAGGCAGCAAGAATCAAGGGGATCTTGGCAAGACTTGTTTCCAAAGTATGCCTTGGTTTAGACTATAATGAATAAAGGCAATGGGGTACCTATTGTATTTTGGGAGATGTTTTGTGGAACTCCCTGTTTAAGCATGCTTCTTTTGTTGCTTTTGGTTTGTAAATGGCTTTTAAAGATTGTTTTGATGCTGGTTTACCTTTTTGACATGTTGCTTGGATGGAAATTAGGAAGCATGCCTATAGAATCTCTTTGAAGGACGATGTCATATTACGATGTTGAATCTGTGAAGCCTGAATGCTTGTGGTATGCTTGGTATGCTAGGGTTATGTTATGAGTATGTTAGAATTGTTTGAGAATGCTTTTCGAATGAAAAACATGCAGTTTGAGACATTACAGGTCCAGGCGTACCGATACGCGGGGGACCGTATCGGTACGGTTGGACATTTTTTGGTCTGGGGAATCGGTACACGAAAGGGAGTATCGGTACGCCAGGGAATTTTTGGCTTGGCATATCAATACGAGCAATGGTGTATCGGTACACGTTCTAGCCTCTGGAATTTCACTTTTTCAGTCCAAACCCGTGTACCGATACCTATGTAAGCGTACCGGCACGTATGTTAAAAAATTCAAAAGTTAGGTAAGTTTGTTATGGCATTTCGATACCTGCTTTGGAGTATCGGTACGGGACAATTTTATAGTATCGGTATGGTGACACCCTTACCGATACCCGAGGCCGTTTTCTTTAATTTTAGCTTGGCAGTTTTGCTTTCATTGTATTTTAGTCCCCGAAACTTGTCCATGTGATTGTATGAGCTTGAATAATCAAATTGAGATGAATGTTCAAAACCTGACTGATAAAATATTGGTATTTTAAAAAGTGGCTTAAATCTTGCAAATTTCCGGTATTTTCAATTTGGTCCCTAAATTGCAAATGTGATCAATTGGATGTCAAAATGATGCCCAATTGAGTAGGGCTTATACCTGAGTGTTGCATGTACACGTATGATTAATAATTGGCATCTAGACAAGATAAAAAGGAAAAAGATGGATCGAGTTTCGATGTAACTCTCTGGTTTGCTTTGGCAAACCTAATTTAGCTTCTTTGGTTTGGTTTGGCGGCTAGACCAGGTTAAGGGGGTTACAAGAGTACTATTAGGTTGGACTAAAGAATAATGTGGCTGATTTTGTTTCTCAATGCATGGCATGTCAGCGGGTGAAAGCTGAGCATTAGTTTCCATCTGGATTGTTGCAACCGTTCAGGAAACTGAAATAGAAGTGGGAAAAAATCACCACGGATTTTGTGCTTGGGTTGCCTTTGACGCCAACCAAAAAGGATTCCATTTGGGTTATTGTTGATTAGTTTACGAAGTGTGCGCACTTTTTGCCAGTGCATACGACGTATACTTTGGATAGAATGGTTGATCTGTAAATCTCTGAGATTGTGCATTTGCATGGAGTGCCCAAGTCTATAGTTTCAGATAGAGATCCGCGTTTCAAGGCAAGGTTTTGGGTGTGCTTGCATCGTGCTTTGGGAACTCGGCTAAATTTCAGTACTTCGTATCATCTTCAGTCGGAGCGTGTTATTCAGGTTCTGGAGGATATGCTGAGATGTTGTATCATTTAGTTCTAGGGAACATGGGAAAAGCAATTGCCTTTGGTGGAGTTTGCTTATAATAATAGTTATCAGACTAGTATACAGATGGCACCGTATGAGGCTTATGGTAGGAAGTGTCGTACGCTTGTGTTTTAGGTTGAAGTTGGGTAGAAGCATGTTTCTTTACCTGATGTATTGAAAGGCACGAACGAGAAAGTGAAGTTGATATGTGAGCACTTAAAAGCAGCTTTGGATCATTAGAAATCCTATGACGATTTGAAGCGCAGGGATGTTGAGTTTTAGGTTGGTCATCGAGTGTTTTTGAAGGTGTCGCCTTGGAGGAAGGTGATGCGTTTCGAGCGAAAAGGGAAGCTTAGCCTGATTTTTATTGGACCATATCAGGTTGTTGAGCATGTGAGTCCTGTTGAGTACCATTTGAGGTTACCTCCTGAGTTGGAAAGCATCCCTGATGTGTTTCATGTTTCAATGTTGCGGAGGTATCAGTCAGATCCCTCACATGTTATATTAGTGGAAGATATTGAGTTGAGGGGAGATCTATCTTATGATGAGGAACCGATAGAGGTTCTTGATACCAGCAGTACGGTTTTGCGTGGCAAGACAGTCGAGCTTGTTATGGTGTTGTCGAGGCACTGCGGTGTTGAGGAGACCACATGGGAACACAAGTCAGATGTGTTGGAACAGTTTCTGCACCTATTTCCTCCAGGTAAAATTTGGAGGATGAAATTTCTTAAGTAGGGGAGAGTTGTAACACCTCGATTTTGGGCCTAGCAGTTTTGTGGCTTGTTAGACGGTCCAATGGATCGGGCTAGGGATTCAAGTAAAATTCGGGTGTAAATATTTTTCGGTAAGATAAAAATGTGGAAAATGGTTAAAAATCATATTTTAATATATGATTAATATTTGTGCAAACGATTTTGGAAAATGGGTTTTCGAAGTGTGACTTTTTGGTTAGTGACCAAAATGCAACTTTTGAAAACTGGTTTTTAAAGGTGACTAAAATGAAAAGGATCAAATTCTTAGAATCCTTAAGGAGCTATTTTACCAAATTTTTTCTGGTGCTTTCTCCTATCAATTAAGCCTTTTTAACATGTGTTTTACAAGTTAATTAAAAGGGAATTTGGTTATTTAAAAGTTAGTTATCACTATAAAAAAATTGATGTAACTTTTCTCTCCACTTCTCTTTTGCCAAACACTCAAGTTTTCATTAAAAATCAGAGGTGATAGATCATTTTACTCAGATTATTGATTTGTAATTGATTCTTTAACTTTGATTTACAAAACCTCATTGAAATTTTGTGTTTTCTTAGCTTTAAACAAGCCAATTGAGGGAGAAATCACACAATAAGGGTAAGGTCCATGATCTCCTCTATTGAATGGTTCTTTATTGAGATTCCCAAGTGTTTGATCCTTGATTTATGGTTTAAAATCAGATTTTGTGTTTTTATATTGAATTAGTTGATTTAATTGGGTGAATTTGATGAAATAGTGAAAGATCCGTATTGGATCTGTTTTCCAGTGTTGAAGATTGATCTTAATCATATTTTGGATGTATTATTATGTTGATAAGTTGTTTTTAGCAATGGAATCCCGAAACTCTTGAATCCCTAGTTGTTTAGGTTGCTAGATTTGTGTTTTTGTGTAGTTGTGGTGGTTGTTTAATTGCTAGAAGTTTTTGTATGAATTAATCCTGTTTTTGAGTGTTAATTGATGATTATGGAAGTGTTAGATTGTTAGATTGTGGCTGGGATGGTTTGGAAAGGATTAGGTGATGATTTCGGTTGTTGTGGTTGGGTAATTATGACAGGATTGTGGAAGTATGTGAGGAATTGATGTTGCAGTGTTTTGAATGCATTGAGATGCGTTAATCTTCTGTTGTAATATGGTTAAAACATGGGAGGATGATCCGGAAGTGATCGGTGAAGCTTTGGATTCTTGATTTCGTGTCGGCGAATCGAGGTTTCGCGTTTCGGTGAGGGAACACATGGATTCTAGCTTTGGAATGTTTTACAGGTAACTTATGGGAGTTTAAACTTAGCTTGATACGCTGGTTTAAACTCAGAAGTAAGTATAAAGTGGTTTTCTCTATCAGTCGTGCTAGTATGATGTGGTTTAATGCACTAGGTTTGATTTATATAATACCTACTGTTAAAGCATGTTTTAAAGTATTTGAGATATTGTTTTAAGCATGAAATGATGAAGGATGCACATGGTAGTGATCCTTGTAAGTATATGGTTTATACTTGTGTTTTAGAGCATGGTTATTGCTTTGGAAAATTGGTTTGGTTAATGGTTGTTGAAAACAGTGAGGTAAATGGTTAATTATATTGGCAAGTGATGTGGTTTTAAAATTGTTATCGAATATAGTTGGCCGGCCATAGGATTGATAGTGCACTATAATAAGTCGCCTTGGATGTTGAGGGGTTTAGATCTATGTACCGAAAACTCCATCCAAGTACCCTAACGATAGAGGGGTTTTACAGTACCGTATACTCCCGTTAGTTGATTAGGCATCTAATAGAGGTAAGGCGTTGGTGTCCTTGTAGGTTGAAATTGTACCCGGTTGTTAGGTACCGCGAGTGTAATTGTATCGCTATTTTCGGTTGAGATGGCTTGAAGTGTTGGGAGAACACTTGTTGAATCCGTGTATCTGATGAATTCGTTTGGAAATGGAACTTGGATAATTATCACTTGTGAGCCAATATAATTGTTAATGTATCATTGGAAGGTTTATGTTGTATAATGTGATTTATACTATACATGTTTACTCTTTAAGCTTTGCATATGGTTGTTATGCTTGTGAAGGCTTAAATTGAGGTTAGCAATGGGATTTGCTGTTGGTTAATGATACATGTTGCATATGGTAATATGCTGGTTTTAAAGATGTTAGGTGCATGGTTTTAAAGGCATGATAATGTTTTAAAGGATGTTTGAAATGAGATTTCAATGTAATGTTGGGAAATGGTTTTAATGCATTAATGGTGTGTTGTTTTGGGCACTCATCATTAAGCCTAGTGTGCTTACACTCTCTTTGTCTATCAATGCAGATAATTGAAAGCTTGAAGGGAAGTAGGAAGCAAGGGATCACAACAAGACTTAATAGCCAAAGTATGTTTTTGGTATAGACTATAAGTAATAACGGCAATGGGGGTTCCGTTGTTATTTTGGGAGGTGTTTTGTTAAACTCCCTTTTTGAGCAAGTTTGTTTTGTTGCTCTTGGTTTGTATATGGTCATTAATGATTGGTTGTGGTGATGGTTTGAAGTTTCATGCTTTTCTTGATTGGTTTTCTAGGAAGCATGCATCTATATTTCCTTTTGAAGTTTAATGCCATGAACTGATGTTGAAGTTGGGTTGTCTTGGTGTGGTTTGATCCTTAAATACGTTGGATGTGTGTTAGCCTCTTGTTAGGATGTTTTGGATTGATCAAAAGCTTGTTTAACGAGCAAAAATGGACATTTCAGGTCCAGGCATATCGATACGGGTGTCCCTGTTTCGATACGGGCAAGCCATATCAGACTTAGCGTAACTGTACGCGGGCAATCGTTGAGGCATGAGCCAAGGTAATTTTCAGCTAGCATTTCGGTACGCGGGTAACTATTTCGGTACGACATAGTGTTAAATTGAGAGGTGTTCCCATATGCGGGGGCGTATCGAAACTGATTTTGGCTACTGGAAAATTGGGGTTTTGAATTAGCAAGGGTGTACCTAAACGGGAGTAACTGTACCGATACGGCCACCGTTAAATTAGTTATTTGGGATGTTTTGAAGTTTTGATTTCTTAGGTTTTAGTCCCTAAATGTTGTAGATGCAATTGAATCAATATGAATCATCATTTTGAGCTGATTTCTGACATGTAAGCATAAAACCTGCTTAATTAAAGGTTGGTAATATAAAAATGAGTTAAGACCCTATAGTTTTCTGATTTTGCAATTTGGTCCCCAAATTGCATATGTGATTAATTGGATGTCAATTCGATGCCTGATTGATTTGAGTTTTCACCAGGAATCAGTATGTATATGTAGGATAATAAATTTCCATCGAGACAAGATAAAAGAAAAAAATAGTCGGGTTGCAGGCTTAATTCTTTACAGTTTACTTCGGTAAACCTAATATAGCTCGCCTAATTTAGTCTTGCGACTCGACCGGGTCGATGGGGTTACATTTGGTGGTATCAAAGCCAGGTTTACGATAGTTGGGAGTTGGTTGATTGTTGTGATGTTATTGTGAGTTGTTATCTAATGTTTGATATGCACGGTGATTGTAATATGCACGGTGGTTGATGTATGCCATGTAGGGGGAAATTTGGGAAACCCATTACCTTATTATTATAGTCTGAAATGTTATAATTTTGAAATGGAAGTCTTGGGTCCTTGCTTGAAGCTTTCCTAATTGTTTTGTATTTGAATAATTATCATGCCTTATATATATTGTTAGCACGATGGGACCGAGGAGAGAGTTGCGATCTAGTATGATTGCTACTGCCACTGGGCAAGAAATCGAGGAGAATGTTATACCTCTTGGAGGGTTGCCACCACCCCCACCTAATCTACCCGAGGTAGTGGAGCAAGTACCACCTGCGCCAGCTGGGCTAGGGATGGATGATATGGCGCCGTTGATTTAGGCCATGACCAGTGTTGCGTGTAATAAGTGCTACGCAAATGTGCAAGTATACACGTCGCAAGTAATAAAGTGATACGGGTATCGAGTATCGTCTCCACAGGGATTGGTTTGGGCCACTTTGCTTAAGTTACTGCACTGTGAAAATAAAAACACAAATAGAAGATTATAAGAGTTTTAACTAATAACTAATCTAGGAAGCAATAAAGTAAAAGAATAGATGAGATCAAATGTGAGAGATAGGCCAGGTTATCGTGAGTTGAGGTGTGATAGCCGATTGGATCGTCTTGGTAAAAGAGTGCACGGGCAACTCAGTTGCCGTGGCAACTTGCACAATGGGGTTGCCTTGGCAACTAATCGATGGTTGCCTGGGCGACTAGTTGGGCAACTACTTGGGCTTCTGGGCAGCAACCTTCAAGGTTCGGTAGAGCGTTCTTCAATGGTTTCTTCTTATCCCTAAGTCGAAACTCTAGCTACTTGTGCATGCCTTGATAATACATCCTTGCGTGAATCAAGGGTGAACAACAACCAATCTTGTGTTCCTCTTAGCAGTTGAAATCCTTGACTTATTCCTAAGCTGGATTAATCTTCACCATCAATAGATTGAATAAAGATCATATTCATTCGTTTCTTGAATCTAACTCTCCCGATATTAGATAAATAGATGAAGTTACGAGATCCTCTCCCAATTCACTTGTAAACAATAATAAGAACCAAGAATGAATAAACCTTGAATAGAAAAGTGCAAACTTTAATTACCTAAACAAAATCCAATAGTTTCTCTCAACCACAAGACACAATAACCTTAGCCAAATAGATTTAGTTCATGGCTAGGTTCCAAAGAAACACAAGATAAATAATCCCTAGCATTAACCTAATTGAACAAGAAAGAAAAAGATGAAGGATGAAGCTTGTCGAAATCCCCTTGCCCTAGATGCTTGTCGAAAATTCTCTCATCTTGCTCTCTTCCAAGTTGACGATATGGCCTCTAATTTATAGGGCTAGGTCAAAGTCCTTCTTTGAGGAGGAAGTTAAGTTGGAATTAAATTATCTTTAAAGAATATAATTCTTTATTATAATTATATTTCTACTAGAACTTCTCCTATCTTCTTGGAATTTAATTCTTCTTTAATCTCTTCATGGAAATCAAATTCCTTTGGGATTTAGCTTTGCTCCACGTCATCTTGGGCTTGTCTAGTCATCAATTTCGACTACCATATCACCTTATTCTTTGTCGACAATTGCCCTGGCAACTGGCTCAGCGTCTCCTTCATGCATTGCCCTGGCAACTAGCTCTAGCCTTGTTTAGGCAAGTGATTCTGCACACACACAAAAACACACCAAAGTAGCATATTTTTCCACAAAAATCACCAAGTTATGTAATCAAGCTCAACGGTGGAAAGAAACATGAATTAATGCATGAATGACTAATTATGCAACTAATATGAGCTTAAGTCTAACAATAATATGAGTAAAAAGGGTAATAAAAATAGTACTTTTGAACACTTATCAACCAGTGCTTTTCAGGCAGCAGTTGCAGGTGTTCAAGTGCCGACACCACCAGTAGTTGGGCAGGGTTTGCCGCTAGAGCATCTTTATATTTGGGCGGAGTTGAGTTTCGAGGTTTGTCATCTGAGGCTTTTGAGGGATAGTTGGCCAGTATTGAGAGGATACTGGGCCAGATGGGCCTATTCTGATGCTCGTAAGCTGGGTTGTGCTGTGTCCCTATTACAGGGTGATACGTATACATGTTTGCTACTGATTACATAAATTTTGATGTGTTGGTTTTACGATCTAAGGATGTTGAGTAGAATCTGAGTATGGCTTCTGGGTCTCGGGGCTTTAGCTCTGGTAAGATAGCGACTGATTCTAGTTTTAGCAGTGGTCAGGCCAATAGACACCGTGATCGGAGGTTTTTCTCGGAGTCGAGGCATGGCAGAGGTGTTGTTGGACGTGGAGTCTAAAGGAAGGGTGCCCAGGTTAGAGCTTCGTTTAACAGCTATTGGGTTTATGGATCCCGAGATCATCTAAAGCGAGATTGTCCGCGTTTGGCTAGGGAGGGTCAGGCACCTGCGCCTTTGTGGCCAATGCATGTTGGAGTTATGGGTCTGGCGACCATCTGAGACGTGATTGTCCTTTGTTGGCTGGAGGTGGGCAAGGTTCTGCACCTATTGTTGCTCTGTAGAGAGGTCGTGGTCGTGGATCATTTCAGCGTAGAGATAGTGGATAGAGGACTGTGGCTTATACCGTTGCTATCCAACCTGAGGAAGGTGGACCAGCTAGGGTATATGTGCACCAGGAGGGTCATAATGACACCGATGTGATTGTAGGTACATTGACTTTACAGTCTTTGCCATTGTATTCGTTGGTTGATTCTGGTTCTACCCATTCATACATCTTGAGTGAGCATGCACAGTTACTTGATATACCAATTGAAAATCTTAATGTGGGCGTTAGAGTGACTAGTTTTCATAGGGAGACGGTCGTGGTTAGGAGGTTGTATTGTAGGTTTCCTTTGATGGTTCAGGGACATGAGTTTGTCGTGGACTTGATGGAGTTTCCATTACATGGTTTTGATGTGATTTTGGGTATGGATTGGTTAACTGAACATAGGGTTGTGGTGGATTTTGAGACCAAACAGATATCCTTGACGTTATCGGATGCTTTTGAGGTGTTAGTTGTTGGTGAGAATGCTAAGTTTTGTCTAATGTTGTTTCAGCTTTAGAAGCAAGTCGAATGTTGGATTCTGGATGTTAGGCTTTCTTGGCCTATGTTATGAATCCTGGTTCAAAAGAGTTGAGGGTGCAAGATATTCTCACTGTTTGTGAGTTTTTGTGGTTTTTTTGAAAGAGTTACCGGGGTTGCCACTAGACCGTGATGTTGAGTTTGGCATCGAGGTCTTTACGGATACGATACTAGTGTACATTGCTCTGTATCGTATGGCCCTAAAAGAGTTAAAGGAGTTAAAGACGCAACTGCAGGAGTTTCTTGATCGAGGCTTTATTAGACCTAGTATTTCACTATGAGGTGCACTGGTGTTGTTTATAAAGAAGAAGGATGGTACGTTGCGGATGTGTATAGACTATCGACAACTAAACAAGTTGACGATAAAGAAAAAGTATCCTTTGCCATAGACAGACGATTTGTTTGATCAGTTTAGAGGTGCCTCGGTGTTTTCTAAGATAGATTTGAGGTATGGGTACTATCAGTTGAAAGTGAAGGATGTAGATGTGCCTAAAATAGCTTTTCGTACGAGGTACGGGCATTATGAGTTTTTGGTAATGCCGTTTGGGTTGACCAATGCACCGACTGCTTTCATGGACATGATGAATCATGTGTTCTATGAGTTCTTAAATCAGTTTGTGGTAGTGTTTATCGATGATATCCTTGTATAATCTCGTACCAAGGAGGATCATGATAGACATTTGCGGATTGTGCTTCAGACGTTGTTGGCAAATCAGTTGTATGCCAAGTTAAGCAATTGTGAGTTTTGGCTTAGGGAGATTTTCCTTGGGCATGTTGTGTCGGCTGAGGGAATTCGTGTTGATCCGCACAAGATTGAGGTTGTGATGAGTTGGAAGGTGCCTAAATCTGTGACAAAAGTTCAGATTTTCCTTGGGTTGGCTGGTTATTACAATAGGTTCATGGAAGGGTTTTATAGTTTGGCAGCTTCTTTAACCAAGTTGTTGCAGAAGAATGTTTGTTTTGAGTGGACGTATGATGGCAGCGAGCTTTCGAAAGTTTGAAGGAAGCTTTGGCACGAGCTCTAGTCTTGGTTCAACCTGAATCAAGTAAAGAGTTCGTTGTTTATAGTGATACGTCACATGTTAGGCTTGGTTGCATGTTGATGCAAGACGGTAAGGTAGTTGCGTATGCATCTAGACAGTTGAAGGTGCATGAACGTAATTACCCTACTCATGATCTTGAGCTTGCCGTAGTTGTGTTTGCCTTGAAAATCTAGAGGCATTACTTTTATGGTGAGAAATGTGTCGTTTATATGGATCACAAAAGTCAGAAGTATTTGATGTCCCAGAAAGAGGTGAATCTTAGGAAACGAAAGTGGTTAGAGTTGCTTAAAGATTATGACTTGTCTATTGAGTATCATCCGGGCAAATCTAACGTGGTGACGGATGCTTTGAGTAGGAAGGCTATTGTGAAGTTGAGAGCTATGTTCGTTCGGTTGAGTGTGACATCTGACGGTGGGTTGATAGCTGAGTTGCAAGTGAAACCGTCCTTATCGCAGTTGATTAAGGAGAGACAACCACATGATGAATGTTTGGTGCCGCATGTGAAGGATATCATGGATGGGAACCCTATGGATTTTCTTTTTAATGATGATAGAGTGTTTTGTTTTAAAGGTCAAATTGTTCTGCCTGAAGATGAAGAGTTGAGGCTCACCATTCTGACCGAAGCGCATGCTAGTCCTTTTGCTATGCATCCAGTAGTACTAAGATGTATCTGGGTTCAAGGAAGAGTACTATTGGGTTGGACTGAAGAAAAATATGGCTGATTTTGTTGCTCGATGCATGGTATGTCAGCGGGTGAAAGTTGAGTATCAGTTTCCATCCGGGTTGTTGCAACCGTTGAGGATACCATAATGGAAGTAGGAAAGAATCACCATGGATTTTATGTCTAGGTTGCCTTTGACGCCGACCAAAAAGGATTCCATTTGGGTGATTGTTGATCGGTTTACGAAGTGTGCACATTTTGTGCCAGTGCATACTACGAATACCATAGATAGGTTGGCCTATCTGTACATCTCAGAGATTGTGTATTTGCATGGGGTGCCTAAGTCCATAGCTTTGGATAGAGATCCGCGTTTCACAGAAAGGTTTTGGGTGTGCTTGCATCGTGCTCTGGGAACTCGGCTGAATTTCAGCACTTCGTATCATCCTCAAACAGATGGTCAGTCGGAGCGGGTGATTCAGGTTCTAGAGGATATGTTAAGATGTTGTATTATTGAGTTCCAGGGAACGTGGGAAAAGCAATTGCCTTTGGTGGAGTTTGCTTATAATAACAGTTATCAGACTAGTATAGAGATGGCACCGTATGAGGCGTTGCATGGTAGAAAGTGTCGTACACCTTTGTGTTGGGCTAAAATTAGGGAGAAGCATCTTTCCTTGCCTGATGTACTGAAAGGCACGAATGAAAAAGTGAAGTTGATTTTTTAGCGCTTGAAAGCGGCTTCGGATCGTCAGAAATCCTATGCGGATTTGAAGCGTAGGGATGTTAATTATGAGGTTGGTGATCGAGTGTTTTTGACGGTGTCACCTTGGAAGAAGGTGATCTATTTCGGGCGAAAAGGGAAGCTTAGCCCGAGGTTTATTGGACCATATGAGGTTGTTAAACGTGTGGATCCTATTGTGTACCGTTTGAGGTTTACTCCTGAGTTGGAGAAGATTCATGATGTGTTTCATGTTTCGATGTTGCAGAGGTATCGGTTGGAACCCTCGCATGTTATGCCAGTGGAGGATATTGAGTTGAGTTCAGATCTATCTTATGATGTGCAATAGGTAGAGGTTCTTGAAACCAACAGTAAGGTTTTGCGTGGCAAGACAGTCGAACTTGTTAAGGTGTTGTGGAGGCACCGCGGTGTTGAGGAGGCCACGTGGGAACGCAAGTCGAATATGTTTGAACAGTTTCCGCACCTTTTTCCTCAAGGTAAAATTTTGAGGACGAAATTTCTTAAGTGGGGTAGAGTTGTAACGCCTCGATTTTGGGCCTAGCGGTTTTGTAGCTTGTTAGACGGTCCGGTGGACCGGGTTAGGGATTCGAGTCGGATTCGGGAGTAAATATTTTTTCAGAAAGATAAAAATGTGGAAAATGGTTAAAATCATATTTTAATAAATGATTAATATTGGTGAAAACAATTTTGCAAAATGGGTTTTGGAAGTAGGACATTTTGGTTAGTGACCAAAATGCAAATTTTGAAAATTAGTGTTTAAAGGTGACTAAAATGAAAAGGATGAAATTCTTAGAATCCTTAAGGAGCTATTATACCAAGTTTTTGCTGGTGATTTCTCCTATCAATTAAGTCTTTTTAACATGTGTTTTAAAAGTTAATTAAAAGGGAATTTGGTTATCAAAATGTTAGTTATCACTTTAAAGAAATTTGGCGTAACTTTTCTCTCAACTTTTCTCTACACTTCTCTTCTGCCAAGCACTCAAGTTTTCATTAAAAATCAAAGGTGAGAGATCATTTTACTCAGTTTATTGATTTGTAATTGATTCTTTAACTTTGATTTACAAAACCTCATTGAAATCTTGCGTTTTCTTACTTTAAACAAGCCAATTGAGGGAGAAATCTCACAATAGGGGTAAAGTTCATGATCTCCTCTATTGAATGGTTCTTTATTGATATTCCCAAGTGTTTGATCCTTGATTTATGGTTTATAATCTGATTTTGTGTTTTTATATTGAATTAATTAATTTAATTGGGTGAAATTGATAAAAAAAAAGAGAAAGATCCATATTGGATCTGTTTTCCAGCGATGAAGATTGGTTTTAATCATATTTTAGATGTATTAATATGTTGATAAGTTGTTTTTAACAATGGAATCCCAAAACTCTTAAATCCCTAGTTGTTTAGGTTGTTATAATTGTTTTTTTGTGGAGTTGTGGTGGTTGTTTAATTGCTGGAAGTGTATGGATGAATTAATCTTGTTTTTGAGTGTTAATTGATGATTATTTAGATTGTGGCTGGGTTGTGTTTGGGAAGGATTAGGTGATGATTTCGGTTGTTGTGGTTGGGTACTTTTGAGAGGATTGTGGAAGTCCGTGATGAATTGTTTTTACAGTGTTTTGAATGCATTGAGATGCATTAATCCTCTATTCTAATGTGGTTAAAATAGGGGAGGTTGATCCGGAAGTGATCGGTGAAGCTTTGGAGGCTTCGAACGCTTGATTTCGCATCGGCAAATCGAGGTTTCGCATATCGGTGAGTGAGAACGTGGATTCCAACTTTGGAATGTTTTAAAGGTGGTTTATGAGAGTTTAAACTTAGCTTGATAGACTGGTTTAAACTCAGAAGTAAGTATAAAGTGGTTTTCTCTTCGCGGTCGTGCTAGTATGATATGGTTTAATGCACTTGTTTTGATTTATATAATGCCTACTGTTAAAGCATGTTTTAAAGTATTTGAGATACTTTTTTAAGCATGAAATGTTAAAGGATGCACATGGTAAGTGATCCTTGTAAGTATATGGTTTATACTTGTGTTTTAGAGCATGGTTATTGCTTTAAAAATTGGTTTGGTTAATGGTTGTTGAAAATAGTGAGGTAAATGGTTAATTATATTGGCAAGTGATGTGGTTTTAAAATTGTTATCGGATATAGTTGGCCGGCCATAGGATTGATAGTGCAGTATAATAAGTCACCTTGGATGTTGAGGGGTTTAGATCTGTGTACTAAATACTCCATCCAAGCACCCTAATGGTAGAGGGGTTTTACAGTACCGTATACTCCCGTTAGTGGATTAAGCATCTAACCAATATAAGTGGTTGGTGTCCCCGTGGGTTGAAAGTGTACCCAGTTGTTTGGTACCGCGATTGTAATTGTATCGCTATTTTCAGTTGAGATGGCTTGAAGTTTTGGGAGAACACTTGTTGAATCCGTGTATCCGATGAACTCTTTTAGGAATAGAACTTGGATAATTATCACTTGTGAGCCAATATAATTGTTAATGTATCATTGGAAGGTTTATGTTGTATAATGTGATTTATACATTTTTACTCTTTAAGCTTTGCATATGGTTGTTATGCGTGGGAAGGCTTAAATTGAGGTTAGCAATGGGATTTGCTATTGGTTAATGATACATGTTGCATATGGTAATATACTGGTTTTAAAGATGTTAAGTGCATGGTTTTAAAGGTATGATAATGTTTTAAAGGATGTTTGAAATGAGATTTCAATGTAATGTTGGGAAATGGTTTTAATGCATTGATGGTGTGTTGTTTTGAGCACTCATCGCTAAGCCTAGTGTGCTTACGCTCTCTTTTTCCATCAATACAGAGAATTAAAAGCTTGAAGGGCAGCGGGAAGCAAGGGATCACAACAACACTTGATAGCCAAAGTATGTTTTTGATATAGACTATAAGTAATAAGGGCAATGGGTGTTCCGTTGTTATTTTGGGAGGTGTTTTGTTAAACTCCCAGTTTGAGCAAGTTTGTTTTGTTGCTCTTGGTTTGTAAATGGTCATTACTGATTGGTTGTGGTGATGGTTTGAAGTTTCATGCTTTGCTTGATTGCTTTTCTAGGAAGCATGCCTCTATATTTCCTTTTGAAGTTTAATGCCATGAATTGATGTTGAAGTTGGGTTGTCTTGGTGTGGCTTGATCCTTGAATATGTTGAATGTGTGCTAGGGTTTTGTTAGGATGTTTTGGATTGATCAAAAGCTTGTTTAATCAGCAAAAATGGACATTTCAGGTCCAGGCATACTGATATGGGTGTCCTTGTTTCAGTATGGGTAATCCATATCAGGCTTAGCGTATCGGTACACGGGCAGTCGTTGAGGTACGGCCAAGGCAATTTTCAGCTAGCGTTTCGGTACGCGGGTACTTGTTTCGGTACGTCATAATGTTAAATTGAGGGGGTGTTCTGATACGCGCTGGTGTATTGGAACGTATTTTGGCTACTGGAGAATTAGAGTTTTGAATCAGCAAGGGCGTACCAAAATGAGAGTAACCGTACCGATACGGCTACCGTTAAATCAGTTATTTAGGGTGTTTTGAAGTTTTGATTTCTTACGTTTTAGTCCATGAATGTTTTGGATGCAATTGAATGAGTATGAATGATCCTTTTGAGCTAATTTCTGACATGTAAGCATAAAACCTGCTTAATTAAAGGTTGGTAATATAAAAATGAGTTAATACCCTGTAGTTTTTTTGATTTTGCAATTGGGTCCCTAAATTGCATATGTGATCAATTGGATGCCAATTCGACGCCCAATTGATTTGAGTTTTCACTAGGAATCAATATGTACATGTAGCATAATAATTTTGCATCTAGACAACAAAAAAGAAAAAAATAGTCGGGTTTCGGGCATAATTCTTTACGCTTTACTTCGGTAAACCTAATGTAGCTCGCTCGGTTCGGTCTTGTGACTCGGGCGGGTCGAGGGGGTTACACGCTTACCACACAACATACATTATTCACGTGATTACTAAACTCTATGGTTTCTATCAATTATCAAGTCACCCAATTAAGTTTACCAACTTGTTAATACATTATGAAAGTGTACAATAATCATCTTCATTAATTATCTCTATTGTTACATATTATCTCATTAATATCCTACGTCAATTTCCATTTTTATTAGAATTATAGATTATTTCGTTTAGTGTGTACCACTACTCACTCATGTATTGATACTAATATAGGTAGGAAATCCTTAATTTCCACAAGTACCGATATGTGTCGACTCATACTGATGAGGTCCCCAAGCGTGTACCGTTACGACCAAGGATAGTACTGATACCCTATTCACAAGTCTGCACAATTCCTCGAATTACGATATTACCATGCTTTATTTGATCCTTAAAGCTTATGAAAGTCATTATGATTTGTTTACTAACGTATTTAATCAATTAATATTTATTACCAACTTCATGATCATTTATTCAAATATTACCAATTATTAGTCCATTTAGTATAATTTTCATCGAACATGTCAATTCATATTTCACGAACTCAAGCAACACAACATGAAAATCAAGCAATCAAATAATTTTACGAATATCCAAACCTTCCTACACGATCTCTAAAGCCTCCATGAATGTCATAATATTTACAACATCATCATGCATCTCATAAATACATAATCTCATACTATCAGTCCTCATACATGCTTATTCATCATCTACCTAATTTGCAGATACTAACACGCAAAACAATCAAATTTATGATGCTCATAAAGCAATAGAAGTTCGAGGTGTACTAACCTTAAACCAAAGCTATAAATCCCCATCTAAGCTCATCCAATCATCTCTTTAATTCCAATATTCGAGTCCACAAATTCCTAGGATAAAACAAATATGATTACATAAGCTATTTCATATTATCAGACTACTTTAAGAGATAAAACGCGTAAAAACAACTTAACGGGTTTGAAATTGGTGAAACTGACTATGCCATCGGACTCAGAATATCGAGAAACCCCCAAGTAGGGTCCCTCAAAAAGTCAATAGCTCGGTCAATGGTTCGATCAACCGTCAATACGGCATGATCAACAGTCAATGCGGCTCGGTCAATGGTTGCTAAGCTCAGCTCAGCTTGGCAGCTCGACTGGCGGCTCGGCTAGCAGGCCGGCTTGGCAGACCGACTCAATTCACGGCTTGGGTTGGGTCAACAAGTCGGCTCGCTCGGCCCAAGCCCAACAACCGAATAAGCTGCACACTATAGCTGAGCCTCGCCCACACGCAAGGCCGGCATGTGGGGGTGCGTGATGGCTGCTCCAATGGTCGAACGGTAGCAGCAAGATCCAACCTTATTGTCACGACGTCGGTGAACGCAGTGGTGTCCTCCGTTTTGCAGTTTGGCAATCGGAACTGTCTTATTCCAAGCAACCCGACACATGCTTCCTCTCACCCCCGGTGAACGACAGCTCCGACGGCTGCACCCCAACCATCGACAAACTCGTCTCGGCAAGGAGAACTCAATGATGCTGGCGGTGTCGTACACTACAGCTCGAGCAGTGGTAGATCAGAGTTTAAAGCCTCCCTCTCACTTTCTCTCCTACTTTTCTCTCTCTTTCAAAATATCTCATCCTCCCTTTTTTTTCTCTTTTTCACCACCCCACCATTTAAATTTCAAAAACCCTTTTTTCAACTTGGATAAAATAATTTAATAAATACCATCCACCTCTTCTTTTCCTTTACCACATGACCCATACTTAAATTCTTTAATTTAGACTCTCAACAAAAAGGCTCAATACCCGAGTCCGAGACCCGATTCCTTAACTTGAAATTTAAGTCATCATATAATATATTTTAATAACATTTGAGTTAATTACAAACTTACGGAATTTTTGGTTCAAAATTTAATTCTTAAAATGAAAGTCCATTAAATTGAACACAAAATTCAACCCTTGACCAGTACCATAAATGGTCATTATAAAATAGCTCATGTGTGATGTGTGATAGTTAAATAAGAATATAATAATGTCTCTTCTTCAAATTATTATAACAAGTCTCGTTTTGAATATATAACATGAAGAGAAATAATATAGAACTGTAATATTTAGTTTCATTTACAAAGCACGATTCCCCTATTCACGTAATAAATATCTATGAAATGATATATTATCATCTCATAGTCTCATTTGTACTTTAAAAATTATTTAACTAGCTGTCAATAATATTTAAAACCGATGGTTAAAACTCTGAGTTGGCATCCTCTCTATCCCTTAAGTTATGGGTTCATGATATAGTAGGTGCAAATTTTTTTCCCCTCCCCTAGGTACAAATTGTTCAAAAAATTTTATTTAACTAGCTATTTTTATTTGTGTGATGTACCAATTGATTGTATGCATAAATTAAATATGTTATATTGTTTATTGGGTTTTATTTTGATATACAGCCTTTGTAAAATATTTTTACACAACCCTTGTATAAAATCTAAAATCTAAAACCCTAACCCTAACACCTTAAATTATAAACCTTAAACTCTAACCCTTAAACCCTAAACCTTAAATTCTAAACCATACAACATAAACCCCTAAACTTTAAACTTAAACTAAACCTCTAACCCTTAAATTTAAAAAGCACATGTAAACTTTAATTTACACAGACTGTGTATCAAACTTTTTCTCTTGTTTTTATATATATATATTTGAATAATATGAGAAATAACTTTAAGCATATTACTTAAAAATTAGAAAAATAATGTTTAAACTAATAAGCTATACTATTGGATGAAATGACAAACAAATAATTACTATAATATATAAACTATTCTATTATTTTTAGGTTGAAGGGCTACTTTTGTCCCTATAGTAGTCTCAATTTATGGAATTTGCCCATATGGTATTTTCACATCAATTTGAACCCTGAAGTAGTCGAATTGCATCATCGTTTGCCTCTTGACATACACTCTAACCCTAATTTATAAATCTCAAACCCTAAATCCCAAACCCTAATCAAAAAATTTATAAATCTAAAGTGATTATGAAACATAAAAGTATTTCTAAGTCTTAAACAACTACATGGGCAAAAATAACCCTTAAGCCTTTATTTTATTCAATAGATAGAAGGAATAAAATGAAATAATTGAAATGCTTAATTGTCAAATATATAGGCATCCCAATTATATATAATTAATTATATATTTTTAACTAGTTAACCTTATATATATATATATATATATATACTCTTTTACTAAAAATAAGATTAAACATATTTTTTAAAAGTCAACTATTTTTAGAGCAAGTGGTTAAAAGGTTTCAGTTGACACCATTCCCTCCCCTAGATTGTGAATTATAGACCCATTAAGAGCAAATTTCCCCTCCCCGTAAGTATTGTTCAATTTTTTTTTAAAAAAACTAAGCAATTAATTATTAATACACTGAATTTGTTGGTGCTGGATGTACGTCATCGGCAGTCGTGCGTTACGCTATTTGTAACAAATATTCCCAAAAAAAAATCATTGGGAAGGCTTATGGTATGCATTCGGTTGCAATGGAACGGTTGTGGATGTGTTTGTACTGGCTAAAAGGGAGAGCAATAGGCCTCACTTTGATTATGTGACGATGGGGTTTAAGGCAGATGTGTGGCGGGTGATTGAGAGACTAGATGGTTTCTGATTGTATGGCTATCAGATTGAAAAGTCATTTGAGAAACACACTCGGTCATCGTTTTGGAGAAAAAAGGGAGAGGGAAATCAGATAGTCCCTCATGTTGATAAGGATAGATGTGTTACAACGGACAAAGTGGATACATGATCGTGTGAAAATGGTGGATGGTGTTGTGGATGAGGTGAAACTTGAGGTTTTATAGCAATGTGCGGTTAGTTGGTGTGGTAGGTTTCAGACGGTGACGATCTGGCACAAGGCATGAGTGAGGCGGGGTTGCTGGGCTTCTCGCTGATGTGTATTTCTAGAAGCAAAATATTAATAAAATTCATTGATTTGGGGAAGAGGGGAGAGGCTTTTGCATCATCTAAATTGGACCAATGGTTCGAGAAGGTTGGGATGTGCTAGGAGAAATTGGGTTTCGGTTAGAATTTTTCCTTGTATTACTTAGGATTTCTAATTAGCTTAATTGAAGAACTTTGGGACTTGGTGATTAAATTTTAAAGATTTAGGAACTTTAGGCCAAATGTCTGAAACTTTGAAAGCTTGAAGCCTTACTCCGTAATTTTTCCATTTTATTAATTTTCCTTTTAAATCAAAGTCTCGGTATTGATTAAAAATTTGAAAATGATATTTCTTTTGTTATTTTAAGTGTAATATTTATTTCATTATACACTGTTATTTTTAATTATATTTTTATTTTCAAAATCATAAAACCGTAAGGCTTTTTCCTCAAATCTCCATATGTCGTCTTGTGGCCTGGGAAACCACTCCACATTTTTGTTCATCCTTGGACAAATTCAAGATTGTGCATCGATCTATGCTTACACTTGCTGGAATCAATCAAGTGCCTTTCCATTGTTTTATGATGTTAATAAGTTGGTTTTAACACTTGAATCCCGAAATTAAGTGAATCTCTAATTTCATAGGTTGTTAGTTATGAGTTTTTGAGGAGTTGGGGATGTTTAATGAATGTTGGAGGTATAAAGATGTTGTAAATATGTTTTGGATGCTAATTGATGATAATTGATGGATCAAGCCTTTAGGTTTTAGCTGGGTTAAGTTTGGAAGGTGTTTGATGTTGTTTTCAGTTGTTGTGGAGGGAAATCGATTTGAGATTGTTAAGGATTTTTGGGAATTGATTTTGCTGGGCTGTTGAATGCATTTTGATGCAACGAATCCTCTGTTTTTGTGTGGTTAAAACAGGGAAGGTTGATCCTAAAGCTTGAGGTGAGGTTTCGGAAGCCTTAAAGGCTTGGATTCGCATCGGCGATCAAAGTATTGCATAGACGATGGGTGAGAACGTGGAATTCAACTTTGAATTGGTTTAAAGGTTGTTATGGGAGTTTAAATTAAGATTGAAACGTTGGATTAAAATCGGAAGTAAGTATGAAGAGAATTTTTCCTTGTTTCCGGTTGGCGAAATTGGTTTTATGCACTTGTTTTGAATTACATGGTACCTACTATTTATGCATGTTTTAAAGTATGTTTTATACTGTTTTTGGTCATATAATGATGATGAATGTATTTGGAAAATGGTTCATGAAGTATTGTGATATACTTGTTAATGCATGGTTAATGCATTGTAAAAGGTTTTGTTGATGCATATAAAAATAGTGAGGTACATGGTTAAAAGGAATTATATTTGCAAGTGATATGGTTTAAAATGTTATCGAATATAGTTGGTCGGCCACAGGATTGATAGTGCACTATAAAAAGTCACCTTGGATGTTGAGTGTTTTAAGTGTACCGAAAACTCCATCCAAGTACCCTAACGGTTGAGGGTTATATAGTACTGAAAAATCTCGTTAGTAGATTATGCATCTAACCGATGATTGGGTTGTGATTTTACCCAATTGTGATTGTACCTTGGATTCCAATTGAGATTGCATGAAGTGTTGAGAGGACACTTGTTGAGTCCGTGTATCCGATGTAATATTTTGTAAAGTGAAACTTGGTTAATGATCACTTGAAAGCCAATATAATTGATGATGTATCATGTGATGGATTATGTTGTATAATGTTGGTTTATACATGTTTTACTGTTTAAGCCTTGCATATGGGTTGTTATGCACGGGAAAGCTTAAATAGAGTGTAGCAAATGGGATTTTGCTGTCGGATCCATGATACATGTTGCATGTGGTTTAATAAGCATGATTGTGGAAATGTTAAGTGCATGGATTGTAAGGCATGATATTTTGAAAGATGTTTAAAAGTGGTTTCCAAATTGGTTGAGTAACTGGTTTTAAATGCAATGATGTTGGTTTGTTTTAGAGCACTCCTCATTAAGCCTAGTGTGCTTACGCTCTCATTTTCCATCAATGTATGGAATTAAAGATTGGAGGCAGCGAGCAAGCAAAGAGGATTCCAAGGACTTGTTCTTTCCAAAGTATGGTTTTGATCTAGACTTGTAGTAATAAAGGCAATGTGGTTAAATGTCGTTTGGGAGGGTCGTTTTGCTAAACTCTCTGCTTGTGCAAGTTTTAAATGTTGTTTGGGATTTGTATAAGGCCCTATATGCTTGATATTGCTTTGGATTTATTTTTGGATGTTGAGTAGGAGGCATGCCTTTAGATGTTGTGGATATTTGAGTTATGCTTGATTGAGATGCTTTAAATGCTTGAATGATTGTGATTAGTATGCCTTTCATGATGTATGATGTCTATGTAAGGCTTGGACATGTCTAGAGTAAGCCAAAGTGTTATAAGTTGGACCTAGAGGTCATTACAAGCCTTTGCGTACCTGTACGGGTACCTTGATTTCGGTACACGGGGTCTGGTGAGGCTTAAAGCTGTGAAAATATACAAAGGGTATCGGTACGCCTAGCCACCATATCAGTACTTCCTTTTGGCACTGGAATCTGTGTTACAAAAATATTTCGTAAGATATCGGTACGGGGTGGCATCGTATTAGTACGAGTTTGTCTTATTTACCGTATTGATACGGGTATACAAGCATCAATACGAGTAGCGGCTTTTTTAGTTACGATTTATCGATACAATCATATTCGTATCGGTACACAGTGGTATTTTTTGTTGTTCCTTGCTTGCTGAAGTTTGAAATTGTGCTTTTTAGCCCCTGAATTGTTGTGTATGCAATTATATGAGTTCGGATGCATGTTTTAAGTTGGAAATTGACATGCGAGCATGGAATCTGATTAATGAAGGATTGGTAACTTGGAACTTGGTTAAGCCTTTGTCATTTGCGGAAATTACATTTTGGCCTTTGAAGAACATGTTTGAGCAATTGAGCCCTATTTTGAAATTTAATCACTTGTTGTTGTATCCTCTGTTGCATGTTCACCTTAGGATCTAAATCGATGCATTTAGATAAGATAAAAGAAAAAAATAGACTCGGTTTAGGTTATTAGTTCGGGTTTGCTTCGGCAAACCTAATGTAGCCTTTTTGTAACCCACTTGACCTGACCTAGATGCTAGACCAAACCGAGCGAGCTACATTGGGTTTGTCGAGACAAACCCGAATAATTTAAATAGAAAACGGTCCTTTTTTTCTTTTATCTTGTTTAAACACATAATTAAGTCATAAGGTGATCATGTTGGCAACAGTGAGATCGACAATTAAATCGGGCATCGAATTGACATCCAATCAGTTGAGAACGCACTCTAGGGAACAAATTGTAATTTTAGAAAAATAAGAGGACTTAATTAAATCCATAGTGACCAAGACTTAATTAGTCATATTACATGCATCCCAGTTAAATTTCAACTTAAAATAATCATCCTAACTCATTTAATTGCATGATCAAGAAATAAGGACTAAACTGCAAAGATTCAAACTTCAGTAAAGCATATTACTAGAAATAATAGATAGCGTACCGATACAACCCTTGCTCGTATCGATACAAGTACATTTTGCAAAGGGTATTGGTATAGTCCTCAAGTATACCGATACGGTTTTTCGATAGCAAAAATAGAGGATTCCAATAGCTAAATGGCATGCCGATACGGTTGCCCATGTACCGACACCAAGTGTAATTTTATGATGTACGTACCGATACACCTGTTCAATTTTGCACAGTTTTGAGTCAAGATAGACCCCGCATACCGATCCCTAAGGACCCGTACCGGTATGGACTAGACTGTAACGACCCATTGGTCGAACATATGACACTTTGGCTCAATCTAACATACATCAAACATCTTACGAACATTATATAACATTCTAACAAACATTTCCACATTCTAACCAACATTCAAACCATAGCCAATCCAATGAAAGATCTTGTAGGCATGATCTCTACCCAAGCATGCAAATCACATCCCAACCCCTCAAAGCAAGACTCAAAGCATCATACAAGTCCAAAATATCAAAAGAAACTTGTTCAAAACAGGGAGCAACCAAAACAACCCTCCAATTTACAACTTGGTCACATTGACTCTTATTACTACTAAGTATTTATAAAATCATACTTGAAATAGCTTCACCCTTGGATTACTTATTACTTTCTCGCTGTCCAAAATGCTCACTTTTTTGCATTGATGAGAAATGAGAGCGAAATCTTTAAAGCTTAGTGTGGGAATCTCAAAGACACTCATCAATGCATTTAAAACCATTTGCTTTCAAACATGTATTAAGTCTCATGCCAAAACATCTCATGCTTCTATTATCTTTTCAAAACATGCACATTTAAACATTTGCAACACGTGTATCATGGATTTCTAGCATAACCAGTTTCGGGTACCTCTAGTGATCAATTTTTTTAGCACATGCTAGAGCCAATTTTGGGCACCTATAGCATTCATTCAATTTTTATTCTAATCCCCCAATTTGTTAATTTTCAACCTAAGTTCACTAGAATTCCTTAAATCAATCAAACTACAACAGTGTTTCATCAAAATTAGCATCATAGTAAAATTCTAAGTTTTTTCCATGGTTATCCTAGAATAAAAATTCTATCAATTAAGTGCATTGGCAAAGTCATCATCGGATATTCATCAAATCTAAGCAATTCTTGTTCCAATTAAAGGCATGGCAAGCAATTTATGCATCATAAATGTAATACTTAAGATGAATGTAACTAAACATGGTAACTACTAATAACAATCCCCCCCAAACTCGAGTGAGGCATTGTCCTCAATGCATGCACAAAAATAACGAAAAATAAAATGCATACGAGGACTTACTCCGAGAGTTCGTCATCGTAGATGATTAGTTTCCTTTTGGTCGGTGTCTTGATTCTCTTGCTTGAACGCGATGGTTGTTTTCTTGTTGCTGGTGGTGGAATCGATCCTCATACGGGGTTGTCCTCATCGTCCTCTTCATCAGTGTCATTGGCTTTTCGCTTGGAGGATTCAATTGGTGCGGTGTTTGTTGGTGCAATGGAGGACTCGTCCGAATCTGAAAAATTAGAAAATGATTCCGTAAGAGTTGATTTGGGCATAGGTGCTTTACCTTTGGCTTTTTCAGTGGTTGCCGAGATGTCTTTAGCTTTGGTTGCCGTGGCATCTTCGGGGTTGGTTGCCGTGGCATCAGCTTGTGCAGGCACGATGTAGGTTGCCGCGGCATCATCTGTTGCGGTTGCCGTGGCGACTGTTTCATTGGCTGCTGGGGCAAGGATCTCGGTAGGAAAGATTGGGAACGGCACGCGACTGCTTCATTAGTTGCCGGTCTTCAATTTGCCTTAGGTGGCTCACCAATGGTTGCAAGAGTGCTTCAAAGTGTCCCGGGGTTGATGGCCGTGTTGCCTGGGCGTTAGGTGCTTGGGCATTATGGATTGCCGGGGCGGCAGGAGTTACCGTGGCAATTGGAGGCCTTGAAGAATTTCCCGGTGCCTCTCCCACTAGCTTTCGGATTAGTGCTTGATTCCAACCGGACTTGGGTAGGGACTTTTCATCGGTGGACTCACTTGGGACATGCATCTCCTTGCAAAGATTAGAAATTAAGCAAGGGAAGAAAAGAGAACCCTTATCTTTTGAGCTACATACAAAAATCTCATCACAAATAATTTTTCCAATGTTAATGATGCAATTATGCAAAATAGAATGTATGAGCAAAAGACGTGGTATATCAATGGTAGTATTGTGTGTGGTGGGCATTAAAGAAGTTTTAACAAACTTATTCCATAGTTTTACCTCGGGTTTAAGCCATAGGCGATTTACCGTGCCCTTGTATTTACCGTCGTTCCAATGAGTTCCCGGTTGAGTGAGTTCTTGAAACACCTTGTCGAGTTGCTTGGGAGTGATTTGATCAACGAAGGCTTGATGCTCGTCCTTCTCAATGTAAAGCCCGTAAAAGGTGTTGACATTTTTGGGAGTTATGAGTATGGCCTTGTCACGAACAAAAACATAAGGATTATCCGGGTTAGGTGAGTGAGCATAGAATTCTCTTACCCATGAGATGTTACCCGGTTCCGGTTGATGGCAAAAGATTTGCCACTTTTGATGTGCAATCCTCTCGAAGATGAATGGTTCAAGGCCGAAATCTTGATGAGAGTTGGAGTATTCAAAGCCTTGTTCTTCATGAATCTTCCGGCTTTCAAACTTGGAGTGAAATCTTTCTTGAACCACCGGTGTAGCAGACTTCTTGTATCTTGGTTCTTTGAAGGAACTTGGATGAACTAAAAATTTAATCTTGGATGCCATGGATGATCTTGGTTGTGAGTTTTGTAAAAACAAAGAAAAGAAAAGAAAAGAAACTAAAAAGTTGCAAGATAGAAAGTAGGAATAGGTTAAGGGTGATTGGTTTTATAGAAAAGATAGGTGGGTGGGATTAGGGGAAAATGAAAAAGGGTTTGGTTTAAGGAGAGGGAGACGGCAAAGGGGTTGTGATTAGGGTAAATTGGAGGCTTTATATAAGCCTTAGATTCAGCCCATTAGTTTCCTTGTTGAAGATGTTTTCCTACTTGGATTAAAATTCCTCTTTATCTTGAACTTTTTTTCCTACAATTCAAAGACAAATCAAATAAGGATTAAAATTAAAGATAAACTAATAAAGAAAATAAATAAAGATGTGTAATGGGATTCTTAAACTTAAAAAGATAAATAAATAAAAAATCTATCCTAAAGAAAATTAATAATAATCGGAAATAAAAAAATTTTGAAAAAATAAAATAAAATAAATAATTAATCGGAAATAAAAATAAAAATAAAAATAAATAAATAAAAATAAAAATAAAATATCAAAAGGGAGAGCATGCTCATGCATCTCCTAAGTTGACCACTTCCTTGTTACGTTCCACATGGGAACCATTGTAGTGCTTCAATCTTTGTCCATTAACTTTGAATTCATGGTTGTCAGAGATGGACTTGATTATCACAGCACCATGGGAGAATGGTTTGACGACATCGAGTGGTCCCGACCATTTTGATTTCAGCTTTCCCGGGAAAAGTTTTAGCCAAGAATTGAATAAGAGAACTAGTTGCCCTGGCGTGAATTGCGGAATTCTTCTATCTCATTGAGGTCCAACAAACGCTTTTGTCCGGCACTTTCCCAATCCATATTCACGGTCTTGATTGCCCAGTATACCTTGTGTTCAATTTCCACCGGTAGATGGCATGTTTTGCCATAGACAAGTTGGAAGGGGAACATACCTAAGGGTGTTTTGAATGCATTCCGATATGCCCAAAGTGCGTCATCTAGTCTTAACGACCAATCCTTCCTAGAGGGATTTACAACCTTCTCGAGTATACCTTTCAATTCTCGATTGGAAATTCTGCTTGCCTGTTGGTTTGTGGGTGATATGCCGTGGCGATCTTGTGTGATATGCCGAAGCATTGCAACATCTTGGCAATTAGTCTGTTGTCAAAATGCTTGCCTTCGTCACTGATAATTGTTCTCGGCATCCTAAACAATGTAAATATGTTTTTCTGCAAGAATCGTTACACAGTCTTGGAATCGTTGTTGGGAACTGCAGCTGTCTCAACCCATTTAGACACGTAGTCGACGATAAGTAAGATGTAGAGGTTGCCGAATGAAGATGGGAAAGGTCCCATAAAATCGATCCCCCACACATCGAACAATTCCACCTCGATGATGTTCTGGAGTGGCATCTCATGTCGTCTAGAGATATTGCCCGTCCTTTGGCAACGATCACATTGCTTGTAAAAGTCTTGGGCATCTTTGTACAATGTTGGCCAATACAAACCGGATTGCCAAACTTTGGCCGCGGTACGAGTTCCTCCAAAATGTCCTCCATAGGGTGAAGAATGGCATTGCCGGAGTACATTCTGTTGCTCTTCTTCAGGGACACATCGGCGTATAACCTGATCTGCACATTGTTTAAACAAAAGAGGCTCATCCCAAAAGTAATGCTTAGCATCATGGCGGAACCGCTTCTTCCCTTGGTGAGTAATGCCATAAGGTAAAATACCACAAACAAGGAAATTAACTAAATCCGCGTACCAGGGTATTGCCGAGGTATGTGCTGCTGTGGTGACTGCTCCCAAAATTGCCGAGGCGTGCGCGTCAAGGGCTGCCGAGGCGTCGATAGTTGCCGAGGCGTGTGCATCCATAGTTGCCGAGGCATCAAGGGTTGCCAAGGCATGTGCGTCCATGGTTGCCGAGGCAACTAAAATTTGTTCATCCGAGAATGCATCTCATATCTCCAGATCCGCGTCCTCCTACCTATTGCATTCTAAACGTGATAAGTGATCGGCCACTTGATTTTATGTTCCTTTTCTGTCCTTAATTTCAATATCAAATTCTTGTAAAACTAATATCCAACGAATCAAACGAGGTTTAGCATCCTTTTTAGCAAATAGATATTTGATTGTCGAATGGTCCGTATGAACAATTACCTTTGTACCGATCAAATAGGATCGGAACTTGTCAAATGCGAAAACTACAGCTAGTAACTCTTTCTCCGTTGTTGTTTAATTCACTTGAGCACTATTAAGAGTTTTACTAGCGTAGTTTATCACATGGAAGGTCTTACCTGTGCATTGGCCTAGGACTGCTCCTACCGCAAAATCACTTGCATCACATATGAGCTCAAAAGGTAGCGTCCAATCTAGTGGAACGACAATGGGTGCCGAGGCAAGTTTTTCCTTTAGGGTTTTGAATACTTGGGTGCAAGAATCATCAAAATCGAAGACTTTATCCTGTTCAAGCAAATTGCACAAGGGTTTAGTGATTTTACAAAAATTATGAATGAACCTCCTGTAAAAACCTGCATGTCCAAGAAAACTTCGAATTCCTTTAACTGAACTTGGTGGGGGTAATCTCTCGATCACGTCCACCTTGGCTTTGTCTACTTCAATTCCCTTGGATGAAATCTTGTGGCCAAGCACTATTCCTTCATCTACCATAAAATGGCATTTCTCCCAATTGAGGACTAAATCAGTTTCTTCACATCTTGCCAACACCTTCTCTAAATTGTCGAGACAACTGTCGAAGTCATTACCAAAAACAGAAAAATCTTCCATGAAGATCTCAAGGAAGTCTTCGACCATGTCTGAAAAGAGTGCCATCATGCATCTTTGGAAGGTTGCCGAGGCGTTACACAATCCGAACGACATCCTTCGGAAGGCATAAGTACCGTATGGGCATGTGAAGGTTGTCTTTTCTTGATCTTCTGGTGCTATGGCAATTTGATTGTAACCTGAATAACCATCAAGAAAACAATAAAAGGGTTTACCTGCAAGACGGTCAAGCATTTGATCAATAAAGGGTAATGGGAAGTGATCTTTCCTAGTGGCTTTGTTTAGCTTTCGATAATCCATACAAACCCTCCAACCGGTCACAGTCCTGGTTGGAATCAGTTCATTGTTTTCATTACTTACCACCGTTATACCTCTCTTTTTCGGTACACATTGTACCGAACTTACCCATGTACTATCAGAGATAGGGTATATAATGCCAGTGTCAAGCCACTTGATGATTTCTTTCATTACAACCCCTTACATGGCATGATTCAGTCTCCTCTGGGCCTCAATTGAAGGTTTGTGATCATCTTCCAACAAAATCTTGTGCATGCACACTGCCGGGCTAATTCCCTTCAAGTCGGCAATTGTCCACCCTATTACCTTTTTGTGTAGCTTCAACATTTTGATTAGCTTCTTTTCCTGCTAAGGCTGTAACTTAGAAGAAATAATTACAGGCAATGTATTATTGGTTCCTAAGTATGCATATTTTAGTTGCTCTGGCAATTATTTCAACTCAAGAATCGGTGGTTGTTCAATAGAGGGTTTTTCGAGTTTACCTTCCTTACCTGAGTAATCCAGTGGTTCAAAGTATGTACCTGGTCGATTGACTAGCCAATTTGCCTCTTCTTGTTGTTCCTCATCGACTGGTTCTTCATACTCCTCAGGTTCCTCTTGATCGGCTATGTAGTTGCCGAGGCAACTAAATTCCTCGTCGAAGTTAAACTCTGTTGTGGCATGAAGAAGTTGGCATTCTTCTGGAACATCGGCATGCCTTAGCGTTTGGAACACATTTAGTTTAACTTGCTGGTCATTCACTCTCATTGTGAGTTATCCCTTTTCAACATCGATCAAGGTTCTCCCTGTTGCTAGGAATGGTCTCCCGAGAATGATAGGTGCATGCTCATCTGCTTCACAATCCAAAATAATAAAGTCAGCGGGAAAAATAAATTTATCAACTTTTACCAGTATATCCTCGATTTTCCCTCTGGATGCACATAGGATCTGTCGGCTAGTTGTAGCATAACTGTTGTAGGTCTTGCCTTCTCGATTCCTAGTTTCTGGAAAACCGATTTAGGCATCAAGTTTATGCTAGCTCCAAGGTCGCATAATGCTTTCCCGACATAGTGATTTCCAATGGAACAGGGTATTGTGAAACTTTCGGGATCCTTCAACTTGGGTGGCATACGATTGTGCAACATTGCCATGCATCCCTCTGTTGCGGCAACTGTTTCAAACTCTCCCAGCCTTGTTCTCTTGGACACAATGTCTTTAAGAAACTTGGAATAGTTTGGCATTTGTTCAATTGCTTCCACCAATGGCAAGTTTATGTGGACATGCTTTAGGATATCAAGAAACTTCTTGAATTGGTATTCTTGCTTTTCTCGCTTCAAACTTTGTGGGAATGGTGGTGGAAGTCAGATATCTTCGATCATTTCATTGGTTTGAAACCTGATTGACAGTATTGCCGGGACAACTGGAGTTGCCGAGGCATTATCAATTGGGGTTGCCGAGGCATGCTTTTCACAAGTTACCGAGGCGTCTTTATCGTCGGTTGCCGAGGCATGCTTATTGCCGGTTACCGAGGCATGCTTATTGCCGGTTGCCGAGGCATGCTTATTGCCGATTGCCGAGGCAATTCCTGGTTCAGTATTTGAAGCTTTGCCGCTAGGTTCGTCTTGATCTTTTTGTGGAGTTTTGTTTGATGAGCGGGTTTGAGCCTCTCTAAGTTGTTGGCCACTTCTAGTGGTGATTGCCTTACATTGCTCATGGCCAGTTCCTCTTGGGACTTCAGTATCGCTAGGTAAACCTCCTTGCGGTCTAGTTTCAGATTTTGAGCAAACTATCTGACTTGATTTTCCAATGATTTGATTGCCGCCTCTTGGTTTTGCAATCTCATCTCGGTCCTGTTAATAAAAGCATCAGTTCTTTTTATGAAGTTACTATTCTCAGCCATATAAGATTCAGTTTTCATCATAAAAGCATTTAGAGAATTTTCCAAAGAACTAGATGTTGTCGGTTGTTCTTTCTTTGCAACCGCTATTGCCGTGGCATATTCTCTTTGTAATCGATGCTTGTGCATTCTCGATTGTTCGGTTTAGAGCATTGTTGGGATTACTCCATGAAAAATTTGGGTGCTTCTTCCAACCTGGATTGTATGCATTGGACATCACATTGTTGTTTCGATTGTAATTCCCCCACATAGAATTTGGATTCCGGATTTCGCATACATTCGGAAGAATTATGGTTATCACCACATAACTCACAAAAAGAATCCATTACCTTGACCTCATGTGTGTTGTTTGGTTTTTGCATGTTCTGGACCATCTTGGTTAAAGTGGCCAATTGTGCCGAAATTGAATCTGATGATCCTAGTTCATGTATTGTGGCTTGGCATCTAACTCCTCCTCTTCTAGTAGATGGGAATTGATAATCATTCTTGGCCAGCCTGTTTAAAATTTGCATTGCTTCCTCCGGTGACTTATCTAGAAGTATGCCGTTTGCCGAGGCATCTAGCATCATCCTTGTTGGTGTATTCACGGCATTGTAAAACATTGTTACTTGAGTCCACACCGGGAATCCGTGTTGGGGGCATTTGTGTAGAAGTTCTCTATATCGCTCCCAAGCCTCGTACATGGATTCATCATCTGCCTGCCGAAAAGAAGCAATGTCGTTACGAAGCTTATCAGTCAAATTTGTAGGATTAAATCTAGCAAAGAAATCACGACAAAGATCGGTCCAAGATGCTATTTATCCGGCATGAATGCTATTCAACCATGCTTTCGCCCTATCCCTCAGTGAATAGGGGAATAATCTTAATCGTAAGACATCGGGGGTGACTCCATGTATTTTGAACGAGTTGCAAATCTCTAGGAAAGACTTTAGATGTTGTCGTGCATCTTCAGTTGCTAAGCCGCCAAATTGAACAATTGTGTTGATCATATTAAACATTACCGGTTTTAACTCAAAGTGGTCGGCTTCAATTTCAGGTGCGACAACTTCTGGATTAAGTCCATCTAAATCTTCTTCAAGATAGTCTCCAATAGTTCTGTTTCGTGCAAGAATCACTCCTCCTCCTACTGGAACATCTTGATTCATATTGCCGTCTTGATTAGCCAATGCTACTCTTATCCTTCGTCTAAGTCTTTGTAAGGTTTGTTCGATTTCTGGATCAAAGGGATATTCTGGTGAAGTCAGTCTCGCCCTGGTCATATACCAATGCAAAACAAAAGTTTGTTAGCCCTTTGAATTTTAAACAAGAAAAGTAAAAAGAAAGTGCAAGAAAATAAAAACAAAGTCGCTATTGCCAATCCCCGGCAGCGGCGCCAAAAACTTGTTGCGCGTAATAAGTGCTACGCAATTGTGCAAGTATACACGTTGCAAGTTATAGTATAAAAGATATCGTCTCCACAGGGATTGGTGCCACTTCAAGAATCTAGTCTCTTGCACTGTAAAAAGTAAAAACACAAATAAAGGATTATAGGAGTTTAACAAATAACTAAACTAGAAAGCAATAAAGTAAAAGAAAATATGAGATCAAATGAGAGAGAGATAGGCCAGGTTATCGTGAGTTGAGGTGTGATAGCCGATTGGATCGTCTTGGTAAAAGAGTGCACGGGCAACTCAGTTTCCGTGGCAACTTGCACAACGGGGTTGCCTTGGCAACTAATCGATAGTTGCCTGGGCGACTAGTTGGGCAACTACTTGAGCGTCTGGGCAGCAATCTTCAAGGTTCGACAGAGTGTTCTTCAATGGTTTCTTCTTATCCCTAAGTCGAAACTCTAGCTATTTGTGCATGCCTTAATAATACATCCCTGCGTGAATCAAGGGTGAACAACAACCAATCTTGCGCTCCTCTTAGCCGTTGAAATCCTTGACTTATTCTTAAGCCGGATTAATCTTCACCATCAATAGATTGAATAAAGATCATATTCATTCGTTTCTTGAATCTAACTCTCCAGATATTAGATAAATAGATGAAATCACGAGATCCTCTCCCAATTCACTGGAAAACAAGAATAAGAACCAAGAATGAATAAACCTTGAATAGAAAAGTGCAAACTCTTATTACCTAAACAAAAACCAATAGTTTCTCACAACCACAAAATACAATAACCATAGCCAAATAGATTTAGTTCATGGCTAGGTTCCAAAGAAACACAAGATAATTAATCCCTAGCATGAACCCAATCGAACAAGAAAGAAAAGATGAAGAAGGAGGCTTGTCGAAATCCTCATTGCCCTAGATGCTTGTCGAAAATTCTCTCATCTTGCCCTCCTTGGAGTTGTCGAAATTCCCCTCTCTTTTTCTCCATCTGGATTGTCGAAATCTCCCTCTTATTTATAGGGCTAGGTCAAAGTCCTTCTTTGAGGAGGAAGTTAAGTTGGAATTAAATTATCTTTAAAGAATATAATTCTTTATTATAATTATATTCCTACTAGAACTTCTCCTATCTTCTTGGAATTTAATTCTTCTTTAATCTCTTCATGGAAATCAAATTCCTTTGGGATTGGACTTTGCTCCACGTCATCTTGGGCTTGCCTAGTCATCAATTTTGACTACCATATCACCTTTGCTCTTGTTGACAATTGCCTGGCAACTGGCTCGGTGTCTCCTTCATGCATTGCCCTGGCAACTATCTCGACATCTCCTTCATGTATTGCCCTGACAACAAGCTCTGGCCTTGCTTTGGCAAGTGATCCTGCACATACACACAAAACACACCAAAGGAGCATCTTTTCCCACAAAAACTACCAAGTTATGTAATCAAGCTCAACGATGGAAGGAAACATGGATTAATACATGAATGGCTAATTATGCAACTAATATGAGCCTAAGTCTAACAATAATATGAGTAAAAAGGGTAAGAAAAATAGTACTTTTGAACACTTATCAATACTCTCCCATTTCCATTCCGGTATCCTTAACGGTTGCAACAACCCGAAAGAAAATTGATGCTCAGCTTTAAAATGCTGACACACCATGCATCTAGCAACAAAATTAGCCACATCCTTCTACAAACCAACCCAATAATACTCCTCCTTCAAACCCTGATACATCTTGGTACTACCGGGATGCATAGTAAAGGGGCTAAAATGAGCCTCGATTAAGATGATACGTCTCAACTCCTCATCCTGCGGCACCACTACCCGGTCCTTAAAACACAACACTCCATCCTCGCTAAAGTGAAAATCCGATGGTTTCCCATCCAAGATATCCCTAACATGAGGTACCAACTCATCATCATACAGTTGTTTCTCCTTTATCATTTGCGGCAGTGATGGCTTCACCTGTAACTCGGCTAACAAACCTCCATCACGGGTTACACTCAACCGAGCAAACATAGCTCTCAACTCAACCACAGCTTTTCTACTCAAAGCATCTGCTACCTCATTTGCTTTACCCGGATGATACTCAATGGTCAAGTCATAATCTTTAAGCAACTCCAACCACCGTCGTTGCCTAAAATTCAACTCTTTCTGCGACATCAATTACTTCAAACTTTTGTGATCCGTGTACACTACACACTTCTCACCATAAAAGATGATGCCTCCAAATATTTAACGCGAACACCACCACGGCAAGCTCAAGATCATGAATAGGATAGTTATGCTCGTGCACCTTCAATTTCCTAGATGCATAAGCCACCACCTTCCCACCTTGCTTCAACACGCACCCTAAACCCACATAGGATGCATCACTATATACCACAAACTATTTTCCCGACTCAGGTTGAATCAAGATTGGAGCTTGCGTCAAAGCTTCCTTTAACATTTCAAAAGCTTGCTGACGATCCTCTATCCACTCAAAATGAACGTTCTTCTACAACAACTTGGTTAAAGTTGTAGCAATCTTCAAAAATCCATCTACAAACCGGCGATAATATCCAGCTAACCCAAGAAAACTACGCACCTCCGTCACTGACCTAGGTGGCTTCTAACTCACCACAGCCTCAATCTTTTGTGGATCCACACGGATCCCCTTAGCCGACACCATATGTCTAAGGAAAACTACTTCTTTCAACCAGAATTCGCATTTACTTAACTTAGCATATAATTGATTATCCAGCAATCTTTGAAGCACAATCCGTAAGTGCTCGTCATGGTCTTTTTCAGTACGAGAGTACACAAGAATATCATCAATAAACACTACCACAAATTGGTCCAATTACTCATGAAACACTCGATTCATCATATCCATAAACGCAACTGGTGAATTGGTCAACCCAAACGGCATCACTAAGAACTCGTAATGCCCATACCTCGTACGAAAGACAGTCTTTGGCACATCCTCACCCTTTACCTTCAACTGATAATATCCCGATCTCAAGTTGATCTTAGAAAATACTGATGCACCTCGGAATTGATCAAACAAATCGTCAATCCACGACAAGGGATATTTTTTCTTAATCATCAACTTATTTAGTTGCATATAATCGATACACATCCTTATTGTTCCATCTTTCTTCTTCACGAATTACACCGGTGCACCTGAGGGTGAAACACTGGGTCTAATAAATCCCCGATCAAGCAACTCCTAGAGTTGTGTCTTTAAGTCTTTCAACTCCTTAGGTACCATGAGATACTGCGCAATGGACACCAGTGCCGAATCAACATACGTCTCGATTTTAAACTCCACCTCCCTATCTGGCGGCAACCCCGGTAACTCTTCAGGGAAAACCCCTAAAAAATCACAAACTGTGCGGATGTCCTGCATACGCACATCCTTGGATCCAGGATTCATAACATAGGCCAAATACGCCTGACATCCGTGTTCCAACATTTGACTTGTTTCTTAAGCCGAAATAATATTGGTCAGGAACTTTGTGTTCTCGCCAACCACCACAACTTCATAATCATGAGCAAGACGCAAGGGTATTCGTTTAGTTTCAAAATCCACAACTGCCATATGCTCGGATAGCCAATCCATCCCCAATATTATATCAAAACCATGGAATGGCAATTCCATCAGATCCACAGCGAACACATGGTCTTGCACCATCAACGGAAACCTTCGGTATAACTTTCTAACCACAACCATCTAACCCAAAGAACTAGTTACTCGAACCCCAACATTCAAAACCTCCACAGGTATATCAAGCAACTGTGCATGCTCACTAAGAATATACCAATGGGTGGAACCAGAATCAACCAAAGAAAATAACATAAAAGATTGCAAAGTAAAGGTATCTGCAATCACATCAGTATCGCTTCGTCCTTCGTGATACGCATACACCCTCGCAGGACCACCACCCTCCGGCTGAATAGCAACGGTGTGTGCCACAGTCTTACGTTCACCATCTCTCGGCTGAAAATGTCCTCGTCCACGCCCTCGACCTCTCGGGGCAGCCACAACAGGTGCAGGAACATGCGCACCTCTAGCTAACACAGGGCAGTCATGCCTCACATGATCATCCGACCCACAACTCCAGCAAGCATTAGCTGCAACAGGCGCAGGAACTGGCCCAGCTCGTCCAATCTGAGGATAATCGCGTCTAACATGGTCTCGAGATCCACAACCCCAGCAAACTCTATCTTACCTCCAAAAAACCCTCGAATGCTTCTTCCCACACTGAACACACATGAGTATCCCACATCCAAAACTCTACTCTAGCTGACCTCTTCTCCTAAGCTCGGGTTGATATCTCCGGTCACGGTGCCTCTTATATCGGCCACCCCCAGCATTAGCATCAGCAGCTCTCTTACCATGACCGGATCCTCCAGCACGGGATGTCAAACCCAAACTCTGCTCAATATCATTGGCTCTCGAAACCAATACATCAAAATCAATATACTCAACAACCAACATATATGTCTTAACTTCCTGCTTCAATCCGTAATGGAAGCGGTCACAACGGCTCCTCTTATCAGGCATCAACTCAGAAATATACTGACTCAGCCTCGTAAACTGTATCTCATACTCAGATACCGACATATCCCCCTACACCAAAGCCATGAACTCGCATTTCTTTTCATCTTGGTATCTAGCTCCGAGATACTTCTTTCGGAAGGCAGACTGGAAGGTTTCCCATGTTACATTGTCGACCTCCATACTTGCAATCACCGTACTCCACCAGCTATACATATCTCCCTATAGCAAAGATATAGCACATCCCAGCTTACGAGCATCATAACAACCTATCTAATCCAAAATACGATTCGTACTGGCAAACCACTCCTCAAAAGCCTAAGGCGATAACCCTCTAAACTCGACCCCTCCCAGGCCACATAAACACTCTAAGGGTAATCCCGAATTACTAGCAGCAACTGGTGCTGGTGCAAGCACATGCACTCTAGCCATCGTGGCCTTAAACGCTCCTGTCATTGCCTGTATCAAAGGCGTCATATCACCAGTGCTGGCCCAGCTTGCACATGTGGTACTTATTCCACACCCTTAGGTGGATTCGATGGAGGAGGTGGTAACCCCTCAGGCACAACATTATTCTCATCATCTTGCCTTCCCCCATTCGCATTAAAACGTAATTCTCTCCTCGGTGGCATTATAAACAAAGCATCTATGGCATGATAACACCAAAATAAAAACTGTTAGGCCATCTTCAAGCAAGGGTCCAAGACTTCCATTTCAAATCAAAAATATTTTTCATTAGTAGTAATAAGGCAATGTGTCCCAAATCATACCCCAACATGGCATATAACATACAATCCATCACTATGTATAGCAATAAAGTCAATTCAATCAACATACATCTCAAACACTTCCCAACATACATAACCAACCATAACCCACCCCCAACAATCATACCTAGCTCTTATACCACCAAATGTAACCCCCTTAACCCGGCCTAGTCGCAAGATCGAACCGCACAAGCCACACTAGGTTTACCGAAGTAAACAGTGAAGAAAACTATGGAAACACGTCAATTTTTTTCTTTTTATCTTATCTAGATGCTGGTTATTACCCTACATGTACATACAAACAACGAGTGAAAACTCAACCCAATCGAGCATCGATTTGATATCCAATTGGTCACTTTACAATAACCTAAACCCAAAATGTAAATCTACAAATCTATAAGGGTTAACATGTAATTTGCTATACCAATCTTCGATTAGTCAGGTTACAAGCATACATGCCAAATTTCAACTTAAGAAGATCATCCAAACACATCCATTTGCATACCTAACCCCCAAGGACCCAACTATAATTTCCATTATTTCAAGTCAAGCCGATCATTCAAACTTATTTAATTAAAGTTATCAATCCTCAATTAAACCAATTACATGCGTACTGGTGAAATTTCAAGTAAAAACGATCATTCAAACTCATTTAATTGCATGTATATCACCCAGGGACTAAAACGAGAGAAAACAAAAACCATAAAACATATTTTCAACTAACTTAACTGCCACCCGTATTGATACGCAGGAAAGTGTATCGATACGCCTGAGCCTTTACAAAATTTTGGATTCTAGTAGCTCAAAACCGTATCGATACACCTCCACGTGTATCGATACACTATGCCTGAAACTGTAGACCCGTATCGATACAGTCTCCCACGTACCGATACGCTAAGCCTGAAAATGTGCTTACCCGTATCGATACAATTTCTCATGTATCGGTACGCCGTGCTTGGAAACACTTACCTGTATTGGTACGGGCACAGGCGTATCGATATGCCCTGATCTAAAACGTCAAAATTTACGGGTTTTTAGCCTCGTTTTGGAATTCTAATACATAAGTATACTTCTAACAATCAAATAACATCATCATTGGTCATGTACCATCAACTACCATAAACCAAACATCAAGAAACAATCATCATGCTTTAAAGGTAAACTATAGGCATGCTTCCTAATACTCAAGCAACCAAAGCATGAACCATATGCAAAATCCAACAAACCAAGCTTATCACAAGTCCAAAGCAACAATATAAACCTGATCAAACGGAGAAGTAACCACTCAAACCCTCCCAACAACATTTAAGCCAAGTTGCCTTTATTACTACTTTAAAACCCAAACATACTTTGGTAAATCAAGTCTTGGAATTTCCTCCTTGCTTGCTAGGCCACTTGCATTCAATCAATCTACATTGATGATAAAAGAGAGCGTAGGCAATCATTGCTTATTGAGGAAGGCTCAAAATACAAACCATCATCCAATGCAATTAAAATCTATTTCAATACAATCATGCCATTCTTTCAAACATGCACTTAGTCTTTACAAAATCAACATATTAGACCATATGCAACATGTATCATGGATTCCACAGCATAATCTCATATGAAATTCCCTCTACTTAAGCCTTTCTCATGCATAACATCCCATATGCAAAGCTTAAGGAGTAAGACATGTGTAATCACTTTATTCCAAATCAATCCATCAACATGATCATTTAAAACATTATATTGGTTTACAAGTGATCCATCTCAACAACAATATTTCCATAAAACCATCATTTACATAGGTAACATCGAATACACGGATTTCCCAAGAGATCTCGTAATCTCTTGCAGCCTATTGGCATGGAGTTGTGCAACACATGCACCACCTCTACACTACCAAGGCTAATCCTCCAACTTGGAGTAAACACATTCCACGCATCAATCTCTACAGCGCGTGGCTGGAGTAAAATCCATCAAGGTGCTACCTCAACAACATTGGGGTTCACATGATCGGAGTAAGTACCTCTCGTACCACCTCTACAACCATGGGTGACTTATTATAGTGCACTTTAAATCAAGCCTTCGGCAACTCCTCAACACCAAGATTTGCTTCCAAGCTACTTTCCCTTGTTTCAAACACATCATAACAGAGAATCCAATGCATTACAATACATCCAAACTCACAGCAACACAAAAATTAACAGCACCCAACTACAGCCCTCGACAACACTCTATCTTAACAACCGAAAACATCATCGATTCACCAAAAACCTCAACCCAGCCTACAACTACGAATCTCAACTTTCAAATAACATCAATTAACATCAAAACAACAACCTAAAACAACCTTATACCTCCAGCAACCAAAAATTAACCTCAACACCTCAAAATCTCTTAACTACCAAACTAACAAACTAGAGATTCAATAGATTCCGGGATTTTATCATCAAAACTCACTTCAATATCATATTAAGCATCAAAATCAAGGTATAAACCAATCCTTAACTCAGCAAAAACAGATCACTATGAATTTCCACAATTTTTCATCATAAATCATCAATTAAACCATAAACCCTAGTTTAATTTATCAAAACCCAATACAAATCATATAAAATGGATCAAGAACTTAGGAATTTCAATAAATAACCTTTCATTAGAGGAGAAGATTGAATCCTTACCTCCAATGCTGATTTCTCCCCTTAATTGCTTTTATAATCCATGAAAATCAAGGTAGAAATAATAAGTATTTGATGTAAAAGCTTTAGAAATCAATTGGAAATCAGAACCTCTTTGAAATCCTAATTTTACCTGAAGAAATTGAAGCTGGAAAATATGTTTGGCTTGAGAGAATTTGAGAGAAAAGAAGTTACAAAATTAGTTACGTGAAATTCTTTTAAAAGCCTTCATTGTGTTTAATTAATTATATCCTTATTTATACCTCTTAAAACTTAATTAAAAATAGTTAACTAAAGGGAGAAATCTGATGAAACCCTTTTGGATTAATATCTCCTTAAAGATTCAAAGCTTTGACCCATTTTCAAAACAGTCACTAAAAACAATTTTGCAAACTCGCATTTTGGTCACTAACCCAAAATGTCCCATTGCCGAATTTCATTTTCCAAAATTGTTTTTACAAAAATCATTTATATATTTAATAATGATTTTATACTATTTTCCAATATTTTTATCTTCAATAAAAATATTTAATCCAATTTAAATCCTGAATCCGACTCGAATCTCTAATCCTGATCCACCGAACCGACTAAACCGTTCCCCAAAACTCCTAAGCCCAAAATCGAGGCGTTACAGGGAGTTTATCAAAAGATCTCCCAAAACCAAAACGAGTACCCCCTTGCCTTTATCACTTATAGTCTAATCCAAACATACTTTGGTAAACAAGTCTTGCTAGGATCCCTTGCTGCCTCCAAAGCTCTCAATTCTCTGCATGGATGGACAATAAGAGCGTAAGCACACAAGCCTTAGTGAGGAGCGCTCACAAACAAAACACCATCAATGCACTTAAAATCATTTCTCAACATTACATTGAAACTTATTTCAAACAACCTTTAAAACATTGACATGCATTTGAAACCATGCACTTAACATCTTTAAAACCAGCCTATTGACCATATGAATCATGTATCACTAACCAACAACATGTCCCATTGCTCAACCTCAATTTAAGCCTCCTCATGCATAGCAACCATATGCAAAGATTAAAGAGTAAACATGTATAAGTCACATTATACAACATAAACCTTTCAATGATACATTAACAATTATATTGGCTTGCAAGTTATCATTAAACAAATCTATTAACAAAATAGCTCATCGGATACATGGATTCAACATGTGTTCAACCAACACTTCAAGCCATCTCAACCGGAATAGTGGTACAATAACAATCGCAGTACATTACCAACCGAGTACACCTTTCAACCCACGGGACACCAACCCCATTCATCGGTTAGACGCTTAATCCACTGAACAGAGTCTACGGTACTGTTTAACCCCTCTACCGTTAGGGTACTCAGATAAAGTTTTCGGTACATGGATCTAAACCCCTCAACATCCAAGGGGACTTATTATAGTGCACTCAATCCTATAGCCAGCCAACTATATCCGATAACAATTTTAAAACCACATCACTTGCCAATATAATTAACCATTTAACATTTACCTCACCGTTTTTAACAAGCATTAACCAAACCATTTTTCCAAAGCAACATCCATGCTTTAAATCACAAGTATAAACCATATACTTACAAGGATCACTTACCATGTGCATCCTTCAGCATTTCATGCTTATAAATAGTATATCGAATACTTTAAATCATGCTTAAACAGTATGTAACATGTAAATCAAAACAAGTGCATAAAACCATTTGACACTAGCACGACCGAGAGAGAATATCCACTTTTACTTACTTCCGAGTTTAAACCAGCGTATCAAACTAAGTTTAAACTCCAATAAACCACCTTTATTACATTCCAAAGCTGGAATCCACGTTCTCACTCACCGATATGCGGGACCTTGATTTGCTGACGCAAAATTAAGCGTCCGAAGCCTCCAATGCTACACTGTTCGCTTCCAAAATAACCTCCCCTATTTAAACCACATAACAACATAGGATTAATGCATCACCATGCATTTACAACACTGCGACAACAGATCCTCACGGATTCTTGCATTCACCTCACAATTACCCAACCACAACAACAGAAAACTCCACCTAATCCTTTCCAAACCCAACCCAGCCTCAACCTTACAATCCAAGAACACTTTTATCATCAATTAACATCTAAAAATAGAATCAAATCAACCTAACACCTTCAGCAAACACACAACCACCATAACACCTCAAAAACACCAATCTAGCAACCTAAACAATTAGAGATTCAAGAGTTTCGGGATTCCATTGATAAAATCGACTCATCAACATCATTACACATCCAAAATATGTTCAAAAATAATTCATAACACTATAAATCATATTCAATTCAAATCTTGCTTCATTTCATCAATTTTACTCAATTAAATCTATATAAAAACATAAAATCAGATTGTAAACCATAAATCAAGGATCAAATACTTGGGAATATAAATAAAGAACCATTTAACAGAGGAGATCACAGACCTTACCCCTGTTATGTGACTTCTCCCTCAATTTGCTTGTTTAAAGCTAAGAAAACATAAGATTTCAATGAGATTTTGTAAAACAAAGTTAAAGAATCAAGTTTGAAGCAATAATCTGAGAGAAAAGAATCTCTCACATCTAGATTTTTATGCAATTCTGAGTGTTTGGCAGAAAAAAAGTTGAGAGAAAAGGTTTAGGAAAAAGTTATGCAAATTTTCTTTAAAAGAAAACAACTAATGTAGATATTTTAATCCCTCTTAAACGACTTTTAAAACACATGTTTAAAATGATTAAATTGAAGGGAGAAACCACCAACAAAAACTTGGTAATTTAGATCCTTAAGGATTCTAAGAATTTGACTCTTTTCATTTTAGTCACTTTAAAATAGTTTTCAAATATCGCATTTTGGTCACTAACAAAAATGCCACATTTCCAAATTCCATTTTCAAAAATTGATTCCACAAAAATTCAATATATATTAAAAGATGATTTTTAACTATTTTTCCACATTTTTGTCTTACCAAAAAATATACGGTCCTGAATCTGACTCGAATCTCTAACTCGGTCCATCAGATCGTCTAATAAACCTCGGAACTTCTAGGCCCCAAACCGGGGCGTTACAATTCTCCCCCACATAAGAAATTTTGTCCTCGAAATTTACCTAGAGGAAACAGATGCAGAAACTGCTCCAGCATCTCTGACTTACGTTCCCATGTGGCTTTCTCAACTCCGCGGTGCCTCTACATCGCCTTAACTAGCTCAACCGCCTCAACTCAATATCTTCCACTAGCATAACATGCGAGGGATCCGACCGATACCTCTACAACATCGAAACATGAAACACATCATGTATTTTCTCCAACTCGAGAGGCAATCTCAACCGATACGCAACATGACCCACACGCTCAACATCCTTATACGGTCCAATAAACCTCAGACTAAGCTTCCCTTTTCGCCCAAAATGCATCACCTTCTTCCAAGGCGATACCTTCAAAAACACTCGATCACCAACAACGTACTCTATATCTCTACGCCTCAAATCTACATAGGATTTATGACTGTCTAAAGCCGCTTTCAAGCGCTCACATATCAACTTTACTTTCTCATTCATGCCTTGTAAAACATCAGGGAAGAAAAGATGCTTCTCCCCAACCTCAGTCCAACACACGGGGTGTACGACACCTCCTTCCATACAACGCCTCATACGATGCCATCTGTATACTAGATTGATAATTGTTATTATAAGCAAACTTTACCAATGGCAGTTTCTTCTCCCACGTTCCCTGGAACTCAATAATGCAACACCTCATCATATCCTCGAGAACCTAAATCATGCGCTCCAATTGACCATTCATAGGATTTCCATCCATGATATCCTTCACATGTGGCACCAAACTCTCATCATGTGGTTGCCTCTCCTTGATCAACTGCGACAAGGACGGTTTCACTTGCAACTCATCCAATAATCCACTGTCACCCATCAGACTCAAACGAGCAAACATAACTCTCAACTCTATAGCTGCTTTCCTACTCAAAGCATCCGCCACAACGTTGGCTTTTCTCGGATGATATTCAATGGTAATATCATAATCTTTAAGCAACTTAAGCCACCTCTGTTGCCTAACATTCCGCTCCTTCTGGGACATCAAATATTTCAAGCTCTTATGATCCGTATAAACCACACACTTCTCGCCATAGAGGTAGTGCCTCTAGATTTTCAAGGCAAACACAACCGCGGCAAAATCAAGATCATGAGTAGGGTAATTATGCTTATGCACCTTCAACTGCCTAGATGCATGTGCAACTACCTTACCTCCTTGCATCAACACATAACCAAGCCCAACATATGATGCATCACTATAAACAATGAACTCTTTTCCCGGCTCAGGTTGAACCAAGAATGGAGCTCGCATTAAAGCTTCCTTCAATCTTTAGAAAGCTCGCTGTCTATCCCCCGTCCACTCAAACCAAACATTCTTCTACAACAACTTGGTTAAAGGAGCAGCCAAACTGGAGAACCCTTCCACAAACCTACGGTAATAACCAGCCAAACCAAGAAAACTCTAGACTTCTGTTACTGACTTAGGCACCTTCCAACTCATCATAGCATCAACCTTATGCAGATCAACAAAAATTCCCTCGGCCGCCACAACATGCCCTAGGAAAAAAACCTGCCTAAGCCAAAACTCACACTTGCTTAACTTGGCATATAACTGATTAGCCAACAACGTCTGAAGCACAATCCGCAAATGTCTATCATGATCCTCCTCAGTACGAGAGTACACTAGGATATCATCGATAAACACCACCACAAACTGATCCAAAAACTCATGGAACACCCAGTTCATCATATCCATAAAAGTAGCCGGTGCGTTGGTCAAACCAAAGGGTATCACAAGAAACTCATAATGCATGTACCTCATACGAAAAACGGTCTTGGGCACATCTACATTCTTCACCTTCAACTGATAGTACTTAGACCTCAAATCGATCTTAGAAAATACCGAGGTACCCCTAAACTAATCAAACAAATCATCTATCCGCGGAAATAGATACTTGTTCTTTATCGTTAACTTGTCCAATTGTCGATAATTTATACACATTCGCAACGTACCATGCTTCTTTTTTACAAACAACATCGGTGCACCCCACGGTGAAATACTTGGTCTAATGAACCCACGATCAAGTAACTCCTGCAATCGCGTCTTCAACTCCTTCGGGGCCATGCGGTACAGAGAAATAGACACAACTGTTGTATCCGCATAGGTTTCAATGCCAAACTCTACCTCACGGTTAGGTGGCAACCCCGTCAATTCTTCAAGAAAAACACCCGAAAACTCACATACGGTGCGAATATCCTGCACCCTCAACTCCTTTGAACCAGGATTCATTACATAGGCCAAGAAAGCCTGACATCTGAACCCCAACATCCAACTCACTTCCAAAGCTGAAACAACATTAGAAAAGAACGTGGCATTCTTGCCAACAACCACCACTTCAAAATCATCCGACAACCTAAAAAATATCTATTTGGTCTCAAAATCCACCACGGCTCGATGCTCGGTGAACCAATCCATGCCCAAAATAACATCAAAGACATGGAATGGTAACTCCATCAGATCCATAGCAAAAATACGGCCTTGAACCATCAGCGGACACCTATGATACAACTTCCTAACTACCACTGTCTCCCTAAGAGAACTGGTCACTCTAACAACCACATTTAGAATTTCAACAAGTATATCAAGCAACTGGGCATGCTCACACAAGATGTATGAATGGGTAGAACGAGAATCAACTAACGAATACAATAGTAAGGACTGTAAAGAGAAAGTACCTGTAATCACATCGGTGTTATTGTAACCCTCGTTGTGCGCATATACCCTAGCCGATCCACCTCACTTAGGCTGGATAGCAACGGTATGAACCACAGTCTGCTGCTCACCATCTCGACGCTGAAACGGCCCACGACCACGGCCTCATTACGAGCAACAACAGGTGCAACACGCTGCCCACCTCAAGCCAACAACAGACAATCACGCCTCTGATGGTCGCTAGACCCACAACTCCAACAAGCATTGGCCACAACAGGCGTAGGTGTCTGACTCTCCTCGGCCAGACATGGATAATCTTGCCTCAGATAATCTCAAGATCCACAAACCCAACAAGTGTTAAACGGTGCTCTAACTTGGGCACCCTACCCCTGGGCTCCATGTCCCACAATACCTCTGCCATGCCTCGGCTCTAGGCGAAACCTCATGTCACGGTGTCTCTTAGCCTGACCACCGCTAGAACTAGAATCAGCAACTATCTTACCCGAGCTAAAGCCTCGTGACCTAGAAGCCAAACGAAGATTATGCTCGACATCCTTGAACCGTGAAACCAACACATCAAAATTGGTATAATCAGGAGCAAGCATTTATGTCTTAACCTTCTACATGAGCCCGTAGCAAAAACGATCACATCGCTGGTGCTCGTCAGGGACCAACTGAGGTGCGTACTGACTTAGTCTCAAAATTGTACCTCATACTCTACCACAGACATATTGCCCTACACCGAAGCCATGAACTCCCGCTTCCTATCGTCCTGATATCGGACTCCTAGATACTTCTTCAGGAAAGCACCACAGAAGAACTCCCAGGTCACATCATCAGTCGTCATATTGAAAGTTGTGGTAGTCCACCATGTATAGGCATCACCCTGTGATAGGGAAATAACACATCCTAGCTTACGGGCATCGGTACACCTCATCTGGCCCAATATCATCTCAGTACTGGCCAACCATCCCTTTGAAACCTAAGGCGACAAGCATCGAAACTTAACTCCCCCAAACTGCGAATATGCTCTAACGTCAAACCCTGCCCAACCACTAGTGGTGCCTGTTGCGCGTAATAAGTGCTACGCAATTGTGCAAGTATACACGTTGCAAGTTATAGTATAAAAGATATCATCTCCATAGTGATTGGTGCCACTTCAAGAATATAATCTCTTGCACCGTAAAAAGTAAAAGAAAACACAAGTAGAAGATTATAGGAGTTTTAAATAATAACTAATCTAGAAGCAAATAAGTTAAAAGGTAATGTAATTAAATGAGAGAGATAAGCTATGTTATCGTGAGTTGAGGTGTGATAGCCGATTGGATCGTCTTGGTAAAAGAGTGCAAGGGCAATTCAGTTGCCGAGGCAACTTGCACAATGGGGTTGCCTTGGCAACTAATCGATGGTTGCCTAGGTGACTAGTTGGGCAACTACTTGGGTGTCCGGGCAGCAACCTTCAAGGTTCGACAAAGCGTTCTTCAATAGTTTCTTCTTATCCCTAATTCAAAACTCTAGTTACTTGTGCATGCCTTGATAATACATCCCTGCGTGAATCAAGGGTGAACAACAACCAATCTTGCGCTCCTCTTAGCCGTTGAAATCCTTAACTTATTCCTAAGCCGGATTAATCTTCACCATCAATAGATTGAATAAAGATCATATTCATTCGTTTCTTGAATCTAACTCTCCCAATATTAGATAAATAGATGCAGTTGCGAGATCCTCTCCCAATTTACTCCCAAACAAGAATAAGAACCAAGAATGAATAAACCTTGAATAAAAAAGTGCAAATTCTTATTACCTAAACAAAATCCAATAGTTTCTCACAACCACAAGACACAATAACCTTAGCCAAATAGATTTAGTTCATGGCTAGGTTCCAAAGAAACACAAGATAAAGAATCCCTAGCATGAATCTAATTGAACAAGAAAGAAAAAGATGAAGGCTGAATAAAGCTTTTCGAAATCTCCTTTCCCTTGATGCTTGTCGAAAATTCTCTCCTCTCTCTCCCTTTGAAGTTGACGGCATGGCCTCTAATTTATAGGGCTAGGTCAAAGTCCTTCTTTGAGGAGGAAGTTAAGTTGGAATTAAATTATCTTTAAAGAATATCATTCTTTATTATAATTATATTCCTTCTAGAACTTCTCCTATCTTATTGGAATTTAATTCTTTTTTAACCTCTTCATGGAAATCAAACTCCTTTGGGATTTAGCTTTGCTCCACGTCATCTTGGGCTTGTCTAGTCATCAATTTTGACTACCATATCACCTTATTCTTCGTCGACAATTGCCCTAGCAACTGGCTCGGCGTCTCCTTCATGCATTGCCCTGGCAACTAGCTCGGCATCTCCTTCATGCATTGCCATGGCAACTAGCTCTAGCCTTGCTTTGGCAAGTGATCCTGCACATACACACAAAACACACCAAATCAGCATATTTTCCCACAAAAACAACCAAGTTATGCAATCAAGCTCAACGATGGAAGAAAACATGGATTAATGCATGAATGACTAATTATGTAACTAATATGAGCCTAAGTCTAACAATAATATGAGTAAAAGGGTAAGAAAAATAGTACTTTTGAACACTTATCACACCCCCAAACTCGAACTATTGCTTGTCCTCAAGCAATGCAAACTAATAATTACCTGCTAAGACTTCAACTTTCACAAACTTAGCTTTGAACTTGATTTCAATTCTCAGAACCGGGGCACAAAGTATGATTGGCTTTTCATTTTTCATAAAACTAAGGAGTTACTCGGAATCAAACTATAATGCTTGTGAGTGTGTGCAGAGCTGTGTGTAAGTTTATTTTTTGGATTCTATGCAAACAAGAGGTTTTCAAATTACTTCATTGGGTTCTTTTAACATGTTTTAATTGGAGCCAGTTTTGGGCACCTCTAGTGTTTTGTTTTTAGTTTTCTTAAGTTAATTAATTTATTCGACTAGAGCCGGTTTCGGGCACCTCTAGCGATCAATTTTTTTAGCACATGCTAGAGCCAATTTTGGGCACCTCTAGCACTTATCCAATTTTTATTCTAATCCCCCAATTTGTTTAATTATCAACCTATGTTCACTAGAATTCCTTAAATCAATCAAACCACATTAGTGTTTCATCAAATTTCGCATCATAGTAAAATTCTAAGTTTTTCCATGGCTATCCTAGAATAAAAATTATATCAATTAGGTGCATTGGCAAAGTCATCATCGGATATTCATCAAATCTAGGCAATTCTTGTTCCAACTAAAGGCATGGCAAGCAATTTATGTATCCTAAATGTAATACTTAAGATAAATGCAACTAAACATGGTAACTACTAATAACAATCCCCCCCAAACTCGAGTGAGGCATTGTCCTCAATGCATGCATTAAAGAAAAATAAAAATAACGAAAAATAAAATGCAAACGAGGACTTACTCTGAGAGTTTGTCGTCGTGGGTGATTAGTTTCCTTTTGGTCAGTGTCTTGATTCTCTTGCTTGAACACGATGGTTGTTTCCTTGTTGCCGATGGTGGAATTAATCCTCGTACGGGTTGTCCTACTCGTCCTCTTCATCAATGTCATTGGCTTTTCGCTTGGAGGATTCAATTGGTGCGGTCTTTGTTGGTGCAATGGAGGACTCGTCCGAATCTGAAAAATCAAACAATGATTCTGTACGAGTTGATTCGGGCATAGGTGATTTACCTTTGGCTTTTGCAGTGGTTGCCAGGATGTCTTTAGCTTTGGTTGCCGTAGCATCTTCAGGGTTGGTTGCCGGGGCATCTGCTTGTGCAGGCACGATATAGGTTGCTGCGGCATCATCTGTTGCGGTTGCCGTGTCGACTGCTTCATTTGTTACCGGGGTAAGGATCTCGGCAGGAAAGATTGGGAACGGCACACGACTGTCCAGGTACTTTTCTAGGATGACTTGGGTGATGACATTGTTGTGCTCCTTCATGTACCGCATGAACATTAGTTGCCGGTCTTCAATTTGCCTTAGGTGGCTCGCCAATGGTTGCAAGAATACTTCAAAGTGTCCCGGGGTTGATGGCCGAGTTGCCCGGGCGTTAGGTGCTTGGGCATTAGGGATTGTCGGGGTGGCAAGAGTTGCTGCGACAATTAGAGGCCTTGAGGATTTTTCCGGTGCCTCTCCCATTAGCTTTCAGATTTGTTCTTGATTCCAACCGGACTTTGGTAGGGCCATTTCATCGGTGGACTCACTTGGGACATGCATCTCCTTGCAAAGATTAGAAATTAAGCAAGGGAAGAAAAGAGAACCCTTATCTTTTGAGCTACATACAAAAATCTCATCACAAATAATTTTTCCAATGTTAATGATGCGATTATGCAAGATAGAATGTATGAGCAAAAGACGTGGTATATCAACGGTAGTATTGTGTGTGGTAGGCATTAAAGAAGTTTTAACAAACTTATTCCATAGTTTTTCCTCGGGTTTAAGCCGAAGGCGATTTACCATGCCCTTGTATTTACCGTCATTCCAATGAGTTCCTGGTAGAGTGAGTTCTTGAAGCACCTTGTCATGTTGCTTGGGCGTGATTTGATCAACAAAGGCTTGATGCTCGTTCTTCTCAATGTAGAGCCCGTAAAAGGTGTTGACATTTTCGGGGCTTATGAGTATGACCTTGTCACGAACAAAAACATAAGGATTATCCGGGTTAGGTGAGTGAGCATAGAATTATCTTACCCATGAGATGTTACCCGGTTCCGATTGATGGCAAAGGATTTGCCACTTTTGATGTGCAATCTTCTCGAAGATGAATGGTTCAAGGCTGAAATCTTGATGAGAGTTGGAGTATTCAAAGCCTTGTTCTTCATAAATCTTCCGGCTTTCAAACTTGGAGTGAAATCTTTCTTGAACCACCGGTGTAGCAAACTTCTTGTATCTTGGTTCTTTAGAGGAACTTGGATGAACCAAAAATTAATTTTGGATGCTATGGATGATCTTGGTTGTGAGTTTTGTAAAACCAAAGAAAAGAAAATAAAAGAAACTAAAGAGTTGCAAGATAAAAAGTAGGAATAGGTTTCTTGGAAGTTAAGGGTGATGGGTTATATAGAAAAGATAGGTAGTAAATATGGTGGGTGGGATTAATTTTGGATAGAAAGTAAAGGGGGTTTGGGTTTAGGGGAAGGGTGATGGCAAGGCGGATTAATTTCCTTGTTGAAGATGTTTTCCTTTTTGGATCAAAATTCTTCTTTATCTTGAACTCTTTTCCTACAATTCAAAGACAAATCAAATAAGGATTAAAATTAAAGATAAACTAATAAAATAAAATAAATAAAGATGTGTAAAGGGATTCTTAAACTTAAAAAGATAAAAAATAAAATAAATATATCCTAAAAATATAATAATAATCGAAAAAAATTAGTTCGAAAATAAAAAAATAAAAAATAAAATAAATAAATAAATAAATATCAAAAGAAGAGCATGCTTATGCATCTCCTAAGGTGACCACTTCTTTGTTAAGTTCCACATGGGCACCGTTGTAGTGCTTTAATCTTTGTCCATTAACTTTTAATTCATGTTTGTCAGTGATGGACTTGATTATCATGGCACCATGGGAGAATGGTTTGACAACTTCAAATGGTCCCGACCATCTTGATTTCAGTTTTCCCGGGAAAAGTTTTAGCCGAGAATTGAATAAGAGAACTAGTTGCCCTGGCGTGAATTGCCGCGACAATAGTTTCTTGTCATGCCATTGCTTTGTTTTCTCCTTGTAGATTCGTGCATTGTTATAGGCGAGTGCACGAAATTCTTCTATCTCGTTGAGGTCCAACAAACGCTTTTGTCCGGCACTTTCCCAATCCATATTCACGGTCTTGATTGCCCAATATGCCTTGTGTTCGATTTCCACCGATAGATGGCATATTTTGCCACAGACAAGTCAGAAAGGGGACATACCTAAGGGTGTTTTGAATGCAGTGCGATATGCCCAAAGCGCGTCATCTAGTCTTAATGACCAATCCTTCCTAGAGGGATTTACAACTTTTTTGAGTATACCCTTCAATTCCCGGTTGGAAATTTCTGCTTGCCCGTTGGTTTGTGGGTGATATCCCGTGGCAATCTTGTGTGATACGCCGAAGCGTTGCAACATCTTGGCAATAAGTCTGTTGTCAAAATGCTTGCCTTCGTCACTGATAATTGCTCTCGGCATCCCAAACCATGTAAATATGTTTTTCTGCAAGAATCGTTGCACGGTCTTGGAATCGTTGTTAGGAACTGCAGCTGCCTCAACCCATTTAGACACGTAGTCGACGACAAGTAGAATGTAGAGGTTGCCGAATGAAGATGGGAAAGGTCCCATAAAATTGATCCCCCATACATCGAACAATTCCACCTCGATGATGTTCTGGAGCGGCATCTCATGTCGTCTAGAGATATTACCCGTCCTTTGGCAACGATCACATTGCTTGTAAAAGTCTTGGGCATCTTTGTACAATGTTGGCCAATACAAACCATATTGGAAAACTTTGGCCGCGGTACGAGTTCCTCCAAAATGTCCTCCATAGGGTGAAGAATGGCATTTCCGGAATACATTCTGTTGCTCTTCTTCAAGGACACATCGGCGTATAACCTGATCTGCACATTGTTTAAACAAAAGAGGCTCGTCCCAAAAGTAATGCTTAGCATCATGGCGGAAGCGCTTCCTCCCTTGGTGAGTAAGGCCATAAGGTAAAATACCACAAACAAGGAAATTAACTAAATCTGCGTACCAGGGTATTGCCGAGGCATGTGCTGCCATGGCGACTGCTCCCAAAATTGCCGAGGCGTGCACGTCAATGGTTGCCGAGGCAACTAAAAGTTGTTCATCCGAGAATGCATCGCATATCTCTAGATCCGCATCCTCCTCCCTATTGCGTTCTAAACGTGATAAGTTATCGGCCACTTGATTTTATGTTCCTTTCCAGTCCTTAATTTCAATATCAAATTCTTATAAAAGTAATATCCAACGAATCAAACGAGGTTTGGCATCCTTTTTAGCAAATTCACTTGAGAACTATTAAGAGTTTTACTAGCGTGGTATATCACATGGAATGTTTTACCTGTGCGTTGGCCTAGCACTGCTCCTACCCTGAAATCACTTGCATCACACATGAGCTCAAAAGGTAGCGTCCAATCTGGTGGAACGATAATGGGTGCCGAGGTAAGCTTTTCCTTTAGGGTTTTGAATGCTTGGGTGCAATAATCATCAAAATTGAATACTTTATCCTGTTCAAGCAAATTGCACAAGGGTTTAGTGATTTTAGAAAAATTATGAATGAACCTCATGTAAAAACCTGCATGTCCAAGAGAGCTTCGAATTCCTTTAACCAAACTTGGTGGGGGTAATCTCTCGATCACGTCCACCTTGGCTTTGTCTACTTCAATTCCCTTGGATGAAATCTTGTGGCCGAGCACTATTCCTTCATCTACCATAAAATGGCACTTCTCGCAATTGAGGACTAAATCAATTTCTTCACATCTTGCTAACACCTTCTCTAAATTGCCGAGGCAGCTGTCGAAGTCATTACCAAAAACAGAAAAATTATCCATGAAGATCTCAATGAAGTCTTCAACCATGTCTAAAAAGAGTGCCATCATGCATCTTTGGAAGGTTGTCGGGGCGTTACACAATCCGAACGGCATCCTTCGGAAAGCATAAGTACCGTATGGGCATGTGAAGGTTGTCTTTTCTTGATCTTCTGGTGCTATGGCAATTTGATTGTAACCTGAATAACCATCAAGAAAACAATAAAAGGGTTTACCTGCAAGACGGTCAAGCATTTGATCAATAAAGGGTAATGGGAAGTGATCTTTCCTAGTGGCTTTGTTTAGCTTTTGATAATCCATACAAACCCTCCAACCGGTCACAGTCCTGGTTGGAATGAGTTCATTGTTTTCATTACTTACCACCGTTATACCTCCCTTTTTCGGTACACATTGTACCGAACTTACCCATGTACTATCAAAGATAGGGTATATAATGCCGGCGTCAAGCCATTTGATGATTTCTTTCATTACAACCCCTTTCATGGCATGATTCATTCTCCTCTGGGCCTCAATTGAAGGTTTGTGATCATCTTCCAACAAAATCTTGTGAATGCACACTGCCAGGCTAATTCCCTTCATGTCGGCAATTGTCCACCCTATTGCCTTTTTGTGTAGCTTCAACATTTTGATCAGCTTCTTTTCCTTCTCAGGCTGTAACATAGAAGAAATAATTACAGGCAATGTATTATCGGTTCCTAAATATGCATATTTTAGTTGCTCTGGAAACTATTTCAACTCAAGAATCGGTGGTTGTTCAATAGAGTGCTTTTCGAGCTTACCTTCCTTACCTGAGTAATCCAGTGGTTCAAAGTATGTACCTGGTCGATTGACTAACCAATTTGCCTCTTCTTGTTGTTCCTCTTTGACCGGTTCTTCATACTCCTCAAGTTCCTCTTGATCGGCAATGTAGTTGCTGAGGCAACTAAATTCCTCGTCGAAGTTAAACTCTGCCGTGGCATGAAGAAGTTGGCATTCTTCTGGATCATCGACATGCCTTAGTGTTTGGAACACATTTAGTTTAACTTGCTGGTCATTCACCCTCATTGTGAGTTCTCCCTTTTCAACATCGATCAAGGTTCTCCCTATTGCTAGGAATGGTCTCCCGAGAATGATAGGTGCATGCTCATCTGCTTCACAATCCAAAACAATAAAGTCAGCGAGAAAAATAAATTTATCAACTTTTACCAGTATGTCCTCAATTTTTTCCTCTGGATACACATAGGATCTGTCGGCTAGCTATAGCATAACTGTTGTAGGTCTTGCCTTCTCGATTCCTAGTTTCTGGAAAACTGATTTAGGCATCAAGTTTATGCTAGCCCCAAAGTCGCATAATGCTTTCCTGACATAGTGGATTCCAATGGAATAGGGTATTGTGAAACTTTCGGGATCCTTCAACTTAGGTGGCATACGATTGTGCAACATGGCCATGCATCCCTCTGTTGCGGCAACTGTTTCAAACTCTCCTAGCCTTGTTCTCTTGGACACAATGTCTTTAAGAAACTTGGCATAGTTCAGAATTTGTTCAATTGCTTCCACCAACGGCAAGTTGGTGTGGACTTGCTTTAGGATATCAAGAAACTTTTTGAATTTATATTCTTGCTTTTGTCGCTTCAACCTTTGTGGGAATGGTGTGGAAGTCGGATATCTTCGATCCTTTCATTGGTTTGGAACCTGATTGACGGCATTGCCGAGACAACTGGAGTTGCCGAGGCATTATCAATTGGGGATGCCGAGGCATGCTTATCGCAAGTTACCGAGGCATAGTTATCGTCGGTTGCTGAGGCATGCTTATTGCAGGTTGCCGCAGCAATTCCTGGTTCAACATCTGAGGCTTTGTTGCTAGGTTCGTCTTGATCTTTTTGTGGAGTTTTGCTTGATGAGTGGGCTTGAGCCTCTTTAAGTTGATGGCCACTTCTAGTGGTGATCACCTTACATTGCTCATGGCCAGTTCCTCTTGCGACTTCAGTATCGCTAGGTAAACCTCCTTGCGGTCTAGTATTCAGGTTTTGAGCAAATTGTCTGACTTGATTTTCCAATTATTTGATTGCCGCCTCTTAGTTTTGCAATCTCATCTCGGTCCTGTTAATAAAAGCATCAGTTCTTTTTATGAAGTTACTATTCTCAGCCATATAAAATTCACATTTCATCATAAAAGCATTTAGAGAATTTTCCAAAGAACTAGATGTTATCAGTTGTTGTTGCGGCAACTGTTGTCGTGGCATATTCTGCTGGAATCCCGATGCTTGTGCATTCTGATTGTTCTGGTTTAGAGCATTGTTGGGATTACTCCATGAAAAATTCGGGTTCTTCTTCCAAGCTGGATTGTATGTATTGGACATCACATTGTTGTTCCGATTGTAATTCCCCACATAGAAGCTGGATTCCGGATTCTGCATACATTCATAAGAATCATGGTTATCACCACATAACTCACAAAAAGAATCCATTACCTTGACCTCATGTGTGTTGTTTGGTTTCTGCATGTTCTGGACCATCTTGGTTAAAGTGGCCAATTGTGCCGAAATTGAGTCTGATGATCCTAGTTCATGTATTGTGGCTTGGCGTCTAACTCCTCATCTTCTAGTAGAAGGGAATTGATAATCATTCTTGGCAAGCCTGTTTAGAATTTGCATTGCTTCCTCCGGCGTCTTATCTAGGAGTATGTCGTTTGCCGAGGCATCTAGCATCATCCTTGTTGGTGTATTCACGGCGTTGTAAAACATTGTTACTTGAGTCCACACCGGGAATCCGTGTAGGGGGCATTTGTGTAGAAGTTCTCTATATCATTCCCAAGCCTCGTACATGGATTCATCATCTGCCTGCCGAAAAGAAGTAATGTCGTTACGAAGCTTATCAGTCAAATAGGATTAAACCGAGCAAGGAAATCACGACAAAGATCGGTCTAAGATCCTATTCATCCGGCATAAATTCTATTCAACCATGCTTTCGCCCTATCCCTCAGTGAATAGGGGAATAATCTTAATCGTAAAACAATGGGGGTGAGTCCGTGTATTTTGAATGAGTTGCAAATCTCGAGGAAAGATTTAAGATGTTGTCGTGCATCTTTAGTTGCTGAGCTGCCAAATTGACCAATTGTGTTGATCATATTAAACATTACCGGTTTCAACTCAAAGTGGTCGGCTTCAATTTCAGGTGCGACAACTCCTGGATTAAGTCCATCAAGATCTTCTTCAAGATAGTCTTGAATAGTTATGTTTCGTGCACGAATCACTCCTCCTCCTGCTGGAACATCTTGATTCATATTGCCGTCATGATTAGAGATTGCTACTCTTAACCTTCGTCTAAGTCTTTGTAAGGTTCGTTCGATTTCTAGATGAAAGGGATATTCTGGTGTAATAGGTCTCACCCTGGTCATATACCAATGCAAAACCAAAGTTTGTTAGCCCTTTGAATCTTAAACAAAATAAAAAGAAAGTGCAAGAAAATAAAAACAAAGTCGCTATTGCCAATCCCCAACAACGGCTCCAAAAACATGTTGTGCGTAATAAGTGCTATGCAATTGTGCAAGTATACACGTTGCAAGTTATAGTATAAAAGATATCATCTCCACAGGGATTGGTGCCACTTCAAGAATCTAATCTCTTGCACTGTAAAAAGTAAAAGAAAACACAAGTAGAAGATTATAGGAGTTTTAACTAATAACTAATCTAGAAAGAAAATAAGTAGAAATGCGATGTAATTAAATGAGAGAGATAGGCCAGGTTATCGGGAGTTGAGGTATGAGAGCCGATTGGATCGTCTTGGTAAAAGAGCGCAAGGGCAACTTGCACAATGGGGTTGCCTTGGCAACTAATCGATGGTTGCCTGGGCGACTAGTTGGGCAACTACTTGGGCATCTGGGCAGCAACCTTCAAGGTTCGGCAAAGCGTTCTTCAATGGTTTCTTCTTATCCCTAAGTCGAAACTCTAGTTACTTGTGCATGCCTTGATAATACATCCCTGCGTGAATCAAGGGTAAACAACAACCAATCTTGCGCTCTTCTTAGCCGTTGAAATCCTTAACTTATTCCTAAACCGGATTAATCTTCACCATCAATAGATTGAATAAATATCATATTCATTCGTTTCTTGAATCTAACTCTCCCGATATTAGATAAATAGATGCAGTTACGAGATCCTCTCCCAATTCACTCGCAAACAAGAATAAGAACCAAGAATGAATAAACCTTGAATAGAAAGTGAAAAATCTTATTACCTAAACAAAATCGAATAGTTTCTCACAACCACAACACAATAACCTTAGCCAAATAGATTTAGTTCATGGCTAGGTTCCAAAGAAACACAAGATAAAGAATCCCTAGCATAAATCTAATTGAACAAGAAAGAAAAAGATGAAGGATGAATGAAGCTTGTTGAAATCTCTTTGCCCTTGATGCTTGTCGAAAATTCTCTCCTCTCTCTCCCTTTGGAGTTGACGGCATGGCCTCTAATTTATAAGGCTAGGTCAAAGTCCTTCTTTGAGGAGGAAGTTAAGTTGGAATTAAATTATCTTTAAAGAATATAATTCTTTATTATAATTATATTCCTTCTAGAACTTCTCCTATCTTCTTGGAATTTAATTCTTCTTTAACCTCTTCATGGAAATCAAACTCCTTTTTGATTTAGCTTTTCTCCACGTCATTTTGGGCTTGTCTAGTCATCAATTTCGACTACCATATCACCTTATTCTTTGTCGACAATTGCCTTGGCAACTGGCTCGGCGTCTCCTTAATGCATTGCCCTGGCAACTAGCTCGGCATCTCCTTCATGCATTGCCCTGGCAACTAGCCCTAGCCTTGCTTTGGCAAGTGATCCTGCACATACACAAAAAACACACCAAAGCAACATCTTTTCCCACAAAAACAACCAAGTTATGCAATCAAGCTCAACGATGGAAGGAAACATGGATTAATGCACGAATGACTAATTATGTAACTAATATGAGCCTAAGTCTAACAATAATATGAGTAAAAAGGATAAGAAAAATAGTACTTTTGAACACTTATCAGTGCCGACACATGAACACCTACAACTGCTGCCTGAAAAGTACCGATCATGACCTGAATTAGCGGTGCCATATCACCCATCCCTGGCCCAGCTGACGCATGTGGTACTTGCTCCACTCTAGTGGCAACCTTCCAGGAGGTACAACATCTCCCTCAACATCCTGCCCAATGGCAGAAACAATTGTACCAGATCGCAACTCTCTCATCGGTCCTAGCATGCTAAAATATATCTAAGGCGTGATAATTATCAAAAAACAAAACAGTAAGGCCAACTTCAAGCAGGATCTAAGACTTCCATTTCAAAAATCAAAACTTTACAGACTATAATAATAAGGCAATGGGTTTCCCAAATTTGCCCCCAACATGGAGTAAAGCAATCACCGTGCATTTTAAACATAAGATAACAACTCACAATCACATTACAACAATCAAACCAACTCCCAACTATCACAAACTTGGCTCTGATACCACCAAATGTAACCCCTCGACCCATCCTAGTCGCAAGACTGAACTGAGCAAGCTACATTAGGTTTATTGTGGTAAACCATAAATAAGAAACCGAAATGTGACCATATTTTCTGTTATCTTGTCTAAATGTAAAACCATTAACCTATATGTTTGTAATATCATCAGGTGAAAACTCAACTCAATCGGCCGTCGATTTGACATCTAATTGGCTCAATTGCAAATTAGGGACCAAATTGTAATATGATCAAACTACAGGGACTTAGCACATTTTTGAGTTACCAAACTTTAATTAAGCAGGTTTCATATTCTTATGTCAAAAATCAGCTTGATTCGAACATCTAAACTCATTCAATTACATCCATAACATTCAGGGACCAAAATGCAAGAAACCAGAACTCTACTTCCATTACATTAACTAAATTAACAGATAACCGTACTGATACGCGTGCCACCGTATCGATACTGTGCCTTACACTAGCTTGTACTATTTTAATAAGATAAAACCCATTTTGGTACACCTAGCTAGCAGTTCAAAAATGTTTGACAACCGTACCGATACGGTATGGTAGTGTTTCGGTACGTGAGTTTTTTTTCCCCAAAAAGTAGATTCCAGTGAAGAAAATCTGTACCGATACACCCAAGCCCATATCGAAACACCATGCTTATTTTTGCCTAGCCGTATCGATACACCCAAGCCCGTATCGATACACCCAAGCCCGTATCGAAACACCATTCTTGATTTTGCCTAACCGTACCGATACAGTCCCCTGCGTATCGATACGCCTGGGCCTGTAATGTCACATTTAGCTGGTTTAACAATCTCTTAGCCAATCCAAAACACCCTAACATCCTCCTAACATACATCCAACATATTCAAGATATCATTCACAACAAAGCAACACATATTCAACATAAATTCTTGGCATTTTGCATCAAACGTAAATCTATAGGCATGCAACCTATAAACCATTCAAGTAAAACATGAAACTCCAAACCATCACCAAAACCATACCATAGAGGCCATTTACAACTTTAGAGCAACCCAACAAACTTGCTCAAGCAGGGAGTTTATCAAAACATCCCCCAAAACTAAAACGGGTACCCCATTACCTTTATTACTTATAGTCTAATCCAAACATACTTTGGTAAAAAAGTCTTGCTATGATCCCTTGCTGCCTCCAAAGCTCTCAATTCTCTGCATTAATGGACAATAAGAGCATAAGCACACAAGGCTTAGTGAGGAGCGCTCGCAAATAAAACACCATCAATGCATTTAAAATCATTTCTCAACATTACATTGAAACTTATTTCAAGCAACCTTTAAAACATTATCATGCCTTTGAAACCATGCACTTAACATCTTTAAAACCATCATATTGACCATATGCATCATGTATCAGTAAGCAACAGCATGTCCCATTGCTCAACCTCAATTTAAGCCTTTCCATGCATAGCAACCATATGCAAAGCTTAAAGAGTAAACATGTATATGTCACATTATACAACATAAACCTTTCAATGATACATTAACAATTATATTGGCTTACATGTGATCATTAAACAAGTCCATTAACAAAAGAGTTCATTGAATACACGGATTCAACAAGTGTTCAACCAACACTTCAAGACATATCAACCGGAATAGCGATACAATAACAATCTTGGTACATTACCAATCGGGTACATCTTTCAACCTACGGGGACACAAACCCATTCATCGGTTAGACGCTTAATCCACTAGCGGGAGTCTCTGGTACTGTTTAACCCCTCTACAGGTAGGGTACTCAGATAGAGTTTTCGATACATGGATCTAAACCCCTCAACATCCAAGGTGACTTATTATAGTGTACTCAATCCTATGGCTAGCCAACTATATACGATAAAAATTTTAAAACCACATCACTTGCTAATATAATTAACCATTTAACATTTACCTCACTATTTTTTAACAAGCATTAACCAAACCATTTTTCCAAAGCAACAACCATGCTTTAAATCACAAGTATAAACCATATACTTACAAGGATCGCTTACCATGTGCATCCTTCAGCATTTCATGCTTATAAACAGTATATCGAATACTTTAAATCCTGCTTAATCGGTAGGTAACATGTAAATCAAAACAAGTGCATAAAACCATTTGACACTAGCATGACTAAGGGAGAATATCCATTTTTACTTACTTCCGAGTTTAAACCAGCGTATCAAGCTAAGATTAAACTCCCATAAACCACCTTTATTACATTCCAAAGCTGAAATCCACATTCTCACTCACCGATATGTGAAGCCTTGATTTGCAAATGCGAAATCAAGCGTCTGAAGCCTCCAATGCTACACCGTTCGCTTCCAAAACAACCTCCCCTGTTTAAACCACATAAAATAGAGGATTAATGCATCACCATGCATTTACAACACTGCAACAACATATCCTCACGGGTTCTTGCATTCACCTCACAATTACCCAACTACAACAACAGAAAACTCTACCTAATCCTATCCAAACCCAACCCAGCCACAACCTAATAATCTAACAAAACTTTTATCATCAATTAACATCTAGAAACAGAATCAAATCAACCTAACACTTTCAGCAAACACACATCCACCATAACACCTCAAAAACACCAATCTAGTAACCTAAACAAATAGAGATTCAGGAGTTTCGGGATTCCATTGATAAAAACGACTCAACAACATCATTGAACATCCAAAATATGTTTGAAAACAATTAATAACACTGGAAATCAGATTCAATTCGAATCTTTCATCATTTCATCAATTTTACCCAATTAAATCTGTATAAAAACATAAAATCAGATTATAAAACATAAATCAAGGATCAAATACTTGGGAATATCAATAAAGAACCATTTAACAAAGGAGATCACGAACCTTACCCCTCTTATGTGATTTCTCCCTCAATTTGCTTGTTTAAAGCTAAGAAAACATAAGATTTTAATGAGATTTTGTAAAACAAAGTTAAAGAATCAAGTTCGAAGCAATAATCTGAGTGAAAAGAATCTATCACCTCTGGATTTTTATGAAATTCCGAGTGTTTGGTAGAAAAGTAGTTGAGAGAAAAGGTTTAGGAAAAAGTTGTGTAAATTTTCTTTAAAAGCAAACAACTAACTTAGATATTTTAATCCCTCTTAAACCACCTTTAAAACACATGTTTAAAATGATTAAATTGAAGGGAGAAACCACCAACAAAAACTTGGTAATTTAGCTGCTTAAGGATTCTAAGAATTTGACTCTTTTCATTTTAGTCACTTTAAAACAGTTTTCAAAAATCGCATTTTGGTTAGTAACCAAAATGTCACATTTCCAAATTCCATTTTCCAAAATTGATTCCACCAAAACTCAATATATATTAAAAGATGATTTTTAACTATTTTTCCACAGTTTTATCTTACTAAAAAATATACGGTCCGAAATCTGACTCGAATCTCTAACCAGTCCATCGGACCATCTAATAAACCTTAAAATTGCTAGGCCCAAAACCAGGGCATTACAGTCTCACTCCATGAGTTGTCACACCTTAGATCTAAGCCATTCACTTCGAATTGAAGCCTGTGATGTTTAATATGATCAACGCAACTGGTCAGTTTGGCGGATTAGCGACTGTAGATGCTTGACAACATCTCAAATCGTTCTTGGAAATTTGTGATTCATTCAAGCAACAAGGAGTCCCTGAGGACGTCCTAAGGCTAAAATTATTTCCCTATTCACTAATGGATAAGGCAAAATCGTGATTAAATAGTATCCCATCCGGATCTTTAGACTCTTGGACAGATCTATGCTGAAGTTTCCTTTCTAGATTTAGTTTTACAAATATGACTGATAAACTGCGTAATGACATTACTTCTTTTTGTCAAGCAGATGATGAGTCCATGTACGAGGCTTAGGAGTGTTACAAAGAGCTTTTACGCAAATGTCCCATGCATAGATTCAGATATTGGACACAAGTGACAATGTTTTACAATTTAGACAAGCACTGGAGAGGATGATGCTAGATGCCCCGGAAAATGGTACACTTCTAGACAAATCTGCAGAGCAAGCTTGGGAGATTTTGGACAGACTTGCCAAAAATGATTACTAGTACCCAACCACTAGAAGGGGAATTGTCAGTCAAAATGCCTCAGTAATTGATTTAGAATCGTTAGATACTATTTTAACACAGTTATCTACATTAATCAATTTGGTTAAGAATATGCAGAGACCTAGCAACACACAGGAGGTCAAGGTAATAGGTCCACTTTGTGATTTATGTAATGCTGACCATGATTCTTCCGAGTGTATGCAGAACCCAGAATCTAGTTTCTATGTTGGGAATTATAACCGAAACAACAATGCATATTCCAACATGTATAATTCGGCCTGGAAAAAGTATCCAATTTTTTCATAGAGTAACCAAAATAACTCCAATAATCAGCAATGTCAGAATATAGAAGCATCAGGATTCTAGCAGAACATGCCACGACAACAATTGCTGCAACAACAGTCAACATCAACTAGTTCTTTGGAAAACTCTTTAAATGTTTTCATGTTTAAAATTGAATCTTATATGGCCAAGATGCAGATGCAGAGTGAAGGAGTAGCTTTGAAAGCATTGGAGACGTAAGTCGGGTGATTTGCTTAGATACTAAATACAAGGCCATAAGGAGGTTTGCCCAACGACACTGAGGTTGTATGAGGAACGGACCATGAACAATGTAAGGTGATAACTACCTAAAGTGGATCAAAAGCAAATGAGGGATACACCCAAACAAAGGTCAATAATCTCATCCAGAATGATGATCCGGCAACAATACCTTGGCAATCATTGATGACGAGCCTTCATCAGCTGCCATGACAAGTTCACTTGTCGCGGCAAGTCCATCCAAGAATTCCAACTCAAATGAGAAGGGAAAAGACAATGAGATCAGAATTCTACCACCATTCCCACAGAGGTTGAAGAGGCAGAAAAACAAATAATAGTTTAAGAAATTTCTTGACATCTTGAAGCAAGTCCACATCAACTTGCCACTGGTGGAAGCAATAGAACAAATGCCAAACTACGCTAAGTTCCTTAAAGACATTGTCTCTAAGTGAACTAGGCTCGGAGAGTTTAAGATAGTTGTTGTGACGGAGGGGTGTATGGCAATGTTACACAGTCGTTTACCATCCAAATTAAAAGATCCTGGCAATTTTACAATACCTTGTGCAATCGGCAATCACTATATTGGAAAGTCATTATGCGACCTTGGAGGCAGCATCAACCTTATGCCAAAATCTATTTTTCAATGATTGGGCATAGGAAAGGCGAGACCCACTATAGTCATGCTTCAGCTTGCGGATAGAACTTATGTGCATCCAAAGGGAAAAATCGAAGACATCTTGGTAAGAGTGGATAAGTTTATTTTTCCCACTGACTTTATTATTTTAGATTATGAAGTAAATGAGTCCGCGCCTATTATTCTTGGGAGACCGTTCTTAGCAACGGGCAGGACTTTCATTGATGTCGAGAGAGGAGACCTTACCATGAGAGTGAATGATCAGCAAGTCAGGCTTAATGTTTTCAAAACCTTGAAGCATGTTGATGATCCAGAAGAGTGCCAAGTTATTCAGGCCACCGCAGAATTCAATTTTAACATAGAAGAATATTGCCAGGGTAATTTGCTTGCCGAGACGGGAGAGCCTATAGAATCAGGCACTGAGGCACTACAAGAATTGAAATAGACGGTAAGCCAACTAGGTAAAAGTTTTGAATCACTTGATTATTCCATTAAGGAATGTAAACTTAAGAAACCTTCCATTGAAAAGCCCCCCTTTTTAGAGTTAAAACCATTGCCAGGGCAACTGAAATATGTTTATTTGGGAACCAATAAAACTTTGCCCGTAAGTATTTCTTCTAAGTTGCTTCCTGAACAGAAGAGAGGTTGATTTCCATGTTGGCACTGCACAAAAGGCTATAGGTTGGTTAATTGCAGACCTGAAGGGAATTAGTTTAGTAGTGTGCATGCACAAGATTTTGTTAGATGACGACCATAAAAACTCAATCGAGGCACAAAGGAGGCTTAACCCTGCCATGAAAGAAGTTGTGATGAAAGAGATCATCAAGTGGCTCGATGTCGTATCATATATCCTATTTTTATAGTGCATGGGTAAGTCTGGTACAATGTGTACCGAAGAAAGAAGGTATAACAGTGGTAATTAATGAAAACAATGAACTCATTCCAACTAGAACCGTCACTGGTTGGAGGGTTTGTATGGATTACCGCCAGTTAAATAAAGCTACTAGGAAAGATCATTTTTCCTTTACCATTTATTGACCAAATGCTTGACCGTCTTGTAGGTAAATCATTTTATTATTTTCTTGATGGATACTCAGGGTATAACCAAATCGCTATAGCACCGGAAGATCAGGAAAAGACTACTTTCACGTGCCCGTATGGTACATATGCATTTCAACAAATGTCGTTTGGACTATGTAATGCAGTGACATTGTAGCAATGTATGATGGCAATCTTCTACGACATGGTGGAAGATTTCCTCAAAATCTTCATGGATGACTTTTCAGTGTTAGGAGATAGCTTTGACAATTGCTTTGGCAATTTGGAGAAGGTGTTGGCAAGTTGTGAAGAAATTGACCTAGTTTTAAACTGGGAGAAGTGGCATTTTATGGTGGATGAAGGTATAGTGCTCGGGCACAAGATCTCCTTGAAAGGAATCGAGTTAGATAAAGCCAAGGTGGACATGATTGAGAGATTGCCGCTACCAAATTCAGTCAAAAGGATTGGAAGTTTTCTCAGACATGCAGGTTTTTACGGGAGGTTTATTTATAATTTTTCTTTGATTTCTAAACCCTTGTGTAATTTGCTTGACCATGATAAGGCTTTTAATTTTGATGAATCTTGTGCCAAGGCATTTAAAACCCTTAAGAAGCAACTTGCCACGACACCCAATGTTATTCCCCCTGATTGAACCTTACCTTTCGAGCTCATGTGTGATGCGAGCTGTTGCGCGTAATAAGTGTTACGCAAATGTGCAAGTATACACGTCGCAAGTTATAGTATAAAAGACATCGTCTCCACAGGGATTGGTGCCACTTCAAGAATCTAGTCTCTTGCACTGTAAAAAAGTAAAAACACAAGTAAAGGATTATAGAAGTTTTAACTAATCTAGAAAGCAAATAAGTAAAAGAAAAGATGAATTCAATTGAGAGAGATAGGCCATGTTATCGTGAGTTGAGGTGTGATAGCCGATTGGATCGTCTTGGTAAAAGAGTGCACGGGCAACTCAGTTGCCGTGGCAACTTGCACAACGGGGTTGCCTTGGCAACTAATCGATGGTTTCCTGGGCAACTACTTGGGCGTCTAGGCAGCAACTTCAAGGTTCGGCGGAGCGTTCTTCAATGGTTTCTTCTTATCCCTAAGTCGAAACTCTAGCTACTTGTGCAAGCCTTGATAATACATCCCTGCGTGAATCAAGGGTGAACAACAACCAATTTTGCGCTCCTCTTAGCCGTTGAAATCCTTAACTTATTCCTAAGCCGGATTAATCTTCACCATCATTGGATTGAATAAAGATCATATTCATTCGTTTCTTGAATCTAACTCTCCCGATATTAGATAAATGGATGAAATCATGAGATCCTCTCCCAATTCACTCGCAAACAATAGTAAGAACCAAGAATGAATAAACCTTGAAATAGAAAAGTGCAAACTCTTATTACCTAAACAAAAACTAATAGTTTCTCACAACCACAAAACACAATAACCATAGCCAAGTAGATTTAGTTCATGGCTAGGTTCCAAAGAAACACAAGATAAATAATCCCTAGCATGAACCCAATCGAACAAGGAAGAAAAGATGAAGCTTGTCGAAAATCCCTAGCCCTAGATGCTTGTCGAAAATTCCTCTTGCTTTCTCCCTTGGACTTGTCGAAATTTCCCCTAATGCTCTCTCCCAAAGTTGTCGAAATCTCCTTGCTATTTATAGGGCTAGGCCAAAGTCATTCTTTGAGGAGGAGTTTGAGTTGGAATTAAATTATCTTTAAAGAATATAATTCTTTATTATAATTTTATTCCTATTAGAACTTCTCCTATCTTCTTGGAATTTAATTCTTCTTTAATCTCTGCATGGCAATCAAATTCCTTTGGGCTTGGGCCTTGCTCCATGTCATCTTGGGCTTGTAAAGTCATTAATTTCGACATCCCTATTGCATTTTCTCTTTGTCGACAATTGCCATGGCAACTAGCTCGGCGTCTCCTTCATGCATTGCCCTGGCAACTAGCTCGGCATCTCCTTCATGCATTGCCCTGGCAACTAGCTCGGCATTGCTTTGGCAAGTGATCCTGCACATACACACACAAAGCACACCAAAGCAGCATCTTTTCCACAAAAACTACCAAGTTATGTAATCAAGCTCAACGATGGAAGGAAACATGGATTAATGCATGAATGGCTAACTATGCAACTAATATGAGCCTAAGTCTAACAATAATATGAGTAAAAAGGGTAAGAAAAATAGTACTTTTGAACACTTATCACGAGCGATTACGCTATATGAGCTGTTCTTGGACAATAGAGAGGTAAGATTTTCCATGTGGTATATTACGCTAGTAAAACCCTTAGTGGTGCTCAATTGAATTACAGCACGATGAAAAAAGAACTACTAGTTGTGGTTTTCGCATTTGACAAATTCTGTTCCTACTTGATTGGTACAAAGTTAATTATCCACACTGAACATTCAAAAATTAAGTATTTCATTGCTAAGAAAGATGCCAAACCTCATTTTATTCGCTGGATACTACTTTTACAAGAGTTTGACATTGAAATTAAGGACAGGAAAGGGATAGAGAACCAGGTTGCTGATCATTTGTCAAGGCTGGATGGGGCAAAATAGACAATGACTCCTTGGAGATCTATGATGCATTCTTAGATGAGCAGTTGTTAATTTCCTCGGCAACATCCTGGTATGCAGACTAGTAAAATTTTTGGTTAGTGGTATTTTACCTTATGACCTTACTCACCAAGGGAAGAAGCGGTTCCGACATGATGCTAAGCATTATTATTGGGATGAGCCTCTGTTGTTTAAATAATGTGCAGATCAGGTCAAACGACGATGTGTCCCTGAGGAGGAATAGCAAAATGTGGTCCGGAAATTCCATTCTTCACCCTATAGAGGCCATTTTGGTGGAACTCGCACTGCAGCCAAAGTTCTATAGTCCAGTTTTTACTGGCCCACTCTTTACAAAAACGGCCATGATTTTTACAAGGGGCGTGACCTTTGTCAACGAATGAGAAACATATCAAGGCGACATGAGATGCCATTTCAAAATATACTTGAGGTCAAATTATTTTATGTATGGGGCATTGAATTTATGGGGCCTTTCCTATCATCGTTCGACAACCTCTATATTTTACTCGCTGTAGACTATGTGTCCAAGTGTGTGGAGGCAAGTGCAGTTCCCAAGAATGATGCAATGACTGTGCAATGGTTTTTGTAGAAGAATATCTTTACATGGTTTGGGACACCAAGGGCAATTATCAGTGATGAGGGCACATATTTTGACAATAAACTGATTGCTAAGACATTGGAGTGCCTTGGAGTGACACATAAAATTGCCACGGCATACCACCCACAGACTAATGGGCAAGTGGAAATTTCCAACTGCGAATTGAAGGGGATCCTTGAGAAAGTTGTTAATCCTTCTCAAAAGGATTGGTCCTTGAGAATTGATGACACACTCTGGGCTTACCGAACAGCATACAAGACACCCTTAGGCATGTCTCCATATAGACTTGTCTACTGCAAGACTTACCATCTGCCAGTGGAAATCGAGCATAAGACCTACTGGGCTATCAAAACAATGAATGTGGATTGGGAAAATGCAGGGCAGAAGCATCTACTGGACCTAAACGAAATAGAAGAGTTTCATGCCTTAGCATATGACAATGCCAAGATCTATAAAAAAACCAAGCATTGGCATGACAATAAGCTATTGTTCTGGCAATTCTTGCCAAGGCAATTAGTGCTTCTCTTCAATTCTTGCCTTAAGCTTTTCCCCGGGAAACTGAAGTCAAGATGGTCTGGGCCATTCGAGGTTGTAAAACCTTATTCTCATGGGGCTGTAATGGTTAAATCGATAGTGGATGGACATGAGTTCAAGGTTAACAGACAAAGGTTGAAGTACTATGTTGGTGCACATGTGACTCGCGATAAGGAGACTGTAACTTTAGGAGATGCATGAAAATGCTCTTTCTAAAAGTTTTTTTAAATTTCTGGACTTTTCATTTTAGTTTATGATTTTTGTTTTTTTAGATTTTAGGTATTTATCCTTTATTTTTATTTGATTTAGTTGTTATCTTAATTTTGTTTTGATATTTATCTCTAGCCATTATCTTTTTATCTTTTATTTTTATTTAATAATTATATTTGTGTTTGTTTGAATTTTAGGATAAGAGTTTCAAAGAAAAAGGAGTTGGGCTTAGGATAAAATTTCATGAGAATGAAATTTATCCCTTGAAGTGGGTAAGGGGTTATTTGTCGGCTAGTTCAATAGGATTTAATCACCCTTTGAAAATTTTCACCCCAACATTTTTTTCCTAAACCCTAGCCGCACCACACTCCATCATTGTCTTCTTTTCCCCCATTGATTGCATATCCATCTATCACTTCAACCAAATATTTACTCAACCATTAAATTACCGTCTACTCCAATTTCTTCACTTTACTCTTTCTTCTTTTGTAACTCTTCAAGTTTTTCTCTTGTGTAATGCCCAAGGTGAATTCTTTAAGAACATTAAAGCCATATTTTCGTCGGTTTGCATCTCCATTCGTTGAGAAGAGGTATCTTGCATAGTTTGCAAATTGAAAGGTATGGGAAGAGCAAGGGTTCCAATATGATGTTTCCCTCAAAAACTATGGGCTTGAGGCTTCCATTTTCAAGATAATCAAGCACCATCAATGGCAAATCTTTAGTGAACAACCAAAACCGGGCAACATCTCATGGGTAAGGGAATTCTATTTGCATGTTTCAAATCCAGATAACCCGTGTGTTTTTGTGCGAGGTAGATCAATTCTTTTTGATGCCGCTGCCATCAATGCATACTATGGGCTCTATGTGGAGAAGGATGAGCATGCCGAGTTCGTTGAGAACATAACAGCTGAAGAAGTGGAGAGGGTTTTTCAAGATCTTACCATAGAGGGAGCCAAATAGAATGACGGAGCCTTGAAGGGCACGATAAATCATATCTTGTTAAAACCCGAGGCCAAAATATGGAATAATGTCATAAAAACTAGTTTGATGCCTACTACCCATAATACCACTGTTTCTTATTCTCGTTTATTATTTCTTCATTCTATTATACACAAGCGTACTATTGATAGTGGGAAGATAATTGTTGATGAAACCCATGCTTGTAGTACAAAGGATGTAGGAGCACTCTTTTTCCCTAATTTGATATCTCGATTGTACAAAAAAGAACATGTACCGACTGATGTTATAGATGAGAAACTGACCGAGAGAAATGGGTGGCCTAGGGTTAATGTCTGCGTTTGTTGCGTAAGGAACCGATAAAAGAGCCGGCCACTGCAAAACAGTCCTTTGTTCCAGCAACTGCCAAGGCAACCCAACAAGCCGCGACAAGTATACATGCCATGGCAAGTGTACATGCCATGGCAAGTATAGAAGGGATTGCCGAAATCCTCCGTCCTTAGTCACAACGGTTGGACAAGATAGAAGAACACCAATTGATGTTTATGCATTACATGAAGGATCATGATGCAACCCTGACAAGAATGATCCTAGATAATTATCCTGACAACACTATTCCTTTTCCCGTATTCCTCACTGCACTACTTGCCCCGGCATCTGAATCCGTGCTTATGCCAAGTAACATTACCGAGGCAACTGAAGTTCCACAAAAGGTAAGAAGCCTATTGTTAAACCTTCTCGTACTGAATCTCTTTATGGTTTTTCAGATTCAGCCGACTCTATGACCGCACTAGTGAAGTCTCCTCCGGCCCCACAATCAGAATTTTCAACGAAGCAAAAAGTTTTTTACCTAGAGGAGGCTACCAAGGAGGATGAAACAGTCAATGAGGTCACAAAAACCATGGTTCAGGAAGTACCACCAGCCTTGTGTTAACAACCATCACGAGCCGAAAAAAGGACCAAGCAAATGGCCCGAAGAAAACTCGTCATTCGAGGTGATGACCTTTCCGACTAACTTATTTGCATTTCATTTTTCTTTTCATTTGCTTACGTTTTGCATGCATTGGAGACAATGCTTCTCTCGAGTTTGGGGGGTTTGTTTCATAGTTTGTTGCATTCATTTTTGTTTTCTCATGTTAAGTTGCATATATTACTTGCCATGTCTCTTACTTGATTAAACTGCCTAAACCTGCTGTGATATCCTACGATGAATTTTTGCCAATGTATTTACATGATAAAATCTTAGATTTTAGGACTAGCATGAAGAGTACTTGGAATTTTACTATGATGCTGAATATTTTGACAATGTTGTGACTTGTTTATTAAGGGAAACCTAATGAATTTTAGGTTATTTAAAAGTATGCAAATTGCTCTAGTGGTGCCCGAAACTGGCTCTAGCTATGAAAAAATGATAAACAATGAACCTTAGCTAGAGGTGCCCATCTGGCTCTAGTCTTAGGGATCTTGCAAATGCTAGAGGTGCCCGAAACTGGCTCTAATATAAAAAGAAAAAGAAAAAGAGATATGCTAGAGGTGCCTAAAACTGGCTCTAGTGAACTTAATTTCCCAGGCAAATAATTTGATTAAACCTTTTGTTCGCATGGAATCCTATTAGTTGACTTGTACACAACTCCGCACACACATTTTCACTAGCATTATAGTTATATTCTTAGAATTCTCTGTGCTGTCCAAAGATCGAAAGGTAATCAACTTTTTGTGCCATGATTCTGAGGATTGAAGTCAGGAAAGAAGCGTGTTTTTTGTGGTAAGGGCTTGGCAGGTATTTGTTAGTGATTTGCATTGCTTGAGGACAAGCAATAGTTTGAGTTTGGGGGTGTGATGAGTGTGCAAAAGTACTATTTTCTTGCCCTTTTTACTCATATTATTGTTAGACTTAGGCTCATTTTAGTTGCATTGATAGGCATTCATGCATAGTTTTCTAGTTTCCTTAATTAATGAGCTTGGCATTACATTTGGTTGGTTTTTGTAGAAAAATCACTACTGGTGTGTTTTATTTTGTACAGGACTGGATTGTCGTGGCAAGTAGTGGTCATTGCTGGAGGAGTTGACGTGGCAAGAAGAGGTTATTTTTGAAGGCGTTGTCGAAGCTGATTGCTGTAGGATAACTGGATAATCCTAGATAAATACAACATTATCTGCAACATTATCCAGATCACATGAGATAAAGGCCAGATTCAAATTTCAAATGCCTGATCAGATAAGGACCATATCTTTAGGGAATTCAAACGCATTTAAATCCTCTTCATCAACAACAAAGCTGATCGCATCAACCCCTTTAAATAGAATATCAAATTGCAGCTTTGAGGAGTCCGATTTTGGGGAATCGAATTTTAGAGAGAAGGCTGATCGCACACTTCATCTTCTTCATTTTGTTTTTATACGATCCATGTCTGGGATTAATTTTATTAAATTTTATTTCTCCCAGCCATTAACTGATTTAAATTAGCTGGGGTTATTTGGGGTTTGTGGTTGTGATAAACGTTTGGATGGTTTAGGTTCAATGATTGCAATTTAAATTTAAAGCTTGTTTATTCTTGGTTCTTATTTTTGATTTCGAGTGAATTGGGAGAGGATCTCAGGAGTTACCTATTTATATATACTTGGAGAGTTAGATACAAGAAACGAATGAACATGGTCTTCACTCAACAATTCGTCGATGAAGATTAATCCACCTTAGGAATAAGGATTGGATTTCAACGGCTAAGAGGAGCGTAGATCTGTTGTTGTTCAGCCAGGGTTAACGTAGGGATGTATCACCAAGGCATGTACAATTAACTAGTTCTTCAGTTAGGGATAACAAGAAGACATTGAAGAACGCTTCGCGGAGCTTTGAAGGAAGGAACCCAGTTGCCACGGCATAATTTGTGACCTAGTTGCCACGGCAATTCAACCGGTCTTATTTGTCTTAGCAATTGAGTTGCCTCAGTAATCAATTGCCACTACAATCCAAACAGCCATTGCACCACTACCCAACACCTATCATCACCATTTATTTCTCTTTTCAGTGCAAGGAGTTAAAAATCAGAGTTTCACCAATCCGTGTGGAGACAATATCTTAATTATACTATAACTTGTGATGTGTATACTTTCACCAATTACGAAGCACTCAAAACACGCAACACACACACTAGGTCAGATGAAACCACGATCCAGCAACTCCTAAAGTTGCGTCTTTAAATCCTTCAACTAATTTGGTGCCATATGATACGGTGCAATCGACACCAGAGCCATATCGGCATACATCTCGGTACAAAACTCTACCTCTCTATCTGGTGGTAATCCAGGAAGCTCCTCTGGAAACACCCCCAAAAAATCATGAACGGTACGAATATCCTGGACACGCACCTCTTTTATATTCAGGTTCATAACATAAGCCATATACGCTTGACCCTCAAGCTCCAACAACTTTCGCGCATCTAGAGCCGAGACTACATTGGAAAAGAATTTAACATTCTCGCCCACAACCACCACTTCATAATCCTCAGCAAGTTTTAACAAAATCTGCTTGGTTTCAAAGTCGACCATATACCTATGCTCGGTCAACCAATCCATCCCCAATGTTACATTAAAACCATGAAATGGAAACTCTATCAAATCACCTGCAAACACGTGACCTTGAACTATTAATGGACATCTTCTATATATCCTCCTAGCGACTATTGTCTCCCTAAAAGAACTAGTTACTCTCATACCCACATCTAACACTTCTACAGGTATATCAAGTAAACGTGCATGTTCGCGCAAGATGTATGAATGTGTATAACCAGAATCTATCAAGGAAAGTAATGATATGGACTGCAAAGTAAAAGTACATGCAATCCCATCTGTGTCATTCCTTCCCACGTGATACGCATAGATCCTCGCTGGTCCACCAACTTCAGGTTAAACCACCACGGTATGAGCAACAATCCTCTAACCTTCTTCCTTACACTAAAAATTACCTCGACTGCACCCACGGCCTCTCTATGGTACAATAGTAGTAGGCGCAGGAGCCTGTCCATCACTAGCCAACTACAGAAAATCATGCCTAATGACATCTCACAAACCACAGTTCCAGCATGTACCAAGAGTACCCCAACACTCCACTGGATGTCGCCTATCACACTGCCCACACTCAGGTGCTCGAACATAGGTGTTCTGCCTGTGTTGTCCACGCCCAACACCATCTTTACTATGTCTTTGGTCAGGGCGATACCTCCTATCCTGATACTTCTTGTATCGGTCTCTACTCACATTTGCCTCGACAATCTCTTCCAAGTAGAAGAACTTCTCGAATGAGAAGATAATCCCAGATTCTGCTCTATGTCCTTAGCTCGAGAAACAAAACATCAAACTCTGTGCAATCTGTAGCTAGCATATAAGTCTTCACTTTCTTGACCAGCCCATAACAGAAATGATCACATCACTAACGTTCATTGAGAATCAGTTTAGGTGCATATTGGCTTAACCGAACAAATTGAACCTTGTATTTAGAAACGGTCATACTACCCTGAACCAGTGCCATGAACTCTTGCTTCTTTTCATCTTGATATCAGGAACCCATATACTTCTTCTAGAAAGCAGCACAAAAGAACTCCCACATCACATCTGCAGACGTCATACCCTCGATAGGAGTCGTCCACTAGCTATAAGCATATCCTTAAAGCGAAGGTACTATACAACCCAACTTACGAACATCCGTACACTCCATATGTTTGAGAATCCTCTCCATGCTGGCAAACCACTCCTCAATTGCCTCTAGAGCTAAACCCCTAAACTCGGTACCTCCCAAACTACTGGTCCAGGTACTTGTACTCTAGACATAGCTGCCTGAAACATTCCAATATTAAAACCTTTTAACCATGATTAAATCATTAAAACATAACATAAATCAATTGTAAAGGATCAAGAACTTGGGAATTTCAGTAAAGAATCTTTAATTAGAGAGAAATGAAAATCACCTCTAATTGCTGATTTTCCCCTCAATTGACAAGATATGAGTCAAATCTCCGACAAAGCAAATATGATTTGGTGTAGAAATCAATGGAATCAATTAAGAAATCAAAAGGAAATAAAAAAAGAATGATTCCTGAGCATTTTATAGTGAAATTGATAGTTTGATTGTTGAGAAAGTTGAGAGAAAAGTTGAGAGCAAAAGTAGTTACGTAAGAAAAAGAATTTGGCTATTAAAAATTATTTTAATCAAATCTATTTTATTTTTATTTATTAACCTTTGAGAAATCATTTAAAAATAGCCTAAATTAAGGGAAAATCTAATTAGAAACTTTGGTAAATTAGCTCCTTAAAGATTCTAAGTTTTGACCCTTTTACGATTTAGTCACCAAACAATTTTGAAAATTTTACATTTTAGTCACCAGACCAAAATGTCCCAAAATTCGATTTTATTTCATCAAATTGAGTTGCCAAAACCCTTAGAATATTAACTAAACGTTTTCTAATATATTTCCATATTTTATTTTAACCAAAAACAATTTATTATGAATTAATTCCTGAAACTAGCTCGAATCACCTAATTCGATTCCCCTGAACAGTCTAATCAATCTAGCTAACATTTGGGCCCAAATTCGATGCATTACACCTTTTAACTTGGTTTCAGCTAGGTTGGGTTAAGGAGGTTACATATATCATCAATGAACACAACCATAAATTGATTTAAATATTCATAGAACACCCTATTCATCATATCCATGAAAGTAGCAGGTGCATTCGTCAACCCGAAAGGCATCACCAAAAACTCATGATGCCTATAATGTGTGTGAAAAGCTATCTCGTCTGTATCCTTTACCTTCAATTGATAATACCCAGACCTTAGATCAATCTTGGAAAACACTGTAGTACCCTAGAATTGATCGAAAAAATCGTCAATTCGTGGAAAAAGATACTTATTCTTAATCGTCAACTTGTTCAATTGCTAATAATCAATGCACATTCTCATAGTGCCATCCTTCTTTTTCACGAACAAAACTGGTTCTCCCCACGACGACGCACTTGGTCGGATAAAATCACAATCCAGCAACTCCTGAAGTTGCATCTTCAACTCCTTCAACTCTTTAGGCGCCATACAATACGGAACAATCGACACCAGAGTCGCATCTGCATACGTCTCAATACAAAACTCTACTTCCTTATCCGGTGGTAACCCAGGCAACTCCTCTGAAAAACTCCTGAAAAATCACAAACACTACGGATATCTTGAACATGTACCTCTTTCATATTTGGGTTCATAACATAAGCTAGATATGCTTGACACCCAAGCTCCAACAATTTATACGGTTCTAAAGTTAAAACCACATTGGACAAGAATTTAACATTCTCACCCACAACCATCTCCTCATATCATCAGCAAGTTTCAACGAAACTCACTTGGCTTTGAAATCGACCATAGCCCTATGCTTGGTCAACCAATCCATACCCAGGATTACATTAAAACCATGAAACGATAACTCCATCATATCAACCGCAAACACATGACCTTGAACCATCAAAGGACATCTCGTGAACAACCTCCTAGCAACTATTGTTTCTCCAAAAGAACTAGTTACTCGCATACCCACATCTAACACTTCTACAGGTATATCAAGCAAACGTGCACGATAGCACAAGATATATGAATGTGTAGAACCAGAATCTATCAATGAAAGTATTGACATGGACTGCAAAGTAAAAGTACATATAATCACATCTGTTTTGTTTTTTCCCTCGCGATGCGCATAGATCTTTGTAGGTCCACCACCTTCAAGTTGAATAGCCACTATATGAGCAACATTCCTCTCGACGCTAGAAATTACCTCGGCCATAACCATAGCCTCTCTATGGTGCAACAACAGGCGCAGGAACCTGACCATTCTTAGCCATCTGCAGACAATCACGACTCAAATGATCCTATGAACTATAACTCCAACATGTATTATGTGTAGCCCAAACTCTCCCAGGTGACATTTTCCACAATGCCTACACTCGGGTACTCCATCATAGGTGTTCTGACCCTGTTGTCCACATCCGACATTACCTCTACCATGTCTCTGATTAAGATGATACTTCCTATCTCAATTTTTCTTGAACTGGCCACCACTAACATCCGAATCAACAACTCTTTTACCAGAACACGAGCCACTAGAACAAGAAGATAAACCCAAATTTATGTTCAATAACCTTGCCTCGGCTAACCAATACATCAAAATTAATATAATATGAAGCCAACATATAGGTCTTAACATCCTTGACCAAACCATATCGAAAATGATCACATCTCTGTTGATCATCAAGAACCAACTTAGGTGCATACTGGCTCAATTGAACAAATTGAACCTAATACTCTGAAATAGACATATTGCCTTAAACCAAATACATGAAATCATGCTTCTTTTCATCCTAGTATCGAGTACCCAAATACTTTCTTCGAAAAGTATCACTGAAGAATTCCTAAGTTGCATTCTCGGGTGCCATTCCCGTTATAGTGGTAGTCTACCAACTATAGGTATCTCCCTGAGGTAGGGTACATTGCAACCCAGCTTATGCACATCTGTGTACTCCATCTGACCAAGAATCCTCTCGGTACTCGCAAACTACTCCTCAACTATCGCAAGAGATAAACCTCTAAACTTAGTACCTCCCAAACTATGCAAACACTCCGACAGAAGTCCTGGGTTAACAACTATTGTTGGTGCCAGTGCCTGAACATGCACTCCAGCCATAGCTGCTTGAAAAGCTCTAGTCAAAGCCTGAATCAATGGCGTCATATCCACAAAGACTAGACCATATAGAACTCGTGGCGCTTGCCCAACATCCACTCCAGCTGGTGGATTAGGTAGAGGATGAGGCAGCCCATTAGGATGCACTATCTCACCCCCAACTACCTGTCCACTAGTAGCATTACTCGTATTCTACCTAAGCTCTAGTCTTGGTAGCATAATCAAAAATGTATCTATAGCATGGAAATATAACCAAAAACATAATTAGGCTAGCTTCAAGCAAGTATCCAAGATGTTCACTCTAATACCCCATAAAGTAGCTTAGAAGTATATTACCTATTCAATCACTAATCAGGTTTTTACAAGATGTTCTTGATAGATCAATTAAGAAATTAGGATTAAGTTGAAAGAAAAGAGAATTAAGGTGGCTAAGTTATAGGTACTAAACCGCAACAAATAACAAGCTTGGGTTTTGCATGTTAAAGATTTTACATTCAAGGACCATTACACATGTCATTTCTTAAGTAAAACATGTGGGAAAGATTGGGAATTGGTGGGAGAGAATTTGTGAAGTAACATTTTTTTCTTCCTAAAATTTGAACGAAACAGATTGGTTGAAAGAGAGAAAGAGTTTGAGAATTATCTATAAACTTCATGGTTGAAGCTTAGAAGCTTGACTCGTGTTGTTGGAAAGAGGGTAAGAAAGCTCTTATTCACCTTAAATTTAGAATGAAATTTGAAATGTTATAGCAAATTTCTATATGAACCTTGTTATAGTAATTTGTTTGATAGGATTGTAATTCTATGTCATGACTAAGATGCTGACCATACATGTTTAAATTGCTAGATTTTATTGAGATAAATCTTGTGTCATTAAGACTTTGAGGAGATGCATTCTTAATCTATGCCTCTACGATTATATGAACTATGTATATCATTAAACGGTTATGTAAAGTAATGAGATGTTGAGAAATTTTTGTTAGGATGATCAATTAATATAGATGGTGGCCAAGAGAGGGGTAAATTGGCAATTTTAAAAGTTTGGAAGCAAATCGAAAGAGATAGACAATGGGACACAATGATTTATAGTGGTTCAAGCTTCTAACAAGCTCTACGTCCACTACCTTAGCTTCCTACTAAGGATTTTCAACCAATTTCACTATGAAATTCTTCCCCTTTTCTAGGCTAAGGAGGCAACCGTTACAAGTTCAAGCTTTCTACCCAAAGCTTTGAACAATTCACTCTTGAATACAAAGAAAGAAATGGCAAATGAATAATAGCCATCACAAGGTAAATGTTTGCCCAATTTACAATAACACTCAACCCCAAACTTGAATTAAAAATTACAATGAAATACACAAGTTGGGTACAAGGGTTTGACAATAAAAGCTCAAAGGGTTGGATTTTGCTTGATTGCTAGAGTGTTGATCAAAGTAGGTTCATTAGTTGTTGCAACAGCTTTAGAGTCTTGTATTTATACCCTCTCATTGAATTCTAGCCGTTTGGGTAGTTGGGGTATTGAATATAGCCATTAGTGAGCAAGTTTCCCACAATAAATGCTAACTGATCACCTACCATATCGATACATGTATGCCTGTATCGATACCTGTTGCAAAACAAAAATAGCCATTGTGTATATTCGTATTGATATGTGGGAGACCGTATCAAAATGCTCACAGTGTAAAATTAGGGGCGTATTAAAACGGCAAGGCCGTATCGGTACGAGTTTTGCTCACTGGAATCTGAGACGAAAAAATTGCATCGGTACGCCTAGAGACGTATTGGTACGGGCAATGGAAAAATTAAAAGTTCGTTGATTCCAATAACTGACAATGCAACGGTCGAAAACATTTAATGCATACCGTATCGAAACATCTGGGACCATATCGGTACATTTAGAAATTCCTTAAACCCAAATTTCAAATCGTATCGAAACAACGTAAAGCTGTATCGAAACACTTTACAAAAGCATTTTCTCAGATGAATGTCGTATCGAAACGGGTGAGGCCGTATAGATACGTATCATTTAAAAAACATGCTAAGTTTGAAGGCCGTATCATAATGGGCTAAGCCGTATCGGTACGCTTTGCAAAACCAAATTCCAGTAGCCAATTTCCGTATCGAAACACCAAGGGGTGTATTGATACGCCTTGCAAAATCAAATTCCAGTAGCTAAAATCCGTATCGAAACACCAAGAGTGTATCCATACGTCTGGGCGTATTTGTGTATTTTTGGCTTGAAACACTTAGAAAATTGTTGGGTTTAAGTTTTTTAACTTTGGAAATCTTTTCCTTGTCATTTTGTAAGACTTTTGAATACTTAAAAAATTATTTTCATTTACAATTTAGTCCTTAAACACTTTGTTATATCAAAATCAAACATAGGTTTTACAATTTTGAATTGTTGAATAAGACCAATTTAAGGTTGCTGCTAGGATGCCCTGATTTTGAAACTTTCGAATTGCTTTAGGTCATTTTTTTGGATGTGTATGTTGTGCTTGAATTATGAAAATTAAGGTATTGACTTCCAAGAACTAAATAGAAATTGTCGTGTTTTGAAAACAAATTGTTAAGGGACTGAACTATATATATATATATATATATATATATATATATATTTAAGACTGTTTTGAAACTGTGTACATAAGTAATGTGGACTTGTATAAATCAAATTTGGGGCAGTTTTGAATGCTACATTACTATTAGGGAATTTTGGTGTTGCTTGAAACAAATTAATAATTTGATTAAGTTTTTACATGATTAGAAAATATAGATTACATTTGAAAATTTGAGGTGGTCACTTTGCTTGATAACTTCACATTATGGACTGTTATGAATCGAATTGTTATAAGATTGTTATAGAAATTGACTAAAGACTAATTTGTTAAGTCTAAAACATGGAATGGTTTAGTAATTTGTAAGGGCTGTTTTGCTATAAAATGGATTGCTTAACACATGGAATTAAAGGACTGTTTTGCTATGAAAGTAGATTGTTTTAAGTATGAATAAGTGTAAGAATGAAAAAGGGCAGTTTAGCATTTATATAAAAATTAGGGACTGTTTGGATACATAGTAAGGTATAAGGAATAGATTTGCACGTATAAGTGTGTACCTATATAATTGAAACTGTTTTGTATATATATGAGCTTTGTAGAATAGTTTTGCATACATGTAAATATTAGAGGATTGTTGTGTACATGAATATGAATGTATAAAGGGGATTAAGGGCTGTTTTGATGTGTATAAGTGAATATTTGTGATTAGGGGCTGTTCTAGATAATTGAGAATATTATGGGTTGTTTTGAGTGTCCATATAAGTATACATGAAATCTTGGACTGCTTTGTGCATGTAGGCATCTTAATGGGTTGATTTGTGTGAAAGTATATATATATATATACACGTGAGTAGTGAGTAGTTTTTACAAAATGAATGTTGTTAAGAACCTTTCTAATACATGATTTTTACCCCTTGATACAATTAGACCAAGAAGAACCAGAAGGAGTAATGGCTAAAGTATACTACATAGTGGATAAGTACGATGGACTTTGCAATACGGGAGCAAAAATTAGCTGGGAATAAACTCTGAGTGTAGTTTAAAGTCTCGGGATTGGTCCACAACCTTCCTGAGCACCTTTCTTTGATTTTAAACTCATTACCTTTAAAATAGGGTTAAATTATGCATAAGATTTTTCTTGGAATACAAGGTAAGTACTAAACTCATAGAATACTTTATGAGATACAAGAATGCTGAGTGTAAAGCAAGCTATATTGAAAAGTTATATAAAAATGGAATATGTTAATGCATTTTGACATACGTGTTCAAAGGTTGGGTGTATTTGGATATGTTAGTATTCTGTAGAATGCATTTGGAATGATATATGTGTAATTGAATACGTTAACATGCTAATAATTGTGTATTCGGAAGCTATGTGTGATTGAAACGTTGATATGTTATGTATAAGCCTTGCTTATGTAAGCATATAAATTTGGAAGCCTTGCTTACTTTCAATAAGAACTATGAAACATCCTTTAGATGAAAAGACTTTGGAGCCATGGTCATAATAGAAGTTATGTTTGTATATGGGCTTGATAAATCAAGCAATGTAAAAGATACTTGATTATATGAATAAAGAGTTATGCTCAATTATGTTTTATAAGATCAGATAAGTGTCAAAGCCTTGGTTTCGAGTCAGTCTTAGGTATAGTTGGCATGCCATGGAGTCCATAGAGCTCGTGTTTTAGGTGGACTACGGTCCTTATTTGGCAACAGTATGAGGGAAGTGTTGTGGTCACTTGGTGACAGTAGGAGGGATTGATCGGTACTGCAAGTACCATTTTGCTTAGGCGACAGTTGGTTGGGGATTTGAGTACCTAGGCTGTTACTTGATTCTCAAGGCTATATTAAAATCAAAACAATGAAAGATGCAATTTAGTTGATTAATTACCTTGGTAACTTATAAGACAAGTTATATATATACTTTTGATTTATTAATGCTTAATAACTTATATGATTAGTGAAATGTTCATTAAATGTTATATTGATAATTTTATAAATAAGAAATGGTCAAGGTGTAATATATCCATGAAATGTTCCATATCATGTCTTGATATGTAGATAATAATCATTCCTATGTGATCTTTTGTTTCATTTAGAATTTGAATGAGCATGTCTCGATCGAATGTCATTAGTCAATGACTAGTTCTTGTTAAATTAAGGTCATACATGGTTATGATGTATGTTTGGATGAAAGTATTGAATGTTTCATTGTAAAACTGTTTACTTCAAGTTATTGTATCAAGTATATATCTATAACTCAATAAGAATATTATCATGTTTAATTAATAAATTATACTTTACTAGGTTAACAAACAACGCATGTTTAATTAAAACTAGTATTATTCTTATTTAGATAGATTAAGTTCGAATGAGGTAAATAACCACTCGTTGTTTATTGTGAATGTAAAAGAAAAATCAGAAGGATTCCGTTTGATTTCATGTTAACTAGTCATACATGTATTCTGGTCTGTTTAGAATAATCAAACTAAGATTTTAAGAATTGTTTTGAATGAACCCTAGTAAGTATTGGAATGTTTTGAACCTATATTGTATACACGTGACTGAAATGAATACAAGTATTTAATTAACTGTTTTGAACTCACATAATACATATATGAATTAAGGACCCTTTTGGAGATATAACTGTATACTTAATTAACTAAGTATATATATTTTAGACCGTTTTGTGTATATAAGAGTATATTTGAATTAATGGAACTATAGATATTATGAACTAAAGTTATACAAGTGAAATAAGTTACTGATCTTCAAAACTATGTTATAAATAAATAATGAAACTTGCAACTAAGTTAAAGAATGACTTTAGTGCCTCTTGTGACAAAGATCTATGTCTACAAAATGTTATGTTACTATCATATATGACCAGTAACTCTTAATTATATCATGCTATGTTCATAAATTGTTGGATAACTAACAGATTAATAACTTATAAATGGTTTAGCTACATTAAAAAGAAACCATAAAGGTTATAAGATTTTAAATCAGTGAATTATTGTAATAACTTGCATGACAAGTAGTATATAACTATTAATTAATGAATATATATATTTGGGTGATTAGATATACTATGTTGGAATGTTTTCCTATCTAAGTTGCTTTGAATGCTTATGATGTATAGGTATTGTTCGAATATCTAAGTGAAGATATGAAAGTGAGTTGTTTAAATATCCATATGAATCTATGAATATGACTTGGTTAAATATCTATGAGAACCTATGAATGTGTATTGTTCGAATATCTGTGTGAACATATGAAAGTGGGTTGTTTAAGTATCTAGGTGATACTATGAATATGACTTGATTAAACATCCATGTGAACATATAAGTGTGTCTTGTTAGAAAATCAATATGAATCTATGAAAAATGTTTAACTCGAACACCTATATATACATATAAGTACGTGTTTTTTCAGAGAATCAGATATGCAAGTAAATGACCTATATGAACATCTTTGTGTGTAAGTGAATGTTGATTCTAATGACATGTCTTGATTCGGCTAATTTCCTTGTCCAAGCTTAGAATGTTTATGATTAACAGATTGGATGAAAGAAATAAATTGTAGTTTCATACTTGTAGTTGCTTTAAGCTACCTCACTAAGCTTATGCTTACTCTTTACTTCTTAACATTTCAGGGTAACCTTGCCTTCGAATATCTAGAGAGCTTGGACAAGATCACATGGACTATGATGTATGGTTGTAAATTTTTTTGTGTACTCCTAGTTGGTGGCACATAGTGGTTAAGCATGCATTGAATATTTAGATTTCTTTTGTGGCTTAACATGTATATAAGCCTAGTAATTATTCAAGTTTGTAATGGGCCTTTATTATTTCTGGGTGGTTGCTTGCTGCATATGATTTATTAGTTAGTAAGATTTGGTAGTTGCTTGACTGTTGAGTTATGCTAGCGTTATATTTGAATGTTACCCATCTTAGAAATCATTTGAGTTATGATGCTTAACGGATTGGAATAATGAATGAGTTGATAGGACACCTTATAACTTGTATAAGATTAAAAGTTAAATAAATAATTAATATGCTAAAAACTAGTGATTGTGGTGTAGGGAGTATGGCATGTTGTTTATTTGCCTGTAAGTCTTTTAAGTTGATTAGTCCCCTTGATGATACGTGTGTATCAAATTCTAGTATGTAAATTATTGAGTTAAACCTTATGAAAAAGTAGAATAACTAAAAGGGCTATATTAACGGTTAGAATAAGTAAAACTTTATATGTCAATGAATTATTTTTTTGATTGTGCTATGTAAAGGTTATATGCATCTCCCTATGACTGAATTAAGTGTTGATTTATCCTGAAATGGTAAATAAAAGTGGCTATCACTATTTGTAATTAGTTTTAATGTCTCAAATAGTTACTCGTTGATTAATCTATGTTATACATATGATGTATAAACGTTTACCATAATTGTATGTTTGGTAGTAAATAATGTTATGGTCTGAAGTACCTAATTTATAAGAGCAAGCTATGGTCTGGTAATCAAAACGTCTTCGCTTATTATATGTATCTTTTGTTGGCTTGAGAATTAAAGTTGAAGACCAATCCACTTATAAAAAGTTTTAAATTACCCTAAATTTTGTTTGTATGTTTTTGACAAGTGCTAAGTTGTCATGTGTTTGTTCGAACGTTTGTTCCTTAACACTTCCTAATTCGGTTTACTCCTAAGCTGGGTTAGGGGTGTTACATTTTGGTATCAGAGCCTAGGTTTAGCCGATTCTCAGACTAAACTAGGACTTGTTGCATCATTATAAGTTATTGTGCCACCTAGGAGTTAAATATAATAAGTACTTGTGATCTATGTCTAATGAAAGCTCTTTTGTGTTTTAATAGTTAGTAGGAATGTCAGAAGAAGATTAGATTGGGATATTGAGATTCGGGATGAGTTCCTCCCTTGAAGGAAGTAGTGTAAGAATAAATCGGGAATAACAAAATAATCTGAATGCTATTGACCAAGTAAGCATTATGTTTGGGTATATAAGAAACACCCGGAATTAAGTTCTGTGGAAATTTGAGGACAATTTTTTTTTAAGGGGAAGAGAATTATAATACCCAGAAAGTAGCTTACAAGTATATTACCGATTCAATTGCTAATCAGGTTGTTACAAGATGTTCTTGATATATCAATTAAAAAAATAGGATTAAGTTAAAAGAAAAGAGAAATAAGGTGGCTAAGTTATAGGTACTAAACCGCAACAAATAACATGCTTGGGTTTTGCATGTTAAAGATTTTACATTCAAGGACCATTACACATGTCGTTTCTTAAGTAAAACACGTGGGAAAGATTGGGAATCGATGGGAGAGAATTTGTGAAGTACCATTTCTTTCTTCCCAAAATTTGAACGAAACATATTGCCTGAAAGAGAGAAAGAGTTTGAGAGTTGTCTATAAACTCTATGGTTGAAGGTTAGAAGCTTGACTCGGGCTGTTGGAAAAAGGGTAAGAAAGCTCTCATTCACCTTAAATTTAGAATCAGATTTGAAATATTATAGCAAATTTCTATATGAACCTTGTGATAGTAATTTGTTTGATAGGATTGTAATTCTATAACATGACTAAGATGCTGACCATACATGTTTAAGTTGCAAGATTTTATTGAGATAAATCTTGTGTCATTAAGACTTTGAGGAGATGCATTCTTAATCTATGCCTCTAAGATTATATGAACTATGTATATCATTAAACAATTATGTAAAGTAATGAGATGTTGAGAAATTTTGAATTGTTGAATAAGACCAATTTAAGGTTGCTGCTACGATGCCCTGATTTTGAAACTTTTGAATTGCTTTAGGTCATTGTTTGGATGTGTATGTTGTGCTTGAATTATGGAAATTAAGGTATTGACTTCCAATAACTAACTAGAAATTATTGTGTTTTGAAAACAAATTGTTAAGGGACTAAACTATATATATATTTAAGACTCTTTCGAAACTGTTTATATAAGTAATATGGACTTGTATGAATCAAATTTGGGACAGTTTTGAATGCTACATTACTATTAGGGAATTTTGGTGTTGCTTGAAACAAATTAATAATTTGATTAAGTTTTCACATGATTAGAAAATATAGATAACATTTGAAAATTTGAGGTGGTCACTTTGCTTAATAACTTCACATTATGGGCTGTTATGAATCGAATTGTTAGAGGACTGTTATAGAAATTGACTAATGACTAATATGTTAAGTCTAAAACATGGAATGGTTTAGTAATTTGTAAGGAATGTTTTGTTATAAAAAGGATTGCTTAACACATGGAATTAAATGATTGTTTTGCTATGAAAGTAGATTGTTTTAAGTATGAATAAGTGTAAGAATGAAAACAGGGCAGTTTAGCATTTATATGAAAATTAGGGACTGTTTTGGATACATAAGAAGGTATACGGAATAGACTTGCACATATAAGTGTGTACCTATATAATTGAAACTGTTTTGTATATATATGAGCTTTGTAGAATAGTTTTGCACACATGTAAATATTAGAGGATTGTTGGGTTCATGAATATGAATTTATAACGGGGATTAAGGGTTGTTTTGATGTGTATAAGTGAATATCTGTGATTAGGGGCTGTTTTAGATAATTGAGAATATTATGGGCTGTTTTGAGTGTCCATATAAGTATACATGAAATCTTGGACTGCTTTGTGCATGTAGGCCTCTTAATGGGTTCATTTGTGTGAAAGTATATATATAAGTGAGTAGTGAGTAGTTTTTACAAAATGAATGCTGTTAAGAACCTTCCTAGTACATAATTTTTACCCCTTGATACAATTAGACAAACAAGAACTAGGAGTAATGGCTAAAGTACACTACATAGTGGATAAGCAAGAGGGACTTGCAATACGGGAGCAAAAATTAACCGAGAATAAACTGTGAGTGTAGTTTAAAGTCTCGGGATTGGTCCACAACCTTCCAGAACACCTTTCTTTGATTAAACTCATTACCTTTAAAATTGGGATACAAGAATACTTTATGAGATACAAGAATGTTGGGTGTAAAGCAAGCTATATTAAAAAGTTATATAAAAATGGAATATGTTAATGCATTTTAACATACATGTTCAAAGGTTATGTGTATTTGGATATGTTAATATTTTGTAGAATGCATTTGGAATGATATATGTGTAATTGAATACGTTAACATGCTAAGAATTGTGTATTTGGAAGCTGTGTGATTGAAACATTGATATGTTATGTATAAGCCTTGTTTATGTAAGCATATAATTTTGGAAGACTTGCTTACTTTCAATAAGAACTATGAAACATCCTTTAGATGAAAAGACTTTGGAGCCATGCTCATAATAGAAGTTATGTTTGTATATGGGCTTGATAAATCAAGCAATGTAAAAGATACATGATTATATGAATAATGAGTTATGCTCAATTCTGTTTTATAAGATCGGATAAGTGTCAAATCCTTGGTTTCGAGTCAGTCTTATGTATAGTTGGCATGCAATACAGTCCATAGAGCTTGTGTTTTGGGTGGACTACGGTCCTGGACTACAGTCCTTATTTGGCGACAGTAGGAGGGAAGTGTTGAGGTCACTTGGCGACAGTATGAGGGATTGACCGGTACTGTGAGTACCATTTTGCTTTGGCAACGTTTGGTTGGGGATTCGAGTACCTAGGTTGTTACTTAATTCTCAAGGCTATATTAAAATCAAAACAATGAAAGATGCAATTTAATTGATTAATTACCTTGGTAACTTATAAGACAAGTTATATATATATACTTTTGATTTATTTATGCTTAATAACTTATATGATTAGTAAAATGCTCATAAAATGTTATATTGATAATTTTATAAATAAGAGATGGTTAAGGTGTAATATATCCATGAAATTTTCCATATCATGTCTTGATATGTAGATAATAATCATTTCTATGTGATCTTTTGTTTCATTTAGAATTTGAAAGAACATGTCTCGATCGAATGTCATTAGTCAATGACTAGTTCTTGTTAAATTAAGGTCATACATGGTTATGATGTATGTTTGGATGAAAGTATTGATTGTTTCATTGTAAAACTAATTACTTCAACTTATTGTACCAAGTATATATCTATAACTCAATAAGAATATAATCATGTTTAATTAATAAATTGTACTTTACTGGGTTAACAAACAACGCATGTTTAATTAAAACTAGTATTATTCTTATTTAGATAGATTAAGTTCGAATGAGGTAAATAACCATTCGTTTTTAATGTGAATGTAAAAGAAAAATTAGGAGGATTCCATTTGATTTCATGTTAACTAGCCATACACGTATTCTGGTCTGTTTAGAATAAACAAAGTAAGATTTTAAGAATTGTTTTGAATGAACCCTAGTAAGTATCGGAATGTTTTGAACCTATATTGTATACGCATGACTGAAATGAATACAAGTATTTAATTAACTGTTTTGTACACACATAATACATATATGAATTAAGGACCCTTTTGGAGATATAACTGTATACTTAATTAATTAAGTATATATATATTTTAGACTGTTTTGTGTATATAAGAGTATATTTGAATTAATGGAACTATAGATATTCTGAGCTAAAGTTATACAAGTGAAATAAGTTACTGATTTTCAAAGCTATGTTATAAATAAACAATGAAACTTGCAACTAAGTTAAAGAATGACTTTAGTGCCTCTTGTAACAAAGATCTACGTATACAAAATGTTATGTTACTATCTTATATGACCAGTAACTCTTAATTATATCAAGCTATGTTGATAAATTGTTGGATAAGTACCAGATTAATAACTTATGAATGGTTTAGCTACATTAAAAAGAAGCCATAAAGGTTATAAGATTTTAAATCAGTGAATTATTGTAATAACTTGCATGACAAGAAGTATATAACTATTAATTAATGAATATATATATATGGGTGATTAGATATACTATGTTGGAATGTTTTCCTATCTAAGTTGCTTTGAATGCTTATGATGTATAGGTATTGTTTGAATATCTAAGTGAAGATATGAAAGTGAGTTGTTTAAATATCCATGTGAATCTATGAATGTGACTTGCTTAAATATCTATGAGAACCTATGAATGTGTATTGTTCGAATATCTATGTGAACATAAGAAAGTGAGTTGTTTAAGTATCTAGGTGATACTATGAATATGACTTGATTAAAAATCCATGTGAACATATAAGTGTGTCTTGTTAGAATATCAATATGAATCTATGAAAAATGTTTAACTCGAACACCTATATATACATATAAGTACGTGTTTTTTCAGAGAATCTGGTATACAAGTAAATGACCTATATGAACATCTTTGTGTGTAAGTGAATGTTGATTCAAATGAAATGTCTTGATTCGACTAATTTCCTTGTCCAGGCGTAGAATGTTTATGATTAACAGATTGGATGGAAAAAATAAATTATAGTTTCGTACTTATACTTGCTTTAAGCTACCTCACTAAGCTTATGCTTACTATTTACTTCTTAACATTTCAGGGTAACCTTGCCTTCGATTATCTAGAGAGCTTGGACAAGATCACAAGGACTATGATGTATGATTGTAATTTTTTTTGTGTACTCCTAGTTGGTGGCACATAGTGGTTAAGCATGCATTGGGTATTTAAATTTCTTTTGTGGCTTAACATGTATATAAGCCTAGTAATTATTCAAGTTTGTAATGGGCCTTTATTATTTCTGGGTGGTTGCTTGCTGCATATGATTTATTAGTTAGTAAGATTTGGTAGTTGCTTAACTGTTGAGTTATGCTAGCGTTATATTTGAATGTTACCCATCTTAGAAATCATTTGAATTATGATGCTTAAACGGATTGGAATTATGAATGAGTTGATAGGACACCTTATAACTTGTATAAGATTAAAAGTTAAATAAATAATTAATATGCTAAAAACTAGTGATTGTGGTGTAGGGAGTATGACATGTTGTTTATTTGCCTGTAAATCTTTTAAGTTGATTAGTCCCCTTGATGATATGTGTGTATCAAATTCTATTATGTAAATTATTGAGTTAAACCTTAGGAAAAAGTAGTATAGCTAAAAGGGCTAGATTAACGGTTAGAATAAGTAAAAGTTTATATGTCAATGAATTATTTTTTTTGATTGTGCTATGTAAAGGTTATATGCATCTACCTATGATTGAATTAAGTGTTGATTTATCTTGAGATGGTAAATAAAAGTGGCTATCACTCTTTGTAATTAGTTTTAACGTCTCGAATAATTACTCGTTGATTAATCTATGTTATAAATATGATGTATAAAGGCTTACCATAATTGTATGTTCGGTAGTAAATAATGTTATGGTTTGAAGTACCTAATTTATAAGAGCAAGTTATGGTCTGGTAATCAAAACGTCTTCGCCTATTATATGTATCTTTTGTTGGCATGAGAATTAGAGTTTAATACCAATCCACTTATAAAAAGTTTTAAATTACCCTGAATTCTGTTTGTATGTTTTTGACAAATGCTAAGTTGCCATGTGTTTGTTCGAACGTTTGTTGCTTAACACTTTCTAATTCGGTTTACTCCTAAGCTGGGTTAAAGGGTGTTACATTCACATTTTGAAAACAAAATCCTTTTACACTTGTAATAAGGCAATGTGTCCCCAAGATTTTACCCCAACATATCATACTTCAGTCATAAAATCATATAATCAAACACTGTACATATCATGCAACAATTAACAACCTCTCAAACAAACTTAACTTACCTCTAAACTTTCACAAACCTGGCTCTGATACCACCAAATATAACCCCCTTAACCTAGTCTAGCTGTCAAGACCGAATCAAGGACGTCACATTAGGTTTGCCAAAGCAAACCCAAACTAATAACCTAAATCGATCCATTTTTCCTTTTATCTTGCCTAGATGTTTAATTAACCCTAAGGTATGATGTACAATAGCGGAAGACGAATCAAGTATTCGATTTACAAGACTTAATACTTTAGGGACCAAAATGTAAATTCTATTAATTAAAGGACTAAATTACAAATTTATGTTGCCAACCTTCAATTAGATTCATTACATGTCTCTATGTGAATTTGCATCAAAATTTGATCACAAGATCATCATTAATTGAGTATTACAAAAATAGTGACCAATTTGTAAAGAACCCAGAATACAACATGAAAATACTAAAATTAACTAACACTGTACCAATACGAGATAACGTGGCATACTCGTATCAGTACGGTCATACGAGTATCGATCCTTATTGCATATTTAAAAAATAGAGGATTCTAGTTGCTAAAACTCATACCGATATAGTACCAAGCGTATTGATCCCAGTATAAACTTTTTCAAGGTCTTACCGATACGATGGCTACTTGTACCGATACCCCTTTGATATTTTACCAAATTGAGTTTTTAGACCCCGCATATCGATCCAGAAGACCGTATCGGTATGACTGGGCCTGTAATGACCTTTTGGCCAAACATATGAAACTTAGGCTCAATCTAACATGTTTCAAACACCATACAAACAACATATAACATGTTTAACATCATTTCCACATTCATCCAAACATGCTAGGTAAACATTTAATCCATAGCAAATCAATCAAGAGAACCTATAGGCATGGTCTCTACCCAAGCTTGCAATTTTCATCCCGAACCCACAATCAAACCATATAACCTCATACAAGTCCAAAATACGAAATAGAACATGTCTAAAGACAATGAGTAAGCAAACAACCCTCCCACTTACAACTTGGTCACATTTCCTTTTATTACTACAAATTCATTTATTAAAACCATACTTGAAGTAAGTCGATTCTTGGATTCCTCCTTGCTCGCTTGCTACCCCGGAAACTCACTTCTCTACAATGATGAGAAAGGAGAGCATAAGCATATATTGCCTAGTAAGGCACGCTCTAAAAACACTCATTAATGCATTTAAAACCATTTGAGTCAAACCACATTTTTAACTTTATCCAAAACATCTCATGCCCTTTTTACCTTTGAAAAAATGCATATTAAACCATATGCAAAACATGTATCATGGATCTCAAGCATAATCCCATATGCAAAAACTCAATTTAAGCCTTTACATGCTAATTCATCCAATAGCAAAGCTTAAAGAGAAAAACATGTATAAATCACATTATACAAAACATAATTCATCCATCATGATACATTAGTTAATATATTGGCATTAAAGTGACCCAAAAACCAATTCTTTCCTTTAAAAAATCACGTTGGATACACGAATTTCACAAGTGGTTCCTTATACCACTTAAACATACATTTAACCATAGCAAACGGTACAATAAAACCCTCGACAGTTACAATGTATAATATCCATCAGCGGGAGAAATCGGTACAATCACAACCCCTCGACCATTAAGGTGCCCATGGTGGAGAATATGGTACAATCACAACCCCTCGACACATATGAGGCGACTTATTATAGTGCACTTTAAACCCTATGGCATGCCAACTATATCCGATAACATTTATTCATTGTCACTCGCCAATATATTCCATATTAAACATGATACCTCACTGTTTTTCATATGCATCGTTTAAACCAATTTCCAATGCAACAAAACATGCATTTCATAACATCGAAATACTTTTCATAAAGCATTTACCATGCTCAAATATCATCAATATAAGATCAATTGTATCATAGTCCATTTCCAAAACATGCATATAACAGTAGGTATCAAATCATAAACGTAGGCATGGGAAAATCAACTTTTCCAAACCAAAATTGAGAGTGTAATCATCTAATACTTACTTTCGAGCTTAGACAACCATTTCAAGCTTAATATGAACTCCGAAAAATCACTTTCAAACCTTTACAAGGCTATAAATCTCGTTTCCACTCATCGACAACATAAAGCTTTACTTGCCGATGTGAAACTATGCGTCCGACGTCTCCAAACCTTGTCAATTGTAGTAGGATTGATCTCCCCTATTTTATTCACATAATAAAAGAGGATTAATCCATCATTATACATCTAAAATCCCAGCAATCTCAATCCTTAAAATCACATCACCAAACACCACCATAAACCTTCTGAAAATAACTGAAAACCACTTCAATTCCAATCTAAACAAAGCCCAGCCATAACCTAACGATTCGAACATCTAATCAACATCAATTAACATCTAAAAACACTTGAAACTTCATCTTATACCTCCAGCAACATCTTAACACCACAAACACCTCAAAAACTAACTACTCACAACCTAGAAAATTAGCAATTCAACTAGTTTTGGGTTTCTTTTTATAAATCCTATTAAATATCATCAAAATACTCTTTAAACATGATCTAAACCAATCAAGATTTTAATGATTCAAACCAATAACCATACTCAATAAATTTCTTAACAAAATTAACATTAAGCCATCAAATCTTGATTTAATCTTTAAAACATAACGTAAATCGATTCGAAAGGATCAAGAACTTGAGAATTTCAATTACGAGCCTTTTACTAGAAGAGAGAAACGAAAATCACTTCTAATGGTAGACTCTTTCCTTAATTGGCTTGATTTTGAAGAAATATCTAAAGTAGAAGTGGAAGATCCAAAGTAGAACAAAGGAATCAAGTGTTGAAATCAAAAGTACAATTGAAAAGATTGATTCCTGAGATTTTTAGAAAAGAAAAGGTAGTTTGGTTGCTGAGAATTTGAGAGAAAAGATTGGGAGAAAAAGTAGTTACGTGAGAAAAATATTTGGCTAATTGAAAATTTTTTAATTTCTTTTATTAAGCCCTTTTACAACTATTTTAAAATAGCCATATTAAGGAAAAAGTCTTATTATTCGACTGTGTTAGTGCTTGGCAAAAGGGTGGAAAATGTATTGGAAATGTATGAAAATAGTGCCAAGACTAAGTCTTTTGCTTGTAAGTATACACGCTCTACAAGTAATACAGCAGTAAGCTGGTTATCGGTACCACAAGGATTGGCCAAGAGTTTGTTTGCCTTTCTTGTTTACTCGTCAAAGGGAAAGTGTTGCTGATTTGAAGTGGGTTTTGAAAACAACTTAAAAGAAAATGAAATAAAAGGAAAACAGTGTTGGAACAAGGAGAGTTTAAATGACTGATGAGGGTTGGCAAGGGATGTCTGTTTTTCACGCTTTTCATGTCATTCTTTAATAATTTTCTGCCTTGATATTATTTATCGAGCAGATTCAAAGTTGGCATTGCCTCTGTCGATGGCAATGACCAAATTAACAATGTAAAAACCATTATATCTCTATAGTGAAGTTTTTCATAAATCAATTTGATTAAGTCCCAATATATACTCCTAAGGGGTAGACTCACTCTTAAAGTAAGTTCATCTACTTGAACATCTTCTGTCGAAGCATCTCACCATAGTATCTAGCAACTACTCGTTGCCCCCTAAGTCTGTTGAGATATTAAGGTGAAATAAGCATATTGCGGCAGCGGTCGCTTGGCACAAAATTTATAAAACTATAAAACAGGCCAGATAGGGAAAACAATGTCAAGGAATTTTTTATTATTAAAAATTAAACATGAAAAAAATTGTTTAAACGCAAACATCCCCCACCAACTGTAAAAGTTTAATTCATGGTGGGGATATCCATCCAAAAACCATAATTGTATCTCAACATCATCCTCGTCAAAAATAAAAATAATTTAAAACTAAGAGAATAGGCTAGAAGGGGGTCCGTTGATGTAGGCCTTCAAGGTCCAAGCTCTCAATCAAGCTAGTCGAACCACATCTCCTTGGTGCAGTATTCTTCTCAATCTGATCCCCCTCCTTCTTTAAATAAGCATGCACTGGACTCCTAGGATGAGCCTTGAAATTTGAATTTTGAATGTGCAAGGGATAAGGGATGTGATCATCTTATCCTATATTTGAATCCTAAGGCTGATGTCATCAATGTCCAACAACTACTCGGCCGGGGCATCAAACTCCTCTTCCCTGCCAACTGGTGCTTTAGCAATTTTTGGTCCATTGCTACCAATAGCAACTCGGCATTCTATCTGGCATTCATTTCTTTCTGCGCTGCTTTGCTCTACCAAACCTGACCTTCTCTGCTGAGCCTGCAATAATGCCAACAAACCAACCCTTCACACTAGCATAACACAATTCCTAACTCCTTATGCAAATGCATGAATTTTAAGGCTAAATGCAACTAAACACACTTAAAGGCAAGCAAAGACAATGTGAAATAAGCATAAGATTTAGTACTTTTGATGAGTTAACACACCCCCAAACCTAGCTCATTGCTTTTCCTCAAGTAATGCAAATATGCTAAAAACAAAATGGTAAAAATAGTACCTCGACAAAATTTTGATCGAAATGCCAACACGTGCTGGCAAGCAAAATAAAGCTTTACTTCTGTCCTCAGATATCTTAGTGCAATAATGCCAAGCAAGTAGTAAATTCCAGTGCAGCAATATAACTCTAGTCTAGGGCATGACAAGTGCACAAAGTGTAGGCAATATACATCAAGTATCCATTTACTCCCTTAGTTAAATTTACAACCTAAACTCAAAAATTTTCTTTTATTCCTGCCAAAGGGTTCTTTTTTTCAACTGGCATTAAATTAGGGTTTGTGTAATGGCACTGTTTGGCGTGAGTAATAAGAGGGAGCATACCACGAATCCTCACATTATTCTAGACTACATCACTAAGCTAACCCATTACATTCAAACCCTTAAAGTTTTTGACTTGAGCACTAACGAGGAAGTTCCATCAAGCCCCAGGCTACCTCTTATCTCTAAGGCAGAGGAGTGTTCCATTTTTTCTTGCCTTGGCAAAATATTGTTGCCTTATTAATTTCTTTTACCCTGGCATAATCTTTTTTTAGCTTAGTTTCAAAAATTCTAAGTTTGATTAGAAACTAGATGCATATTACGTGTTAAGTGAAAGTTAACTCCCTAAGCTAGAGATCAATTGCCAAGCAGACCTGGCATTACTATTCTGCTAGCATAGGTAACTAAAGATTAAAAAAATCCTTCATCGGACAGACTACCCTATAACACATTAAACTTGCCTAACAAAGTGTTATCATTCTTTAAAATTTGATCGAGACAAAATTTTCTTTTTCTATTTTTTTAGTGGTTCAATATGCATGGCATTAATCTAGGCATGGCAACAGAAATGTAAACATGAATGGCAACAGAAACGTAAACATGAATGGCAACAGAAATGTAAACATTAATGCATGGCATGGTATAAATTTGAGGCAACACACACTCCCAAACCAAAGATGTGCGTTGTCCTCAATGCATGAAAATAACACATATATACAAATATTAGAAAAATAAAATGCATGAACATGTGAAATGCAAAGGAATGAAATGTAACAGAGTTTAGGAAGAAGAGGATTCCCCTGTGGAGACTTCCTATCGTGTGACGTAGGTTTTCTCTTGATAAATATCCCATGATCAGGGGCCATTCTTTTCATTCATTTCATGCTTGGCTTTAAGGAAGCAGTAGAAGCTCTAACTTCTTTGATAATTTGCACTGGCTCTGAAGCGACAAGAGTGGCGGTGGCATCAGACGATGTAGGCGTTGTGGCAGGTTTCTTCTGGATTTCTTCTTCTAATTTTGGCGTTATTTCTATCTTGGCAAATTCAACTTGAACTAGCAAAACCGGGACGGTGGCTTCTGATTGTGTCGGGTTATGAACTGAGTGGGGGCTATCTGCATGGCATCATTGCTGGAAAAGAGCTCATCAAGGAATTTAGAGAAGGTTGGCATAACTCCTGGAGACATACTCGCAAAGATCTCCTTGATAGCAATATCCCTGGTATGAATGTAATACTAGAGCTTGACTTTTTGCTCCTCATCTCTCTCTAATTTCTAGAGAATGATCTCCTGGCGATGATGGATCTGTGAGAGTAGTGTCTTGAATTAGCTGTCATGGGAGCATCAGGCTCTGCCTTCGGTACCTTAGGCTTGAGCGTTGATTCCTTAGCCTTTCCTTTGCCCATATCTTTTGACTCGGTGGCAGTGAGTTGCCTCCATAGGGCGGTCGTGATTGTTGTTCCCTTCATTATTTGGCTTTATCTGTAGCAATCTTGGGCACACAATGTTGCATGCAAATGTTAGAAATTAACAAATGGAAAAATGAACTACCATTACCTCTTTCAGCACATTTATAAGTTTTGTTGATTTTAATCCAACCTACATGAATCTTGCATCCCGTAATAATAGAGTGCAATAATGCCAGCCTCTCTTTCGAGACAGTCTCATTGTGGGTAGTTGGTATCAGATTTGCCTTGATAAAATGGTTCCACCCCTTCGACTGTGATTTTAAGGCCAGTCGCTTGACCATCCGGTGTCGCTTGGATGACACAGTCCATGCAATGCCAGGTTTGCACAAATTTTTCAACGTTTTCTTTCTCTTGGCAGTGTTCATAGAGTCGACAAACTCCTGGTGTTCATCGTCTGTACTAGCCAACTTAAACATGTTGTTGATGTACCCTTTATCGAAACGCACACACGTTCCTTAAATCATCAAAAAGGGTGAATCTTTGGTGACAAGATGGGCATAGAATTCTCGGACAATGTTGGGGTAAACATCTCCCTTCTGTTAGCATAAAAGCTCCCACTTGTGCTTGGTTACCACCGACATGAAATCCGGGGTAAATCCCAAGTTTGATTCGTCCTTGACCTCAAAGGTTTTCTCATAACAGAATGATCTCGAAGTAAATTTTTTGTCGTACTTCTTGTGGATCTATTCGTTGAAGAAGATTTTGAAGGGAGCCGATGAAGAAGCCATTGGAAAAGATGGAAAAACTCGAGCATTTTGGACAAGAGAAAATGAGAGTGAATCTTGGTGTTCTTGATAAAGAAAAATGGAAAAGGGAAAAGTGAAAAGTTTTTAGGTTTTGAACAGCTAGGGTAGATGAAAGGTAAAGTGGTCGATTTAAGAGGGGTAAGGGTTTTAAGTGATAAGGATGATTTGATAAGGGTTTAAGTGATAGGGTAGGTTTAAAAGTGGAGTGATAAGGCGTATGATTAAGTTAAAATTCAAAATTCAACTTATTACTTTGGGTGGCTAGCGTAAAAACTCAAAGGAAAATTTTCTCTTTTCATGGGCCAAGTTTTAATCAAGCCTTGGTAAATTTCTTTCTTCCAAATTTCCAATCGCCGCATGCCAACCCCTGCCCTGGCATTGTATTTGGTACACAGAATTCCCCTAATTTGCAATCACCAATTGCCAGGTCCCTATCTCAGCAATATGCCTAGCATATTAAGTATGCACATTCTCAAAGAAAACCTCTCAATGCAGAAAAATCAAATTAAAAAGAAAAATAAAAAATAATAAGAAAAAGAAAGAAATGAAAGTTACTGTAAAGAAAAACATCTAACCTACTATTTACAAAGATTACACATTGGTGATGGTCACTAAATCTTTGCCATGAGGATAACCTCCTTGGCATTCCTCGGAGTGCCTTCTAAATAGTGCTTTAACCATTGACCGTTTACCTTGAAAATTTCTCTCAACTTCACATTTTTAATGTCCATATCACCATGGACATATGGCTTTACAACTTCAAAAGGGTCTGACCACCTTGACTTAAGCTTGCCTGGAAACAATTTAAGCCTTGAGTTAAATAACAGAACATGTTGGCCTACCTCAAATTGTCTTGGCATTATCCTACTGTCATGCCAGCGTTTGGTCCTCTCCTTGTAGAGTTTGGCATCTTTATAAGCTTGTGTTCTAAACTCTTCCAACTCATTTAGGTCTAGTAGTCTTTTTTCTCCAGCAACTCTCTACGCCATATCAAGTGTTTTGATTGCCCAATATGCACGGTGCTCCATTTCTACTGGTAGGTGGCATGCTTTTCCAAAGACGAGCCTGAATGGTGAAGTACCCAAGGGAGTTTTAAAAGTTGTCCTGCAAGCCGACAAGGAGTCATCTAATCTCAAGTACCAGTCCTTCCTAGATGGATTTAAAGTCTTTTCAAGGATACTCTTGATCTCCTTGTATGAAATCTCAGCTTGCCTATTTGTTTGGGGATGGTATGTCGTGGTAATCCTTTGCTGAATTCTATATCTGCACAAAGCTTTAGAGATTAGATTACATTTAAAATGGGTACCGTCATCATGAATAAACACTCTGGGGGCACCAAATTGAGTAAAATATGTTTGTGCAAGAACTTGGTAATAGACTTAGCATCATTCGTTGGCAATGCAACAGCCTCAGCCCATTTTGAAATGTAGTCAACAGCCACGAGGATGTATAAGTTACCAAATGATAGATGAAATGGACCCATGAAGTCTATCCCACAAGCATGATGTTTTAGAGCGGCAGTTGGTTTCTACCAGAGATGTTTCCTATCCGCTGGCAATGATCACATGCCTTGGCATAGTTATGGGCATCTTTGTATAGTGTGGGCCAAAAGAATCCTGACTGCAGTACCTTGGCATCAGTCTTCGTCCCAGCAAAGTGACCTCCATACAATGCGACATGGCATAGTTGCAAAATGTTGTGTTGTTCATCCTTTGGCACACACCATCTTATCACTTGGTCAGCATACTGTTTGAACAATATTGGCTCGTTCTAGTAGTATTACCTAACTTATCGTAGGAATCTTTTCTTGGCATTGTATACCAGATTTGGTGGCATAATATTACTTACCAGGTAGTTGACTATGTCAGCGTACCATGGCACAACATTGACTGGAACCAAATACTCATTTGGAAATTCATCTATTATGGCAGCGTTCTTACCATCTTCAATGTAATGCTCTAGACGTGATAGGTGGTCAGCTACTAAGTTTTCACTGCCCTTCTTGTCTCGGATCTTGAGGTCAAATTCTTGTAGTAGAGGCATCCATCGGATTAGTCTGGCTTGGCATCCTTCTTTGCAAAAAGGTACTTTAGTGCTGAATAATCTATATACACCACAACCTTGTTACCAACTAAATAAGATCTGAATTTATCAAAAGCGAATACAACTGTAAGAAATCATTTCTCGGTTGTGGAATAATTCAGTTGAGCTCTATTTAGTGTTCGGTTGGCATAGTAGATGGTATGAAAAACTTTGCCACATCGTTGTCCATCTGACGACATAATAAATGGCATCAAACATGAACTCGAATGGCTCATTCCAATCTGGTGCCACGACTATAGGGGCATTAATCAACTTCTTCTTAAGTTCCTGAAATGATATTAAGTAGGAATCATCAAATGCAAAAGCAGCATTTTGTTCTAAAAGCAAGCATAAAGGTTTAGAAATTTTAGAAAAATCTTTAATGAAACGACGGTAAAAAACTGTATGCCCCAAAAAACTTCTAATACCTTTTACACTTGTCGGGGTGGCAATTACTTGATTACATCAATTTTTGCTTGGTCGACCTCCAATCCCTTCTTGGTTACCTTGTTCCTGAGAACAATGCCCTCATTCACCATGAATTGGCATTTTCCCAGTTCAACACTAGGCTTGTCTCAATACGTCTCTTTAAGACTTACTCCAAAGACTGAAGGCATTCCTCAAATGTTTTTCCAAACATTGAGAAATCTTCCATGAATACTTCCAAATTTTGTTCAACCATGTCAGAAAAATGGACATCATGCAAAGTTGAAATGTTGCTGGGAATTACACAACCCGAATGGCATTCTTCTAAAGGCAAACGTCCCAATTGAACACGAGAACATGGTCTTCTATTGATCTTCTGGAGCTTCCAGTCTGTCCAACATCTGATCAATGAAGGGCAATGTAAAATGGTCTTTCTTGGAGGCATTGTTCATCTTCCTATAATCCATGCACACTCTCTATCTGGTAACAGTTCTGGAAGGAATTAACTCATTGTTGCTATTTTGAACCACGGTCATGCCACCTTTCTTTGGCAAACATTGCATCGGGCTGACCCACGAGCTGTCAAAAATGGGATAGATTATCTAGGCATCTAGCCATTTGATAATCTCCTTCTCAATAACCTCTTTCATGCTCGGGTTCAATCTTCTCTAACCCTCAATGGTCTTCCCATGATATTCCTCCAATATGATTTTGTGCATGCAAATGGTTGGGCTTATTCCTCGAATATCAGCCAAGGTCCATCCCAACGCTTGCTTAGAATTTCCAGCAATCGTTCTTCCTGATCATTAGTGAGATCAGCAACAATGATCACTGGCAAGGTTGTGTGTTTACCTAAGTAAGCATACTTGAGATGGTTTGGCAGTGATTTGAGCTCCAGTTCAGGTGGCTCCTAATGGATGATTTTGGTGCGACGATCTCTCTGCCAGGCAACTCTAATGGTCCTGGTTGTCCAAAATAGCTTACTTCTACCAAGGTTTCTCATTCAGTGTCCTCACTTGTTTCACCTTCACTGTCACTTCCTCTGGCATTAGTATCTTGGCACAGTTGTGCCACGTCCACCTTGAAAATGGACTCTATCTTATCATCTGCTTGGCATTCGTCTGATTCATCTGCACATTTCAAATCTTGAAACACATTAAATGTAACCTGCTAATCATTCAAGCGTATAGTTAATTTACATTTATGAACATCAATCAAGGCTCTACCTGTGGCAAGGAACGGTCTGCCCAATATAATTGGGACATTTAAATCTGCCTCATAATCTAAGATAATAAATTCAACTAGGAATATGAATTTATATAACTTTACCAACACATCCTCAATCTTACCTTTGGGATGTGTAAAGGATAAGTTCGCCAACTGAAGTGTCACCGTGGTAGGACTTGCTTCTATGCTAAGCTTCTTGAAAATAGACGTTGGCATCAAATTGATGTTGGCTCCCAAGTCATAGAGTGCCTTACCCATGAATCTATTTCCAAATGGTACGGGGAATAGTAAAACTTCCCAGATCTTCCAGCTTTGGTGGCAACCGATTGAGTATCATTGCACTGCATACTTCAGTCAGAGCTACAGCTTTGAAATTACCCAGCTTCCACTTTTTAGACAAGATGTCCTTCATGAATTTGACATAGTTAGGCATTTGCTCGAGAGCTTCCACCAATGGTAAATTGATTTGCAATTGTTTAAGTACTTCTAAGAAGTGCTTAAATTGTTGATCCTGCTTGTGCTTTTGTAGTCTTTGTGGAAACGGTGGAGGTCGATAAGCATATGTTGGCTCTACTGGCTTTGCCAAGGTTTTGCTGACACCCGACTGAGGTCTGGCATCAGACTGTGGTCTGGCATCGCTTATGTCTGCTTTTTTCTTCTTTGGTTTTTTTAGTTCATCTATTGGTAGTTTCTTCTTCTCCTGCAACTATTTGGTTACTTGACAGATGTCTCAGCCTCATATTGTTTGCCACTTCGTAGAGTCACAACTTTGCATTGTTCACTATGGTTTTGGATGGCATCCTCTGTATCGCTTGGCAAAGCTCCCTAGGGTCTATTGTTGAGTGCATTGGCAATCTGTCCAATTTGTACCTCCAAGTTTCGCATCGATGCTGCCAAACTCTGGATAATTGCATCATTCTTCTTCATGTATTCTTTCAAAGTCCCCGAGTTGTTCCTTTGCCCTAGATAAAAATTGTTTTGTGCCCTTTGTGGCATGGCATTCTGGTTAACCCCTGGCATGGCATTATTCTGACGCTGGGCATTGTTGTTCTACTGTTGGGCATTATATTGGTTGCTTCCTTGATCCCCCCAAGCAAAATTTGGGTGTTGCCTCTATCCCGCATTGCAAGTATTGGAATTTGGATTATAATTACGATTAAAATTGCTAACGAAATTTACCGACTCAGGGTTGGCAGGGCAATCTTTTGTGTTATGATGCTCTCCACATATTGTGCAGAATGGGCTAATTCCATAACTTCTTGGGCCTCATAACTCTTTTGCAAAGTTCTCACCATGCTAGTAAGATTGAAAATCTCAGCGTAGAAGGATGTAAGCTCATCTATATGTAATTTACTACCAGTTTTAGTGTCGGTCCCAGGTATGGCAGTAGGATGTTTAAAATCATTGATTGAAATCCTCTCAAGGATGCAAACTGCCTCTATATAGTTTTGCCAAGCAGTGAGCCATTTGCCGACGCATCAACAAATGTTCTGGTTTGCGCATTAAGTCCATTATAGAAGGTCTCCATTTGGGTCCATTTCAGGAATCCATGCATGGGACATCTCCTCAATAGATCTTTATATCTCTCCTAAGCATCATATAGGGTCTCATCATCAGCCTGTCTAAATGTGATGATCTCACCCCTCAGCTTGGCGGTGAGTTTAGGTAGCTGGAATCGTAACAAAAATTTCTAGCATAGATCTCCCCATGAGGTGACAGAACCAGGTGGCAAAGAACTTAGCCACGCTTTTGCTCTATCTCTTGGAGAAAATGTAAACAACTTTAGCTTCAATGTATCCTCCGATATTCCAGGCTGCTGAAATAGCTAGTAGACTTCCATGAACTGCTTCAAGTGTTGACTTGGATCTCCAGTAAGTGCTCCATCAAATTGTCCTACATTCAAAAGTGTTTGTATCGTTACCAATTTGAGTTCAAAATTGGGTGTATTTAACTCGGGACCAATTAGTCTTGGCATCAAACTGTCAATGTTTGGTGTTGAGTGTTCTCTAATAGGTCTCTCTTCCTCCACATTAACAGTTGCGGCAGCAGAAGCTTGTGGTATTATATTATTATTGGGTGGATTTTCCTTATTGTTTAACACACCATTTCCTCTATTGCCTCATTAAGCCATCTCTCAAATCTTTTTCTTTAACCTTCTTAGGGTTCTTTCGATTTCTGGATCGTATAGCCAATCTTCCACCACAGGGCAGTTTCTGGCCATACACCGGTCAAAACAAAGAAATAAAATAAAGATCAAAAATAAAAAGAAGACAAGTAAAAAATTTAAAAATAACAAACTCTGTTGCAATCCCCGACAATAGTGCCAAAAACATATTCGACTGTGTGAGTGCTTGGCAAAAGGGTGGAAAATATATTAGAAATGTATGGAAACAGTGCCAAGACTAAGTCTTTTGCATGCAAGTATACACGGTCTGCAAGTAATACATCAGTAAGCTGGTTATCGATCCCATACGGATTGGCCAAGAGTTTGTTTGTCTTGCTTGTTTGCTCGTCAAAGGGAAAGTGTTGTTGATTTGATGTGGGTTTTGAAAATATTTTAAAAGAAAAGAAATAAAAGAAAAATAGCATTGGCATAAGGAGAGTTTAAATGAGTGATGAGCGTGGGCAAGGGATGCTTGTTTTTCACACTTTTCATGCCAGTCTTTAATAATTTTTTTTGCCTTGATATTACTTGTCAAGAAGATTCAAAGTTGGCATTGCCTCTGTCGATGGCAATGCCCGAAATTAACCATGTAAAAACCTTATATCTCTATAATGAAGTTTTTCATAAATCAATTTGATTAAGTCTCAATCTATACTCCTAAGAGGTAGACTCACTCCTAAAGTAAGTTCATCTACTTGAATATCTTTTGTCGAAGCATCTCTCCTTAGTATCTAGCAACTAACCGTTGCCCCCTGAGTCTGTTAAGGTATTAAGGTGCAATAAGCATATTGTGCCGGCGGTCGCTTGACACAGAATTTAGAAAACTGTATAACATGCTAGATAGAGAAAACAATGCCAATGTATTTTTTATTATTAAAAACTAAACATGAAAATAACGTTCAAACGCAAAATCCCCCACCAACTATAAAATTTTAGTTCATAGTAGGGGTATCCATCCAAAAACCATAATCATATCTCAACATCATCATAATTAAAAATAAAAACAATTTAAAACAAAGAGAATGGGCTAGAAGGGGTTCCATCGATGTAGCCCTTCAAGATCCAAGCTCTCAATCAAGCTAGTCGAACCACGTCTCCTTGGTGCAGCCTTCTTCTCAATCTGATCCCCTCATTCTTTAAATAGGCAAGCACGAGACGCCTAGGATAAGCCTTGAAATTTGAATTTTGAATGCACAAGAGATAAGGGATGTGATCATCTTATCCTATATTTGAATCCTAGGGCTGACATCATCAAGATCCAATAGCTACTCGGCCGGGCATCAGACTCTTTTTCTCTGCCAATCGGTGCTTTGGCAATTTTTGGTTTATCGCTGCCAACAACAACTCGGCATTCTCTCAATCATTCATTCCTTTCTGCGCTGCTTTGCTCTGCCAAACTTGTCCTTCTCTGCTGAGCCTGCAATAATGCCAACAAAGCAACCCTTCACACTGGCATAATACAATTCCTAACTCCTTATGCAAAAGCATGAATTTTAAGGCTAAATACAACTAAACACACTTAAAGGCAAGCAAAGACGATGTGAAATAAGTATAAGATTTAGTAATTTTGATGAGTTAACACTTATAAAACCAATTAGCTTAATATATCCCTAAATATTTGAATTACCCCTAACCTGGCATATGAGTAAACTGAATTAGGAAGTGTTTAGAAACAAATTTTTAATCAAACAAAACAAACATGATAACTTAGCAATTCACAAATAAGAATACAAACCAACTTAATTTAAAACTTTTTATAAGTTGAATAAGTCTTCAACTTTATATTGCTTTTAACCAACATAGTCATATATTAAATAGAGACACTTCAATAACCAGACCCTAGCTTACTTTTATAATTTAAGCCCTTCAGACAACAATGATTATTACTACCAAACATATACTTACTCTAATCATTTGAACATTATAGATTATTTACAAAGATCAATATAAGTCGATGTATACTTAAATCCTAACAATCACATATAACCTTCGCATAGCATGATCAAAAGCTTACTTTATTGGCATTTAACTTTTACCTATCTAAACGTAATCTAACCCTTTTAAACTATATTGCTTTTATTAAAGGTTTAACTCGGTAGTTATATATATATTTGAGTTAGCACGCACATGCTAGCAAAATGGTTGAACGACCTATGAATCTTATAAACAATTAACAACACATTGTATACAATTCATGACAATCACTAGTTTTTAGCATAACAGTTGAATTGTTTATAACTTTTAATCTTGTAATAGTTATATGATGTCTTACTTCATCATTCACGAATCAAATCCATTTAAGCAACGTAAATCCCGTGAATTCTAAGACGGGTAAGTATTCAAATATATATACCACTAGCATAATTCAGCTATTAAGAAACTATTAAATCACATGCAACATGCAATCACCAAAAGAATAATAGAGGCCCATTACAAACTTGAATGCTCAATAGGCTTATATACATGATACGCCATAAGAGAAATCTAATAACTTAATGCATGCTTGACCACTATGTGCCACCAACTAGGAGTACTCGAAGTGATTATAAACCTACAGCCTGATCGTTGTGATCTCGTCCAAACTCTTAAGAATAAACAACGGCAAGATTACCCTAAAATGTTAAAGCGAAAAGAGTAAGCAATTGTCTAGGGAGGTAGCTTATAAAACTTATGTGTAATAAACAAGTAAGTTATCTTTCTCAATAAGAGGCAAGAAACCAAGAAATACAAGCTTAAGCAAGACAGGGTCCAAGAAGGTTAGATCATTCGAATCAAGCTACCAAAGAAATAACTACATATGTGATCACTCCATCTTAATCAATTTATCAATTCAGAAATCATAATTATCAAACCAATCCCAGTGAGTGGTAACCAAGATACATTATAATCACTTATTTGTTTAACAGTTTATTATGATTCTTCAACAGTTGAGCTTATATTATTATATTTCCTTATTAGTGGATACTATCAACTTACAAAGTACTTGACAGGCAAGTCATCAAATTTTGTATATCCTAACATGGTTTCATAATATATGAGTCCTTAGATATAACATATCATGTACATGGTTACTGGTCTTAAAAGGTTTTACACATAGCATGTCAAGACATGAGTTACTAGTAATAGGAAACATCAACCATAGCTTATCAAATCATATTTAGGAGGTACTTATTTATTTATGTATATATATCCAAAACACTTTAATTCATATTGTCTTATATGCAAAGTAATTTCCATTTCTTGTGCATACTTACCTATATTGGAACAATCACTCTATATACTTGTTCTAACTCGAACAGTCTACTGAATTCATATCTAAATAGACATATTAAAACAGTCCAAGACACTTCCTTTACATCCAAACAGCCCATAAATCGTGTATTAACAATTAAACATTCAAAAACATCCCAAAGACAATGTCCTTTATATCCAAACAGCTCATAAATCATGTATTAACCATTAAACATTCAAGAGCAATCCAAAGACAATGTCCTTTATATCCAAACAGCTCATAAATCATGTATTAACCATTAAACATTCAAGAACAGTCCAAAGACAATGTCCTTTATATCCAAACAGCTCATAAATCATGTATTAACCATTAAACATTCAAAAACAGTCCAAAGACAATATTCTTCATATCCAAACAGCTCATAAATCATATATTAACAATTAAACATTCAAAAACAGTACAAAGTCAATACCCTTTATATCCAAACAGCTCATAAATCATGTATTAACAATTAAACATTCAAAAACACTCCAAAGACAATGACCTTCATATCCAAACAGCTCATAAATCATGTATTAACCATTAAACATTCAAAAACAGTCCAAAGACAATATTCTTCATATCCAAACAGCTCATAAATCATATATTAACAATTAAACATTCAAAAACAGTCCAAAGTCAATATCCTTTATATCCAAACAGCTCATAAATCATATACACATATTGCCTATGCTGTAAATCATCAGGTTTAGCATGTTATAAACATGGTTTACTTATTTTATAAGCTATAATCGTAGCATATCGCAGTCATAATTTACTTATCACACATCATATCAGTTCAATCCATTAGCTTATATCACAATTTCGTTGCTTTATATTTAGTTAGCATATAGGGTATCAAACATATATCTATTAAGGTATTCGAGTAATTCATAACTATTTTAGTTATTCAACTAAAAATCATGAGTACGTATGCACCTTCCTAAGTATATTTACTTACTCAAAAGATCATTTAATACTTAAATCAGAAGCATAAAAATACGTTTATTTGAAGTATATATATATATACCAAAACAAACATTCAATATTTAAGGTATGTATATAATTTATTTATTGTGAAAGTCATTACCATGATTCGTTATTAATTATAAATTTTCTTAGTTTCCTTCTTAATATAGCTTATCAAAACATAAGTTGCTTGATACATAATTTATTGACATAATTTATAGCATAACAAGTACTTCTTCATATTTAAGCTATAATACGTAACATATCATTTTCAAAAGTTACTTGGTACATAGGACATTACTTATAACTTATCAAAAGCTTGTATTAAACATTTCATAAGTCGTCAAGATGGTTTAATTAAGAGGGTTGAAACCTTATCTTATTTAATCTTTAACAAAGCCTTGAGAATCAAGTAGCCTAGGTATACGAATCCCCAACCAACTGTCGCCAAACAAATGGTACTTGCAGAACCGCTCAATCCCTCCTACTATCGCCAAGTGACCACAAAACTTCCCTCCTACTGTTGCCAAATAAGGACCGTAGTCCACCCCAAACACGAGCACTTTGGACTCTATGGCATGCCTACTATACCTAGGACTGACTCGAAACCAAGGCTTTCCGAATAAATCTTTATCTTATCATAATTGAATTTGAGCTTAGCTCCTTGTTCGTAAAAACAAATAACATATCATCTTCTTATCAGAGTTGAGCATAGCTCCACATACTTGCTAACATATAAGCAAGTCTTACTTCATAACGTATCAAACGTTTACAATTACATGTAGTCTTTGAACATGTATTTCATATTATATCTTGTTTATTCTAAAGTTGAGCATAAATTCATGTTCATATAACCAAGTGAATAAGGTTTACAATTTCTCTTCTTAGACATGTAATCCTTTCACACCCATTTCACAATTTTCTCATTATTTTCGAGTGATAATATCACATAGCAAAGGTTCTATAAATTTTATATCCACAAGAATTATGTCTACCAACAACATGCCAACAAATTGAAACCTAATACATATCACGACCCTTAGCATTTAAGTACTCACCATACTTCTTCTTCAAGCTCATTTCAAGCATAACTTAAACTAAAAACAAACAAAGTAAATTACAAAACAAATAACATGCTCGGGATAGTTTCAATCTATCCCGAGACTTTAAACTACACTCACCGATCATTCCGAGCTAGTTTTGCTCCCGAATTCTAATCTCTTTTTGCTTAACTTTTATTTGGTCTACTTTTATCTTTACACCTTCCATTCCTTCTATTTCTAAATATAAAAAGAAATACATGCACTATTAGCACTATGCTTATCCTCCAATTACTTATCTAACAACTCAATCACATATATATGCACATAAACATTCGAAACAGTCCCTACATTTATGTACATATACAGAACAGCTCCCAATTCGCATGTTTACGCTTAAATTCATAATAAATAGTCGAATTACATATATATATATATATATGCAAAACTGTAAAACAGTCCATATTAATTCGTAAACAACCCCTCATTAATTTTCCAGTTTAAACAACAGTGTTTTAAACTTTTCAAAACAGTCCCCTATGCATTTGTATACTTGTAAAACAGTTTCCAGCATACGTATATCCACATGAACCTCTACATAACAGTCCTTTAACACATATCTCCTTATAAATCAGTCCTTAAACTCTTCAAAACAGCTTTAAAACATTTCCTTTGTGATCAATTTAGTATTCAGCAGTTTTCATTTTCATCAAAACAGTCCCAATATTAGTGTTTATAAACATTTCTTAATGAAGGCTACCACGTCTAATTGTTCCATTAAACCATATGATCTCATCACAATTCGAATCTAATACTTTCAACCAACAAGCACCGTACACATGCTAGAATTCATATCACAAGGATTTCATCAGCTAGCCATCTTAACTCAATAATTATGTTGTAATTGCACCAAAACATAGTTATTTAACATGATAGCTTTAATTATTCTAAAAGAAATTTCCAAATTTTGAATTCAAGTGCTTTAAAATTTTATTCATGCATGATCATGAGATAAATTCATAGTTATCCTTTCACATAAAAGTTCTAATTAGAAGAAAGAAATGGTCGAATTACCTTCTTTTCTATCTGCCCGATCAATACTCTAGCAAGAACCTCCAAGAATACTCAACTTTTCAAGCCCTCAAGAAACTCTCTCTCAATGTCTCTCATGGTGTTTCTCGGCCTTGAGGAAGAAGGAGACAGCTTGATAATTTTCTCTTGGCCGAATCACCCACTACTCACACCTATCTTAATTTGGTTTGGACATGTGTACAAGTCCTTGTACACATCTTTGTTTTGTATGCAAATCCCAACTTAACCATGGATTTCGGTTTTATCCTTCCAAATTTCTATCCACATTTCCTTTGCTTCTAAAATGATCCTAAACTATTCAATTAATCTTCTTGTAACATGATTTAAATATCCAGTTTAACAATCGAATTAATAGAATAGCCCTTTTTTTGAATTTAGCTATCAACTTAATTAAAATAGGTCCTTGACTCAATCAATTATTAATACTAAAAATATCCTTAATCCCATTAATCATAAACAAGATTATGCATACTCCTAGATTATATTTTGGGATGTTGCAAGATTCTAAGTTTTGACCCTTTTATCCAGTTGTGGATGCCTAAGAGCATTGAGAAATGGTTCCTAAATGGAATGTGGTTATTTCTTTGAGCAGTGTGATATTTGCATATGGAAAATGGTTTGCTAAAAATTCTTAAGGGAATAACAGTAAGTAAATGAGTTTAAAAGTGTATATTGGTTATGTGTGACAGGCAAAGAAAAGTATCGGCTATAGTTGGCATGCCATAGGGTTTAAAGTGCACCATACTATGATAAGTCGACTGCCTCGCGGCTCGAAAGTATGCAATACGCTACTCAGGCTGGTGTATTATTTCTTGTGTATGCAGTAAGCTACCCAAGTTAATGTTGTACCTTGTGTAGCATTAAGGTGAGACTATCCAAGTCAAGGTATGGTTTGGTAGAAGTCGTCTACTGAGAAATTCGCGTATCTAATGTAGTTTTATAATGTCAAAATAAATACCAATATATGAGAAATAAGTGGGAAACTATATTTTGCATATGGTTGTTATGCATGCCATGTTTTGAAAAGGGTTTCAAATGTGTTGGATTTTATACTCATGTTTTTAATGTATTGATGAATGTAGGAGAGTGGCACTATCAAGCATATGTTTACTTACACTCTCATTCTTCTTTGCAGAAAATTGAGGTTTGTAGGAGCATTGGACAAGGAGATCCTAAGACATCTTTTGACATTGAGTATGGTTTTAGCTTAAAGCATTTGGTAATAAGGCAATGTGTTGTCCAAGTTTAAGGATTTATACTCGGAATGTATTTTCTTCTAGGAATTGTATCTCGTTGATTGTTGGTTGATGTTTAGATTTGTAATGTGGATTGATGGATTTATGCTTGGTTTCAATTTTGAGTATGTTGGTTGAAACGTTTAGGAAGCATACCTATAGGTTACGTTTTCGTGTCTGATAATGCATATTTGATGGTTTGGCATGTTGTGGACGTGTACCTAATATGACAAATATGTTAAGTTTGCATGTTGGGACTGGTTTGTATTGGTTTAGAAGTCAAAAACCAAATAAAATGGGCATTATAGGCCTCTGGTATCGGTATAGGAATTGTAAATTTGGCATGGGTACCGATACTCAAAGAAGTGTACCAGTATGAGTTTTAGCTACTAGAATTTGGGACTTTAGCCATTTTGGCCTGGGTATCGATGCTTGAATTAGTGTATCGGTATGTCCTTAAGTAATAAGCCTGGTATCGGTATAGTGTCAAGCGTACCGATACCTAGTACGTTAACTCAGTTGAAGTGATGACATCGTTTTAGATTCTTCCATTTTGGTCCATGTTTCGTATGTATGCTATTTGAGTGTGTTTGAGCGATCCGTTTTAGCTGGAAATGGATATGTAAACATGTAACCTGACTAATTGAGGATTGGTAACCCATAATTAAAGTAAGCCCTTGTAGTTTTCCAGATTTTCAATTTGGTCTCTAAATTGCAAATTCGCATAATTAGATGTCGACTCGACGCACAATTTGGTCGGGAATTTATCTACTGCCAGTATATACACCCTAGGTCACTTTGATGCATCCAGATAAAACTAAAAGCAAAAATAGATCTAATTCGATACATTTGGTTCAGGTTTGCTACGGCAAACCTAATGTAGCTCACTAGGTTCGGCCTAGCGCTTAGGCTTAGTCAAGAGGGTTACATTTGTTGGTATCAGAGCCAGGTTACAAAAAGTTAGGATAGGTTGCTGAATGTTTTGATTGTTGTTGAGTTGTTATGGGATGTTAATTGTGTTTAAGCATGACTTTTGACTGTTGTGATGTCGTTTTACTTTAATATGGGTTGAGTGGGGACACATTGCCTATTACCATTGTTTTCAAATGATTCATCGCAGGTTGTCTAGGATCCTTCACTAAATGCAAGCCTAACTAAAATTGCTTTTGCATGTTTTAATTGTTAGTGAATATGGGGCCACGATGTGAGACTCGAACTAATAATAGTAATGCTCAAAATAATTAGAATCCTGAGGATGGCATGATTTCTCGTACCGAGTTGCCACCTCCTATACCTAATCCACCAGCTAGAGCGGGTAGAGGAAATGTACCCCAAGCCTCGCAATGACCTATTTTTGGGGACATGATGCCTTTAATTCAGGAAATGAATAGAGCTTTTCAAATAACTTTTGCTAGAGTACAAGTGCAGGCTTCCTGCGGTTGTGGCTAATCATAGATTGATGTTAGAGCATCCGTGTAGCTTGGGAGTGGCTGAGTTTTGAGGGCTGAACCATGAATCTACGGAAGAGAGACTCAAAAGCACTGAGCGTATACTTAGCTAGATGGAGTGTACGGGTGCACGAAAGTTTGGGTACATTTTGTCTTTGTTGTATGGTAATGCACATCATTGGTAGGTAACTACTATAGTTGGAGTATTGGATGTTGATGTTACTTGGGATTTCTTTCGAAAGGCTTTCAAGAGGAAGTACCTTGGTCCGCAGTATCAAGATGCAAAAAAGAGGGATTTCATGGCCTTGGAACAGGATTGGATGTCGGTGGCCAGGTATGAAGTGAAATTTGTCTATTTAAGCCAGTATGCTCTTGAACTGGTTCTGGATTATCGTCAGCGTTGCGATAGGTTTTGCTATGGCCTTGTGAAGGACATCAAGACATATCGGTTGGCGGTCAACTACACTAATTTTGATTTGTTGGTTAATAGGGCAAGGACATTGAATAGTCTTTAGGTTCAGCATCCCAGTCAGGAAATGTTAACTTGGGAAAGAGGGCCGCGAAGTCTGACGACTTTGGGCAAGAGAGCAAAAGGTCATGCAAGAGATGTTTCAAGTTAGACCGCAAGAGAGTTAGTGGTGGTGGTAGGCAAGGCTAGAATGCTCAAACTACTGTTGTTGTTGTTTTTGATTGTGAGTGTTGTGGGAGATGTACTCGGGAAATATTGGGGTATTTGGTGCCAGAGCTTGCTGGACTTGTGGATCAAAAGAGCACTAGAAGTGTGATTGTCTACAAGTGGATAAGGAGGTACCAATTCAAGCAGCCGCTGTGGTTGCACGTGGTAGGGGTCGAGGTTGTGGCAAAGGTAATTTGAAGAGGCATGACGAGGTTCAGAGGATTGTTGCTCATACCGTGGATATTTAGCTGGTGAATAGAGGGTAAACAAGGGTGTATGCATATCGCGGGGGCCATAATGACATCGATCTGATTGTAGGTACTTTTACCTTACAGTATTTGTCATTATTTTCTTTGGTTGATTTGGGTTCCACATATTCATACATTTTGAGTGAACATACAAAATTATTAGATGTTCCTATTGAGATTTTGAATGTGGGTGTCCTAGTCACTTGTAACACACCCTTCCCGTATCCATACATCGAACAAGAGTCCAAGATGTTACAAGCTTTTTATAAAAAAATCTTTAATCTAAAATCTGGGAAATTTAAATATTTTATGTAACTTCCCAGATGGTCACCCATCTTGAGATTTCCCTATTCCAAGCACGCTTAACTTTATCTAATATATAAATAAAATAATAATTTAATACCCAATAGTATAACTTTTTACGTAAATAATATATCCATATCCAAACATATAATAATAATAATAAGTGGTAAATACTTTTAACATCTATAAAGGTTTAAAAAACATAAAGTACTAAATAAAATATTTTTTAATGCATGATACTTTTCAAAAGCATGATAGTCTTTAAACCATATAATCTGTAATGCAGGAATATCTATGCCAGAAAGTATACTGTAATCATTCTGTACTATATAAAAATATGTAATCATTTTGTGAAATTATATAGCCCAAGGTAAATATCAAGTGACTAATATACGAGTCGTGTGCATTTTAGTACTGTCCTTTCTATAGACAAAATGAAGTATCGGGAACATATCAACACAATAAAGTATTGCGATCATATCAATACAATAAAGTGTTGCCATATCAACACAATGAAGTGTTGCAAACTTTCGACGTCGTATACTGTCGACACAATGAAGTGTCAGATACAGTGTGACTCTTATGGTATACCACTATATTGTCCAACTCAATATTATACTACCAATGGCAACTTTAAAAATCAATTCCTACAAAATGGCAAGCAACCCATATCCAATTTATGACATGTAAAACATATCATATTAGAGTAGTTCATACTCCAATATGTTCTATACAATTCACATTATGCATGCCATTTAAAAACTATATAAAATAGTTTGGGTGTTTTTCTTTCAATGGTGGCAAGTCGAGGTGGTGTATCCTAACACGGTGTCGGCATTTCTCATACAATGTTATCATAGTTTCTTCTCACATTTGTTAAGGGATTGGTGGTTGTTGGATTGTGCTACGGTAGTGTGGTCTTTGTGGTTGGCTCAGAATGATGTGATTTTTAATGACAAGTGGATTCTTGCGAGGAGGTATTCTTTCTTGTTAAGTTGATAACGTTGTTTTGGGTTCGAGCTACGTCCTTGCTAGGGGAAATTAGTGAATTTGCATGGTGGGCTGATCCTAGATTTTGTTTTCCTTCTTTGTACACGAGGGTGGGACGTGTCGTCAGTGTGTGGGAACCACCTAGGAAGGGTGTTTTGAAGTTCAATTTTGTTGGTGCGGCGAGGGGTAAACCTAGGTTAGTTGGTTGTGGGGGAGTGCTCCGTGACTGCAATGGCTGTATCCTTGCCATATTTTCGGGGCCATTGGGAGTGTTAGATTCGAATGAGGCAGAATTACAAGCTATTTGTTATGCTTTAACAATGTTTCGATATTCAAAATGGTTCGAGTTGGGAGCGATGGTGATTGAGTCTAATTTGATGGTGGCTCTTGCCTGGGTACTGAATAAGGAGCGTCGACAATGGGTTTTTTGGCGTTGGTTTCGTCTTATTGATGAGGTTTGTGATTTGTTATTATGTGTGTGCTTTCATCATGTTTATCATGATGCAAATAGCTTAGCTGATACTTTGGCCAAGGGTGGAGTGGATCGACATTCTTGGATTTGGTTGGTGGGTTGATGTTTTTAAGTTTTTCGTTAGTTCATCTGAGGTGTTTGTTTTTTTGTGTTTGTTTTGTGGTTGGTGGTGTAGGAGTTGGTTCTTTGTTTTGTCTACTTTCGTAGGTACTCTTTTCCTCCATTTAGGCTTAGGGAGGTTTTTAATGAGGCCTACGTTAGTAGTGGCGTTGTATGATTTCCTCAATAAAATCATACTTTTACTGAGCAAAAAAAGCATAAAGATATGCCATGATCTTTAAACCAGCAAAATAATGTATCATGCAAATCATGTTATGCTATATAAAAATCTTTACCTTTTAGGTTGACTTATCACAAGTCTCCTTATAAAATGTATGTTAATAAACATACATTTAAATACATGTATGCACTCACCTTAGCCTTGAAATGTGGTTGCCTTCACTATTCGATTATCACTCTCCTTGTTTGCTGGTACGACCTCTATTTATATCAGAATCTACATTAAAAATAATATATACCATTTCAAGTATATGTTAGCACATAATCATACCATATACAATAATGGAAAGTAAATAAAATAACTATCTATTATATAGAAAATTGATCTGATAAAGCTTTCTATATTCGAATCACAAATTCTCATACTTTTCTTTAAATCTCCAACTTTTCCCAAAATATCTATTTTAGTCCCTAAGGACTCTTTTAAACTTCCAACCAAAATTTTGAAGTCTAGTCCTTACATTTCTCATCTTTTACACTTTAGGACCCAAACTTTAAAAAAATTTCACGTTGGTCCCTAAATAGCTGAATGCTCAATTTAACCCAAAATGTTGATTAAAACTTCAAAATCAACATTTAAATCACTAGACTTAATTTTCCAACATAATATAATTCAAATACAAGCTCAAACATCAAGTCCCTAAACTTTTCAAAGTTTACATTTTGATCATTAATGCAATCTAATTAGGGATTTTCATTCCAAACACCTTAAATCAACATATACAACCAATCTTCCTTCAATCATGTTCCAAAATTCCAAAATTTAACATAAACCCTAATTCTTTATTTTCAAGAACATGATCATTTCTTCATTCAAATAACAATATCAAGCTTATAGAACATCATTCTCATTATTTCCATCATCAAAATAAATTTTGCCATAATTTCCCCTAATTTATTCATAGTAGTCGAATGGTCACTAATTGGTTTTCCATGCAAGTTTCATCATTTGAACCATAGAAACAACATCACAACCTTATTTCTAACATGAACAACCATTAAAACACAAGATTTCAACATGTCCCTGATCCACCCTAATCACCAAACTCAACTTAAGAACATGGAAACCAAGCAAAACTTATACCGAATGATAGAGAATTCAATAGAGATCAACTTCTTATTTCATACCTAAACCTTAAATCCAATCTAATAAGCTTGAAAATTGAATTGAAATTTCTTATCCTTTTCTATGGAGTCCACGGCAAGGAGAGAAAAATGAGAAAATTTCCAAACTTTTCTATCTTGATTATATGCCAAATGGCATATTAATCCACCATATTTAATTTAAAAATCCTTTTAATAGTTAAATGACTATTTTGCCCTTGAATTATAACCAATCACCTACAAAAACTTGCATATTCTTATCCTTAATAATCAAAAATATCCTTAAAGTAGGGATGAAAAGACCATTTTGCCCTTAATGCATCAACTTATCTTCAAAAATGTCATTTTCTTCTACTACAGCAAATACTGCATAGAATCAAATTTAAATCGAATAAAAATGATTCAAAAACAACAATATCATATTCTTCAAGTCTTTCTAAGACTTCCATAAAATTTTCATAATTTTCTGAATTCGAATAATCATTCGAACTAATTACCGAAACTTATTCTTTTTATAGCTTTTCACACAAATTCCGTATCAAAAATTCGATTCCCAGAAAAATTATTATACCATAATAAAATATTCATTTTTTTCATAAAAATAATATTTGGGAAAATTACCATTTTGGTCCTTAAACTTTTCCAAACTTTTCACTTTGGCCACCAAACTTTAAAATTTTATGTTTTAGTCACTAAACTAAAACCACCAACCTTTGATTCTTTACATTTTAGTCACTAAGCAAATATTGGGGTATTAAAATTCTCTCCCCCTTAAGAAAATTCATCCTCGAATTTTCAAAACGTACCTGTTTTAAACAAATACAATATTGTTTTTCCATTGCATCCTTTGTTTCCCATGTTGCTTCTTCCACTTTGTGATTGTTCCAAAGGACTTTCACCAATGGTATTTGCTTGTTCCTTAATTCTTTTACACCATAAGCTAGAATCTTTGTTGGTTCCTCCTCATATGTCAAATCTGATTGTAGCTCAATTTCCTCCAGTACAATCACATGTGATGGATCTGATCTATATCTCCGAAGCATCAAAATATGGAAAACATCATGAATTTTATTCATCTCTGGTAGAAGAGCTAACTGGTATGCCACAGGCCCAACTTTCCTTAAAATTTCATATGGACCAATATACTTGGGACTCAGTTTTCCTTTACGCCCGAAACGCATTATTTTCTTCCAATGAGAGACTTTCAAAAATACTTTTTCTCCAACCTCAAATTGAATGTCTTTTATTTTTAAGTCTGCATAGGACTTTTGTCGATCAACAACCTTTTAAGATTGTCTTGCACAATCTTAACTTTTTCTTCCATTTCTTGTAACATATCTAGCTTAATTAGCCTGCAATCATGTAATTCAAACCAATTTAATGGCAGTCTGCACTTTCGACCATAGAGGGCTTCATAAGGTGCCATTTGAATACTTGCATGATAAATGTTATTGTAAGCAAATTCTACTAGCGGTAAATACTTTTCCCATGATCCTTAGAATTCAATTATGCAAGCTCTTAACATATCTTCCTATATTTGGATTGTTTTTTCTGACTGCCCATCGGTTTGAGGATGAAATACAGTACTAAAGTTCAATCGCGTCCCCAAAGCTCTGTGTAATGCTTTCCAAAATCTTAATGTAAATTTTGGATCTAGATCTGATACTATAGATATCAGCACCCCATGCAATCGAACTATTTCCTTGATATATAGCTCAGCATACTTGCTTATTTGATAATCAATTCTAACTGGTATAAAGTGAGCAGATTTGGTTAATCTGTCCACTATTACCCAGATAGAATCCTTCTTGCTAGGGGTTAATGGTAGTCCTGTCAAAAAATCCATAGTAATTCTATCCCACTTCCACTGCGGAATAGAAATAGGTTGTAACTTTCCTGATGGCACTTGATGTTCATCTTTCACCTGTTGGCAAGTCAAACACTTGGCAACAAACTCTTTTATCATTCTTTTAATAACAGGCCACCAGTATCAACTTTTCAAATCTTGATACATTTTATTTCCTCCAGGGTGCATAGTCAAAGGACTGTAGTGTGCTTCAGAGAGCAAATCACGCCTCAACTCAGCATCTTCTGGAATATACACTCTATCTTTGTAATAGAGGCACCCATCAGGTTTAATCTCCAAATCTTTAATTTCACCGGATTCTGCTTGTTTCATCTTGACTACACCGTCTTCATCTTGTTGCTGACTTTTTTTAATCCGGTCTAGCAATGATGACTTTAATTGTAGCTCCACTAACAACGAACCGTCAGGTCTCCCTTTTAACTGTGCATTTAAAGCACGTAATGTATCGAATGTTTTCTGACTCAAGGCACCTACTACAACATTTGCTCAGCCTTCGTTGCCGTAGATTCAACTTTTTCTACATCATCAAATATTTTAAACTTTTATGATCAATATAAATGTGACAACGTTCACCATAAAGGTAATGTCGCCACACTTTTAGAGCAAATACTACAGCTGCCAGCTCTAAATCATGAGTCGGATAATTCCATTCATGCGGTTTTAACTGTCAGGAAGCATAAGCAATCACCTTTCCATCTTGCATTAATACGTATCCCAATCCATTATGAGATGCATCAATGTACAAGGTAAACTCATTTCCTGACTCTGGCTGTACTAAAACTAGAGCTTCTGTCAAAATTTTCTTTAACTGATCAAAGCTTTCTTGACACTTTTCAGTCTAAACAAATGGAACATCTTTTCTCAATAACTTTGTAAGTGGAGCAGCTATCATCAAAAAGTTTTTCATAAACCTTCGATAATATCCTGCAAGTCCTAAAAAACTACGAACTTCAGTAATATTTTTGGGAACCTTCCACTCCATAATATATTGTATCTTTTTAGGATCAACTCTGATTCCTTCACCTGAAGCAATGTGACCAAAGAAAGCCACTTCAGATAACCAGAACTCGTATTTTGAGAGCTTAGCATACAAGTTTTTCTCTCTCAAAATCTGTAGCACTATTCTTAAATGTGTATCATGATCTTCTTTAGTCTTCCAGTACACCAATATGTCATCAATGAAGACCATAACAAACCGATCAAGATACGGCTGAAATACTCAATTCATTAAATCCATAAATGCTGCTGGAGCATTTGTAAGGCCAAATGCCATCACTACAAATTCATAATGCCCTTACCTCGTTCGAAATGTTGTTTTTGGAATATCTTCTTCCTTGACTTTCATTTGATAATATCCAGACCGAAGATCGATCTTAGAGAATACTACTGCTTCTTTCAGTTGATCAAATAAATCTTCTATTCTCGGCAATGGATACCTATTCTTTATGGTCACCTTGTTCAGCTGTCGATAATCAATGCACAGTCACAACGAACCATCTTTCTTTTTGAAAAATAACATCGGAGCTCCCCATGGTGATGTACTAGGACGTATAAATCCTCTATCCAATAACTCATACAACTGTGATTTTAACTTCCTCAACTCTGCAGGTGTCATTCTATATGGAGTCATAGATACTGGTTCAGTACCAGGAATAACCTCAATTCCAAACTGTACTTCTCTTTCTAAAGGTAATCCTGATAACTCTTTCAAAAATACCTAAGGAAAATCCTGAACTGTCGGAATCGCACTGAGGTCATTATTAATCTTCTTATTATCCACTACATGGGCAAGAAAAGCCTCACAATCTCGCTCCAATAAATTATTGGCTTTAAAAGCTGAAATCACATTCTTTATACATTGAGACCCTTCACCCAATACTATAATCTCTGAGCCATCTGCAGTCTTTAAAATCAATTGTTGTTGGCGACACCTTACGGTGGCATCATAGGCATGAAGCCAATCCATGCCCAAAATGATCTCAAGATCACTAAATGGCAGCTTCAACCAGTCAGCTGGGAATTCAATTCCCTAAAATTTAAGCGGACATTTTCTACTTACTTTAGTTACCCTAGTACTTTGGCCTAGAGGGTTTATAGCTATCACATCACTCTGAGTTAGTTCTAAAGGAATTTCTCTTTCCTAAACTAGCTTAAAACTAACATATGAATGTGTGGATCCAGTATCTATCAAAACAATTACAGGTTGACCATAGAGTTGAAAAGTACCTGTAATAATGTCAGGTTCTTCTCTGTCATCTTGTGTACGGATGTGAAATATCCTTGCTAAAGCTCTATCATCTCGACCCATCAAAACTTCAATCTCCTTTCAAGAATCCGCTCTAGATGATCCTATAGACGCACGACCTCTACCTCTTTGCATCCCAACAGATCTTTCAGTCCGAACCGATCTATCCTCTCGATTTGGACAATCACGCATAAAATGTTTCACCACAACGAAAATAGGCTCATTTGATCATCCAATGCTCTCCATGATGAATGCGATTACAATATTTACATTGAGGAGGTCCTTGTTTATTTCCAGAACCTTTCACTGATATCAAAGTGTTTTGGACTTTCTAGTTTGATTTGATTGTCCTCAAGGTGCTGAAAATCCGGATCTCCCATGCTGCGAATATCCTTTCCCCGCTTAGATGATCGCAAAGCAAAAGATGTTTCAACACTTCTTTTCTGACTCTGTATTCTTTTTCAGCCTTCTCTTGGACAATCTCCATTACTTTAGCTCTATTAACTGCTTCTTGAAAGTCCCTGGGAATAATTGCCACCAACGCCTCTTGGTATCTGGAATCTAATCCACTTATAAAGCTGTCAGTGATGGCTCTCTCGTTCGGTAGCAATTCAGAGTCAAACCTACATAATCTATTGAACTCGCACTCATATTCATATACCAAGCAATCTCCATGTTTAAGATCCAGGAACCGCTGTCTCATCTCCCGAATAAATGCATCTCTAATATATTTCCTCCTAAACTCAGGGAGGAAAAACTGCCAATTCACTTCTTCTCGCACACGAGCAGTGACATTGTTCTACCATACTAATGCTTGCTCTCTCAATAAGGAGACAAATCCTTCCAGCTTCCCTTGATCATCACACCCAATCTGAGCCAACATTGTCTGTATGTCATTTAACCAAAAATCCGCTAACATAGGATCTCCATCAATGTTGCCTCAAAAATCAGGAGCCTGTAGCTTCTTTAACTCTTTCAGAAAAGAAACTCGAGGAGGTCTATTAATTATTGCGTCCAGGGATTGCAGAAATGTGCCCTGGTCTTGCATCGGCATTTCTTGTGCAGGTGCACCAGTGTAACGCCCCGATTTTGGGCTTAAGAGTTTTGGGGAATGGTTTTGCCGGTTCAGTGGACCGAGATTAGAGATTTGAGTCGGATTCAGAATTTAAATTGGATTAAATATTTTTATTGCGGATAAAAATATGGAAAATAGTCTAAAATAATTATTAAATATATAAATGATTTTGGTAAAAACAATTTTGGAAAATGGAATTGGGAAATGGGACATTTTGGGTTAGCGACCAAAATACAAGTTTGCAAAACTATTTTTAGTGACTGTTTTGAAAATGGGTCAAAACTTTGAATCTTTAAGGAGCTATTAATCCAAAAAGGGTTTCATCAGATTTCTCCCTTTAATTAATTATTTTTAATTAAGTTTTAGGAGGTATAAATAGAGGAGAGAATTAATTAAACACAATTAAGGCTTTTAAAAAGAATTTCACATAACTAACTTTGTAACTCCTTTCTCTCAAATTCTCTCTAGCCAAACATATTTCTAGCTTCAATTTCTTCAAGTAAAATTAGGATTTCAAATAGTTTTTGATTTCTAAAGCTTTTACATGAAATACTTATTATTTATACCTTGATTTTCATGGTTTATAAAGCAATTAAGGGGAGAAATCAGCATTGGAGGTAAAGATTCGTTCTTCTCCTCTAATGAAAGGTTCTTAATTGAAATTCCTAAGTTCTTGATCCATTTTATATGATTTTCATTGGGTTTTGATAAATTATACTCGGATTTATGGTTTAATTGATGGTTTATGGTGAAAATTGAAGAAATTCGTAGTGATCTATTTTTGCTAAGTTAAGGATTGGTTTATACCTTGATTTTGATGTTTAATATGATAATGAAGTGAGTTTTGATGATAGAATCCCGGAATCTATTGAATCTCTAGTTTGTTAGTCTGGTAGTTAAGAGATTTTGAGGTGTTGAGGTTAATTTTTGGTTGCTGGAGGTATAAGGTTGTTTTAGGTTGTTGTTTTGATGTTAATTGATGTTATTTGAAGGTTGAGATTCGTAGTTGAAGGCTGGGTTGAGGTTTTTGGTGAATCGATGATGTTTTCAGTTGTTAAGATAGAATGTTGTGGAGAACTATAGTTGGGTGATGTTAATTGTTGTATTGTTGAGAGTTTGGATGCATTGTAATGCATTTGATTCTCTGTTATGATGGGTTTGAAACAAGGGAAAGTGGTTTGGAAGCGAATCTTGGTGTTGAGGGGTTGCCGAAGGCTTGATTTGACTTCGGCAAGGGAGGCATTGCTTTGTCGGTGAGTGAAACGGCTAAAAATAGCTTTTCAAAGGTTTGAAAAGCTTTAATGGCAGTCTAGACTAAGCTCGATACACTGGTCTAATACTCGGAAGTAAGTAAAGTGGTTTTCTCTCTCGATTTTGGTTGGCAAATGATTTGTGAAATGCACTGGTTAAGTGAATGTTTACCTCCTGTTTTATGCATGGAATGATCATGGTTTAATGCTAGAAATTGATATGAAATGATGATAAATGCGTTTGGAAAGTAATGCATGATTTTAGAGAATATTATGAACATGGTTTATGCATGGTTTAGTGCATGTTAAAGTGATTTGATTAATGCATAAGAAAACAGTGAGGAATGTTTATAAAAGTGAATTATATTGGCAAGTGATGAAATGGAAATGTTATCAGATATAATTGGCCGGCTATAGGGTTTAAAGTGCACTATAATAAGTCGCACGTGGCTGTAGAAGTGGTACGAGAGGTACTTACTCTGACCATGTGAACCCCAAAGTTGTTGAGGTGACATTTAGATGGCATTTACTCCCGCCAAGAGCTGTAGAGGTTGATGCGTCGAATGTGTTTACTCCAAGTTGGAGGATTAGCCTTGGTAGTGTAGAGGTGGTGTATGTGTTGCACGACTCCATGCCATTGAGCTACAAAAGATTGCGAGATCTCTTGGGAAATCCGTGTATCCGATGTTAATAATGGTTTTATGGAAATGTTGTTGTTGAGATGGATCACTTGCAAGCCAATATAATGTTTTAAATGTATCATGTTGATGGTTTGATTTGGAATAAAGTGTTTACACACGTTTTACTCCTTAAGCTTTGCATATGGGATGTTATACATGGGAAAGGCTTAAGTTGAGGGAATTGCATATGAGATTGTACCGTGGAATCCATGATACATGTTGCATATGGTTTAATATGCTTATTTGTAAAGACTAAGTGCATGTTTTGAAAGAATGGCATGATTGTTTTGGAATGGTTTTTAATTGCATTGGATGATGGTTTGTATTTCGAGTGTTCCTCACTAAACAATGATAGCTTACGCTCTCTTTTATCATCAATGCATATTGATTACGTGCAAGTGGCCTAGCAAGCAAGGATGGAATTCCCAAGACTTGAGTTACCAAAGTATGTTTGAGTTTTAAGTAGTAATAAAGGCAATGTGGCTTAAATGTTGTTGGGAAGGTTTGAGTGGTTATTCCTCTGATTGAGCAAGTTTATATTGTTGCTTTGGACTTGTGATAAACCTGGTTTGCTGGATTTTACATGTAGTTTATGTTTTGGGTTGCTTGAGTATTCGGAAGCATGTCTTTGTTGCCTTTGAAGCATGTTGATCATCTTTTGATAATTGATATATGGTAGTTTGATGGTAAATGATCTATGATGATGTTACTTGAGTGTTAGAGGCATGTTAGAATATTTAGAATCCTTAAATGTATGTTAGAATAGAAAATTTTGACAATTCAGGTCAGGGTGTATCGATATGCTTGTGCCCGTATCGATACTAGTAAGTGTTTCTAGGCAAAGCGTATCGATACACGGGCTACCGTATCGATACGGGTCTTTAGTTTTAAGCATAGGGTATCGATACTCGAGGAAGTGTATCGATACAGTTTTGAGTTACTGGAATCCGAAATTTTGTAAAAGCTCAGGCGTATCGATACACTTGCCCGAATATCAATACGAGTGGTAGTTAAGTTAGTTAATTAAGGTTTCTGTTTCCTTTCATTTTAGTCCCTAAGTGATATACATGCAACTAAATGAGTTTGAATGATCGTTTTGACTTGAAATTTCACTAGTATGCATATAATTGGTTCAATTGAGGATTGGTAACTTTAATTATGAAATTGGTCCTTCAAAATAATGGAAATTACAATTGGGTCCCTGGTGTTATGTATGCAATTGGATGAGTTCGGATGATCGTTTTAAGTTGAAATTTGGTATGTATGCTTGTAACCTGACTAATCGAGGATTGGTAAAGCAAATTACAAGTTAACCCTTATAGATTTGTAGATTTACGTTTTGATCCCTATTATTGTAAAGTGACTAATTAGATATCAATTTGATGCCCGATTGGGTTGGGTTTTGACTCGTTGTTTGTATGTACATGTAGGGTAATAGCAAGCATCTAGATAAGATAAAAGAAAAAATGGTCATAGTTCCAGAGTTTTCTTCACGGTTTACTTCGGTAAACTTAATGTAGCTCGTTCAGTTCGGTATTGCGATTAGGTCAGGTCGAGGGGGTTATATTTGGTGGTATCAGAGCAAGGTTATGATTGTTGGGGGTATGTTATGGTTGGTTATGTATGTTGGGAAGTTGTTTGAAATGTATGTTGATTGAATTGACTTGATTGCTATACACAGTGATGGATTGTATGTTATATGCCATGTTGGGGTATGATTTGGGACACGTTGCCTTATTACTATTGATGGAAAATGTTTTAATTTGAAATGAAAGTCTTGGAACCTTGCTTTAAGATGGCCTAACCGTTTTTATTTTGGTGTTATCATGCCATGGATTCTTTGTTTACAATGCCACCGATGAGAGAATTACGTTTTAATGAGAATGAGGCGAGGCAGGATGATGAGAATAATGTTGTGCCTGAGGGGTTGCCATCTTCTCTACCGAATCCACCTGCGGGTGTGGAATAAGTACCACCTTTGCAAGCTGGGCCAACACTGGGTGATATGACACCTTTTATATAAGCAATGACGAGAGCGTTCCAGGCCGCGATGGCTGGAGTGCAGGTGCCTGTACCAGCACCGGTTGCTGCTGCTAATTTGGGATTACCCTTAGAGCATTTACGTGGCCTGGGAGGGGTCAACTTTAGAGGGTTGTTTCCTGAGGCTTCTGAGGAGTGGTTTGCCGACACGAATTGTATTTTGGATCAGATGGGTTGTTCTGATGCTCGTAAGCTAGGATGTGATGTATCTCTGATGTAGGGAGATGCGTATAGTTGGTGGATAACGGTGATTGCAAGTATGGAGGCTGACAGTGTAACATGGGAAACCTTCCGATCTACCTTCCGAAAGAAGTATCTCAGTGCTAGATACCAATATGAAAAGAAACGCGAGTTCATGGCTTTGGTGCAGGGGGATATGTCGGTATCTGAGTATGAGATACAGTTTGTAAGGCTGAGTCAATATGCTTCTGAGATGATGCCTGATGAGAGGAACCGTTGTGACCGCTTCTGTTACGGGTTGACGGATGAGGTTAAAACATATATGTTGGTTGTTGAGTATGTTGATTTTGATGTATTGGTTTCAAGAGCCAATGATATTGAGCAGAGTTTGGGTTTGACATCCCGTGCTAGAGGATTCGGTCATGGTAAGAGAGCTGTTGATGCTAATGCCGGGGGTGGCCGATATAAGAGGCACCGTGATCGAAGATATCGACCCGAGCTTAGGAGAAGAGGTCAGCTAGGGCAGAGTTCCAGATGTGGGATACCCGAATGTGTTTAGTGTGGGAAGAAGCATTTGGGTGTTTGTAGTAGGTCGGATAGAGTTTACTGGGGTTGTGGATCTCAAGACCATGCTAGACGTGATTGTCCTCAGATGGGAAGAGATGGGCCAGTTCTTGCACCTGTTGCAGCTAATGCTTACTGGAGTTGTGGGTCAGCTGATCATGTGAGGCATGACTGCCCTGTGTTAGCTAGAGGTGCGTATGTTCCTACACCTGTTGTCGCTGCCCCGAGAGGTCGAGGGCGTGGACAAGGACATTTTCAGTCGAGACATAGTGGGCGTAGGTCTGTGGCACACACCGTTGCTATTCAGCCAGAGGGTGGTGGACTTGCAAGGGTGTATGTACACCGTGAAGGACGCAATGATACCGATGTGATTGCATGTACCTTTACTTTGCAATCTTTACCATTATTTTCTTTGGTTGATTCTGGTTCCACCCATTCGTATATTCTTAGTGAGCATGTACATTTGCTTGATATACCGGTAGAGATTTTGAATGTTGGGGTTCGAGTAACTAGTTCTTTGAGTGAGATGGTTGTGGTTAGGAAGTTATACTGAATGTGTCCTTTGATGGTGAAAGATCATGTGTTCGCTGTGGATCTGATGGAATTGCCATTCCATGGTTTTGATGTAATATTGGGGATGGGTTGGCTATCCGAGCATAGGGCAGTTGTGGACTTTGAAACCAAACGGATAACCTTGCGTCTTGCCGATGAGTATGAAGTTGTGGTGGCTGGTGAGAACTCAAAGTTCCTGTCTAATGTTGTTTCGGCTTCGGAAACAAGTCTGATGTTGGAACACGGATGTCAGGCATATTTGGCTTATGTTATGAATCCTGGATCCAAGGATGTGCGTGTGCAGGACATCCGCACAGTTTGTGATTTTCTGAGAGTTTTCCCTAAAGAGTTATCGGGGTTATCGCCAGATAGGGAGGTAGAATTTAAAATCAAGACGTATGTTGATTCGGCACCGGTGTCCATTACGTCGTATCGCATGGCACCTAAGGAGTTGAAAGAGTTAAAGACACAACTCTAGGAATTGCTTGATCGGTGGTTTATTAGACCAGTGTTTCACCCTGGGGTGCGCCGGTGTTATTCATTAAGAAGAAAGATGGCACAATGAGGATGTGTATCGATTATCGGTAACTAAATAAGTAGACGATTAAGAACAAATATCCATTGCCGCATATTGACAATTTGTTTGATAAATTCTAAGGTGCATCGGTATTTTCTAAGATCGATTTGAGATCAGGATATTATCAGTTGAGGGTGAAGGGTGAGGATGTGCCAAAGACTGTCTTTCGTACGAGGTATGAGCATTACGAGTTCTTAGTGATGCCGTTTGGGTTGAACAATGCACCAGCTGCGTTTATGGATATGATGAATCGGGTGTTTCATGAGTACTTGGACCAATTTGTGGTAGTGTTTATTGATGATATTCTTGTGTACTCTCGTACTAAAAAAGACCATGATGAGCACTTGCGGCTTGTGCTTCAGAGATTGCTGGATGATCAATTATATGCTAAGTTGAGTAAATGTGAATTTTGGTTGAAGGAAGTAGTTTTCCTTGGACATATGGTGTCGGCTGAGGGAATCCGTGTGGATCTACAAAAGATTAAGGCTGTGGTGAGTTGGAGGCCACCTAGGTCAGTGACGAAGGTGCGTAGTTTCCTTGGGTTGGCTGGATATTATCGTCGGTTTGTAGATAGATTTTCGAAGATTGCTGCACCTTTAACCAAGTTGTTGCAGAAGAACATTCGTTTTGAGTGGACGAAGGATCGTCAGCAAGCTTTTGAAAAGTTAAAGGAAGCTTTGACGCAAGCTCCAATCTTGATTCAACCCGAGTCGGGAAAGGAGTTTATGGTATATAGTGTTGCATTATATGTTGGTTTAGGGTGCATGTTGATGCAAGATGGGAAGGTTGTGGCTTATGCATCTAGGCAATTGAAGGTGCACAAGCATAACTATACTATTCATGATCTTGAGCTGGTCGCGGTGGTGTTTGCGTTAAAGATTTGGAGGCATCATCTTTATTGTGAGAAGTGTGTAGTGTACACGGATCACAAAAGTTTGAAGTATTTGATGTCGCAGAAAGAGTTGAATCTTAGGCAACGACGGTGGTTGGAGTTGCTTAAAGATTATGACTTAACCATTGAGTATCATCCGGGTAAAGCAAATATGGTAGCGGATGCTTTGAGTAGAAAAGTCGTGGTTGAGTTGAGAGCTATGTTTGCTCGATTGAGTGTAACCCGTGATGAAGGCTTGCTAGCCGAGTTACAGGTGAAGCCATCATTGTCGCAAATGGTAAAGGAGAAACAACCGTATGATGATGAGTTGGTACCTCATGTTAGGGATATCTTGGATGGGAAACCATCAAATTTTCATTTTAATGATGATAGGGTGTTGTGTTTTAAGGACCGGGTAGTGGTGCCATAGGATGAGGAGTTGAGACGTATCATCTTGACCGAGGCTCATCTAGCCGTTTTCCTATGCATCCCGGTGGTACCAAGATGTATTGGGGTTTGAAGGAAGAGTATTACTGGGTTGGTTTGAAGAAGGATGTGGTTGATTTTGTTGCTAGATGCATGGTGTGTCAGCGTGTTAAAGCTGAGCATCAATTTCCTTATGGGTTGTTGCAACCGTTGAGGATACCATAATGGAAATGAGAGAGAATCACCACAGATTTCGTGTCGGGGCTACCTTTGACACCGACTAAAAAGGATTCCATTTGGGTGATCATGGATCGGTTTACAAAGTGTGCACATTTTCTACCTGTTCATATGACGTATACTTTAGATAAATTGGTTGATCTTTACATCGCAGAGGTTGTGAAGTTGTATGGAGTGCTTAAGTCGATTGTGTCAAATAGAGATCCGAGGTTTACAGCAAGGTTCTGGGAATGTTTGCATCGAGCCCTGGGTACTGGTTGCATTTTAGCACTTCGTATCATCCTCAGACAGATGGACAGTCTGAGCGTGTGATCCAGGTCTTGGAGGATGTGTTGAGGTGTTGTATTATCGTGTTCCAAGGAACCTAGGAAAAGTAGTTGCCAATGGTGGAGCTCGCTTATAATAATAGCTATCAAGCGAGTATTCAAATGGCACTGTATGAGGCCTTATATGGTAGGAGGTGTCGCACATCTTTGTGTTGGGTGGAGGTTGGGGAGAAGTATATTTCTATGCCCCATGTGTTGAAAGACACTAGTGGGAAGGTGAAGCTTGTATCTGATCGCTTGAAAGCGGCATCCGATCGACAGAAATCCTACACGGATTTGAAGCGTAAAGAATTGGAGTACGCTGTTGGTGACAAAGTGTTTTTAAAGGTTTCACCTTGGAAAAATGTGATGTGCTTTGGGCGTAAAGGGAAGTTGAGTCCGAGGTTTATTGGGTCGTACGAAATTTTAGATCGTGTGGGTCCCGTAGCTTATCGGTTGAGGTTGCCTCCCGAGTTTGAAAAGATTCATAATATGTTCCATGTTTTGATGTTGCGGAGGTATCAGTCGGATCCCTCTCATGTTATGCCGATTGAGGATGTTGAGTTGAGGCCGGGTCTGAGTTATGATGAGGAACCAGTAGAGATCCTTGATACCAGCAGTAAGGTTATGCGTGGGAAGACAATAGAGCTTGTTAAAGTGTTATGGCGGCATCAAGGAGTTGAGGAGGCTACTTGGGAGAATAAGTTGGACATGAAAAAGCAATTCCCGCATCTTTTTCCTGCAAGTAAATTTTGAGGAAGAAATTTCTTAAGAGGGGGAGAGTTGTAAAGCCCCGATTTTTGGCTTAAGAGTTTTGGGGAACGGTTTAGTCAGTTCGGTGGACCGAGATTAGAGATTTGAGTTAGATTCGGGATTTAAATTGGATTAAATATTTTTATTGAAGATAAAAATATGGGGAAATAGTCTAAAATCATTATTAAATCTTTAAATGATTTTGGTAAAAACAATTTTGGAAAATGGAATTGGGAAATGGGACATTTTGGGTTAGTGACCAAAATACAAGTTTGCAAAACTGTTTTTAGTGACTGCTTTGAAAATGGGTCAAAACTTTAATCTTTAAGGAGCTATTAATCCAAAAAGGGTTTCATCAGATTTCTCCCTTTAATTAATTATTTTTAATTAAGTTTTAGGAGGTATAAATAGGGAAGAGAATTAATTAAACACAATTAAGGCTTTTAAAAAGAATTTCACATAACTAACTTTGTAACTCCTTTCTCTCAAATTCTCTCCAGCCAAACATATTTCCACCTTCAATTTCTTCAGGTAATATTAGGATTTCAATGAGTTTGATTTCCAATTGATTTCTAAAGCTTTTACATCAAATACTTATTATTTCTACCTTTATTTTCATGGTTTATAAAGCAATTAAGGTGAGAAATCAGCATTGGAGCTAAGGATTCATTCTTCTCCTCTAATGAAAAGGTTATTTATTGAAATTCCTAAGTTCTTGGTCCATTTTATATGATTTTCATTGGGTTTTGATAAATTAAACTCGGATCTATGGTTTAATTGATGGTTTATAATGAAAAATTGAAGAAATTTGTAGTGATATATTTTTGCTGAGTTAAGGATTGGTTTATACCTTGATTTTGATGTTTAATATGATAATGAAGTGAGTTTTGATGATAGAATCCCATAATCTATTGAATTTCTAGTTTGGTAGTTAAGAGATTTTGAGGTGTTGAGGTTAATTTTTGGTTGCTGGAGGTATAAGGATGTTTTAGGTTGTTGTTTTGATGTTAATTGATGTTATTTGAAGGTTGAGATTCGTAGTTGTGAGCTGGGTTGAGGTTTTTGGTGAATCTATGTTGTTTTTCGGTTGTTAAGATAGAGTGTTGTGGGGAACTATAGTTGGATGATGTTAATTGTTGTATTGTTGTGAGTTTGGATGCATTGGATTCTCTGTTATGATGTGTTTGAAATAGGGGGAATGTATTTTGAAATCGAATCTTGGTGTTGAGGGGTTGCCGAAGGCTTGATTTGACATCGGCAAGGGAGGCGTTGCTTTGTCGGTTAGTGAAACGGGTAAGACTAGCTTTTCAAAGGTTTGAAAAGGTTTAATAGGAGTCTAGACTAAGCTCGATACGCTGGTGTAAGACTCAGAAGTAAGTAAATTGGTTTTCTCTCTCGATTTTGGTTGGCAAATGATTTGTGAAATACACTGGTTAATTGAATGTTTACCTCCTGTTTTGTGCATGGGATGAGCATGGTTTAATGCTGGAAATTGATATGAAATGATGATAAATGCATTTGGAAAGTAATGCATGATTTTAAAGAATATTATGAACATGGTTTATGCATGGTTTAGTGCATGCTAAAGTGATTTGATTAATGCATAAGAAAACAGTGAGGTGTGTTTATAAAAGTGAATTATATTGGCAAGTGCTGAAATGGAAATGTTATCGGATATAATTGGCCGGCCATAGGGTTTAAAGTGTACTATAATAAGTCGCTCGTGGTTGTAGAGGTGGTACGAGAGGTACTTACTCTGACCATGTGAACCCCAAAGTTGTTGAGGTGACATTTAGATGGCATTTACTCCAGCCAAGAGCTGTAGAGGTTGATGCGTCGAATGTGTTTACTCCAAGTTGGAGGATTAGACTTGGTAGTGTAGAGGCGGTGTATGTGTTGCAAGACTCCAAGCTATTGAGCTGCAAGAGATTGCGAGATCTCTTGGGAAATCCGTGTATCCGATGTTGCCAATGTTAATGATGGTTTTATGGAAATGTTGTTGTTGAGATGGATCACTTGCAAGCCAATATAATGTTTTAAATGTATCATGTTGATGGTTTGATTTGGAATAAAGTGTTTACACATGTTTTACTCCTTAAGCTTTGCATATAGGATGATATGCATGGGAAAGGCTTAAGTAGAGGGAATTACATATGAGATTATGTTGTGGAATCCATGACACATGTTGCATATGGTTTAATATGCTGATTTGTAAAGACTAAGTGCATGTTTTGAAAGAATGACATGAATGTTTTGGAATGGTTTTTATTTGCACTGGATGATGGTTTGTATTTCGAGCGTTCCTCACTAAGCAATGATAGCTTACGCTCTCTTTTATCATCAATGCAGATTGATTGCGTGCAAGTGGCCTAGCAAGCAAGGAGGGAATTCCTAAGAGTTGAATTACCAAAGTATGTTTGAGTTTTAAGTAGTAACAAAGGAAATGTGACTTAAATATTGTTGGGAGGGTTTGAGTGGTTATTCCTCTGATTGAGGAGGTTTATATTGTTGCTTTGGACTTGTGATAAACTTGGTTTGCTGGATTTTACGTGTGGTTTATGTTTTGGGTTGTTTGAGTATTAGGAAGCATGCCTTTAGTTGCCTTTGAAGCATGTTGATCATCTTTTGATAATTGATCTATGGTAGTTTGATGGTAAATGATCTATGATGATGTTACTTGAGTGTTAGAGGCATGTTAGAATATTTAGAATCCATAAATGCAGGTTAAAATAGCAAATTTTAACAATTCAGGTCAGGGTGTATCGATACGCTTGTGCCCGTATCGATACTAGTAAGTGTTTCTAGGCAAAGCGTATCGATACACGGGCTACCGTATCGATACGGGTCTTCAGTTTTAAGCATAGTGTATCGATACTCGAGGAGGTGCATCGATACGGTTTTGAGCTACTGGAATCTAGAATTTTGTAAAAGCTCAGGCGTATCGATACACTTTCCTGTGTATCGATACGGGTGGCAGTTAAGTTAGTTAATTAAGGTTTCTATTTTCTCTCGTTTTAGTCCCTAAGTGATATACATGCAACTAAATGAGTTTGAATGATCGTTTTGACTTGAAATTTCACCAATATGCATGTAATTGGTTCAATTGAGGATTGGTAACTTTAATTACGAAATTGGTCCTTCGAAATAATGGAAATTACAGTTGGGTCCCTGGGTGTTATGTATGCAATTGGATCAGTTCGGATGATAATTTTAAGTTGAAATTTGGCATGTATGCTTGTAACCTGACTAATCGAAGATTGGTAAAGCAAATTACAAGTTAACCCTTATAGATTTGTAGATTTATGTTTTGGTCCCTATTATTGTAAATTGACCAATTGGATATCAATTTGATGCCCGATTGAGTTGGGTTTTCACTCGTTGTTTGTATGTACATGTAGGGTAATAACCAGCATCTAGATAAGATAAAAGAAAAAAATGGTCGCATTTCCAGAGTTTTCTTCACCGTTTACTTTGGTAAACTTAATGTAGCTCGTTCGGTTTGGTCTTGCGATTAGGCCGGGTCGAGGGGGTTACAACCAGCCTCCTGTTGAATAGGTTGCTATACTTCCTCCCCGACTTCTAGAGCATTCTCAATCCCCACTTGTTGAATAGCATGTCGGGATCCAATTCCCCCTAACATCTGTACTCATAACATACACTTAAACTAATAAGCAATTGCATCGATCAAACAAGTATCATTTTCAAGTAAATACAACATTCTAGTGGCATGTAAACACTTTTATCGAGTCCAAATTAACTCCAAAACCGGCTAAACTTGTAGCTATGATACCAATAAATGTAACACCCACTTCCCGTATCCATACATCACACACGAGTCCAAGATGTTATAAGCTTTTTAAAAAAATCTTTTAATCTAAAATCCAGGGAAATTTAAATATTTTATGTAACTTCCCAGATGGTCATCTAATTTTTCTATTCCAAGCACGCTTAACTTTATCTAATTTATAAATAAAATAATAATTAAATACCCGATAGTACAACTTTTTGCGTATATAATATATTCATATCCAAACATATAATAATAATAAGCGGTAAATACTTTTAACATCTATAAAGGTTTATAAAACTATTACATATATGGTTGAAATATTTTATCAAAAAGATAGGTTTAGCTAGTACATGCCACTATTAAACACAAAAACATGGATGTCATAAGTACTGAAATTAACCTGTCGATTCTGTACTTCCAAAAGAGAATGTGATGCAAAAGCTCCGCTCCTACTTCCGTTAACCTACGCGTATAACAACAATACACGCTGAGTATAACTTAGTGAGGCATAAGATGAGTAACATATAAAATATTTTTTAATGCATGATACTTTTCAAAAGCATGATAGTCTTTAAACCATATAACCTGTAATTCAGGAATATCTATGCCAGAAAGTATACTGTGATCATTCTGTACTATATAAAAATATATAATCATTCTGTGAAATCATATAGCCCAAGGTAAATATCAAGTGACTAATATACGATTCGTGTACATTTTAGTACTATCATTTCTATCGACAAAATGAAGTATCGGGAACATATCAACACAATGAAGTATTGCGATCATATCAATACAATAAAGTGTTGCCATATCAACAAAATGAAGTGCTGCAAACTTTCGACGTCGTATACTGTCGACACAATAAAGTGTTAGATACAGTGTGACTCTTATGGTATACCACTATATTGCCCAACTCAATATTATACTGCCAAGGGCAACTTTAAAAACCAATTCCTGCAAAATGGCAAGCAACCCATATCTAATTTATATCATGTAAAACATATCATATTAGAGTAGTTCATACTCCAATATGTTCTATACAATTCACATTATGCATGCCATTTAAAAACTATATAAAATAGCTTGTCATATATCATGCTATAAACCATTTGTAATCATAAAGATATGCAATGATCTTTAAACCAGTAAAATAATGTATCATGCAAATCTTGTTATGCTATATAAAAATCTTTACCTTTTAGGTTGACTTATCACAAGTCTCCCTATAAAATGTATGTTAACAAACATACATTTAAATACATGTATGCACTCACCTTAGCCTTCAAATGTGGTTTCCTTCACTATTCGATTATCACTCTCAAACTTTTTCTTATCTTTTTTTCCTGGTACGACCTCTATTTATATCGGAATCTACATTAAAAAATAACATATACCATTTCAAGTATATGTTAGCACATAATCATACCATATAAAATAATGGAAAGCAAATAAAATCACTATCCATTATATAGAAAATTGATCCCATAAAGCTTTCCATATTTGAATCACAATTTCTCATACTTTTCTTTAAATCTCCAACTTTTCCCAAAATATCTATTTTAGTCCATAAAGACTCTTTTAAACTTCCAACCAAAATTTTGAAGTCTAGTCCTTACATTTCTCATCTTTTACACTTTAGGACCCAAACTTTAAAAATTTTCACTTTGGTCCCTAAAATAGTCGAATACTCAATTTAACCCAAAATGTTGATTTAAACTTCAAAATCAGCATTTAAATCACTAGACTTAATTTTTCAACATAATATACTTCAAATACAAGCTCAAACATCAAGTCCCTAAACTTTTTGAAGTTTACATTTTGATCCTTAATGCAATCTAATTAGGGATTTTTATTCCAAACACCTTAAATCAACATATACAACCAATCTTCTTTCAATCATGTTCCAAAATTCCAAACTTTAACATAAACCCTAATTCTTAGTTTTCAAGAACATGATCATTTCTTCATCCAAATAACAAAATCAAGCTTATAGAACATCATTATCATCATTTCCATCATCAAAATAAATTTGCCATAATTTCCCCTAATTTATTCATAGTAGCCGAATGGTCACTAATTAGTTTTCCATAGAAGTTTCATCATTTTAACCATAGAAATAACATCACAACCTTATTTCTAACATGAACAACCATTAAAACACAAGATTTCAACATGTCCTTCATCCACCCTAATCACCAAACTCAAGAACATGGAAACCAAGCAAAACTTATACCAAATGATAGAGAATTCAATGGAGATCAACTTCTTATTTCATACCTAACCTTAATTCCAATCTAATAAGCTTGAAAATTGAATTGAAAATTTCTTACCCTTCTCTATGGAGTTCATGGCAAGGAGAGAAAAATGAGAAAATTTCCAAACTTTTCTATCTTGATTATATGCCAAATGGCATATTAATCCACCATATTTAATTTAAAAATTCTTTTAATAGTCAAATGACTATTTTGCCCTTGAATTATAACCAATCACCTACCAACACTTGTATACTCTTATCCTTAATAATCAAAAATATCCTTAAAGTATGGATGAAAAGACCATTTTGCCCTTAATGCATCAACTTATCTTCAAAAATGCCATTTCCATCTACTACACCAAATACTGCATAGAATCAAATTTAAATCGAATAAAAACGATTCAAAAACCACAATATCATATTCTTCAAGTCTTTCTAAGACTCCCATAAAATTTTCATAATTTTCTGAATTCGAATAATCGTTCGTACTAATTACCGAAACATATTCTTTTTATATCTTTTCACACAAAATTCTGATTCCCATCAAAATTCTGATTCCCATCAAAATTCTTATACCGAAATAAACTATTAATTTTTGGCATAAAAATAATATTTGTGAAAATTACCATTTTAGTCCCTAAACATTTCCCAACTTTTCACTTTGGCCACCAAACTTTAAAATTTTAAGTTTTAGTCACTAAACTAAAACCACCAACCTTTGATTCTTTACATTTTAGTCACTAAGCAAATATTGGGGTATTACATCACTAGCTTTCTTGGGGAAACCATTATTGTTAGAAGGATATATAATAGATGTTTGTTGGTTGTTCAAGGCCATGTGTTTGCTATTGATTTAATGGAGTTGTCATTCCATAGTTTTGATGTCATCTTGAGTATGGATTGGTTAAGAGAATATGGGGTTGTTGTTGATTTTGAATCCAAAAGGATTTTTTCTGAGGCTTTTCGGTGACTATGTTGTTGTTGTATTAGGCAAGAATGCTAAATTCTTGTCCAATGTCATTTTGGCATTACAAGCTGAAAGGTTGATAAATGAGGGATGTCAAGTGTTCCTGGCTTTTGTGATGAATCTGGTTACAAAAGGAGTTTGAGTACAGGATGTTCGGACGATATGTGATTTTTTGGAAGTGTTTTTAGAGGAATTACCCAGGTTGCCACTGCATAGAGAAGTTGAATTCTGCATTGAGATGTACTCTAGTACGACTGCAATGTCTATTACTCCCTATCGCATGGTGCCAAAGGATTTGAAAGAGTTGAAAACTCAACTTCTTGAGTTTTTGGATTGTGGTTTCATTTGTCCAAGTGTTTCACCTTAGGGTGCACCAGCGTTGTTCGTAAAGAAGAAGGATGGAACTATATGGATGTGTATTGATTATCGACAATCAAACAAGTTGTCAGTTAAGAACAAATACCTATTACCTCGGATTGATGATTTGTTTGACCAATTCCAATGTGTAGTTGTGTTCTCAAAGATTAAGCTAAGGTCCGGGTACTACTAGTTGAAGGTTAAAGAGGCGGATGTGCCGAAAATTGTGTTTCGTACAAGGTATGGGCATTATGAGTTTTTGGTGATGATGTTTGGTTTAACCAATGCCCCAGCTACCTTCATGGATATAATTAATAAAGTGTTTCATGAGTATTTGGATCGATCTATGGTTGTGTTTATTGATAATTTCCCCTATTTACTCATTCTTGTGTTAACAAGGACAGAGCAAAGACTAAAATCACTAATTTTGTCCCACTTTCTTATTCAAGGTTCGAATCACCATGCACTGGATGTCCTACTGATGGTTTGAAAGGCTAACAATCAAGCGCTGAAGGCTTTATTGATGGTTTGGCTCACCATGCACTGGAGGTCTTAGTGGTGGTCAGAAAATGAAAGTCCCATACTAAAAGATTTATGGACGACCTAGCTCATCATGCACTGGAGGACTTAGTGATGGCTAGAAAATAAAGTCAAACACTGAAGGATTTACTAACGATCTGGCTCACCAAGAATATGAGAGGTCTTACTGATGGCCAAAAATGAAGGTCCAACACTAAAGGATTTACGGACAACCTAGCTCACCATGCATATGAGAGGTCTTACTAATGGCTAGAAAATTAAGTCAAACACTGAAGGATTTACTGACAATCTGGCTCACCATGCACATGAGGGGTCTTACTGATGGCCAAAAATGAAGGTCCAACACTGAAGGGTTTACGAATAACCTAGCTCACCATGCACATGGAAAGTCTTACTGATGGCTAGAAAATGATGTCAAACACTGAAAGAGTGATTGACGGTCTGGCTCACCATGCATTGGAGGTCTTAGTGGTGGTCAGAAAATGAAGGTCCCACATTGAAGGATTTACGGACGACCTAGCTCATCTTGCAATGGAGAAAATAATGATGGCTAGAAAATAAAGTCAAGCACTAAAGGATTTACTGACGGTCTGGCTCACCATGCACTAGAGGTCTTAGTGGTGGCCAGAAAATGAAGGTCCCACAATAAGGATTTACGGATGACCTAGCTCGTCATACACTATAGGACATAGTGATAGCTAGAAAATAAAGTCAAACACTGAAAGATTTACTAAAGGTCTGGCTCACCATGCACTGAAGGTCTTAGTGGTGGTCAAAAAATGAAGGTCCCATACTGAAGGATTTACGAACGACCTAGCTCATCATGCACTAGAGGACTTAGTGATGGCTAGAAAATAAAGTCAAACACTAAAGGATTTACTGATGGTCTGGCTCACCATGCGCTAGAGGTCTTAGTGGTGGTCAGAAAACGAAGGTCCCACACTGAAGTATTTACGGACAACCTAGCTCATCATGCATGTTGGACTTAGTGATGGCTAGAAAATAAAGTCAAACACTAAAGGATTTATTGACGGTCTGGCCCACCAAGCGCATGAGAGGTCTTACTGGTGGCAAAAAATGAAGGTCCAACACTGACGGATTTATGGACAACCTAGCTCACCACACATATGAGAGGTCTTACTGATGGCAAGAAAATAAAGGTCGAGCACTTGGAGGTCGTCGATATTGAAAGCTGACGGTCCAGAGATGAGACCATGTATTGAAGGCTTTGGGGGAAATCTGAAATGACACTTGGAAACTTTGCTGGATATGCTCTTCTCAAATGGGACCCTTAACTTTGCTGTGTTTTTCATGGTGGGAACTCTCAGTTTCGTGTTGTGATCTACTTTTCATGAAGTCATGGATCGAAGTCTTTGCTTGATTTCAATAAACCATGAATTGAAATCTTGATAAAACCTACTTCTTTCGTCGCGAAGTTGCAGATTGAGGCCTTTGTAAATCTGTCAAAAAGGATAAAATGATTGATGTATGAATTAGCAAGCCCCCAAACCTAGGGATTTTTGACTGTGTATGATAAATGAATGAATGCCAATTAAGGACCACTTGAGGGAGTCTGGTTCTTCGAGGAAAAAAATTCGATCTTGTTTTTTATTGGGGCCCTAATGCGGCTAGAACACCCCATCTCATACTCTGGTTCAACCTTTTAGAATGTATCTTCGAAGTTTCTTCTTGATTTTTGGTCTATTGCTCAATTTGGTCTCAGGAATATCCTCGTCATGGGTGACATTTATGCCCCCAACAAAATTTTTGCCCAAAAAAATTGTTTGCTTACTCTTGTTCTTTTGTTGCAAGCAAAATTTTGAAATCTTTGTGAGTGACGCAGAACACATGTTCTAATTTCAATGTGATATGCTTATTGATAAAACTGGGTTTTCCTTTTCAAATTGTAAATATATCAGGTGATATTGAATGCCCCGAATATCAAATGCGTGAACAACACTGAAAATGGCTTACCGAGGATTGCCCCAAGCAAATTTTGTGTCTAGGAGACCTCGAAAGCTGAATTGATGTTTGAAGATGTGAAGTGCATTTTAATCTGCTTTGATGCTTGACCTACTTACCTTTGGTAGGTTCATTTTTGTCTCATTTTGTTTGGAGAATTCAATTCATCACGTTATTTTGGCTCGAAATAAATGATGGAGCAAAAAACAAATTCCCAAGCTACTCGGCATTGTCATGATTTTGAAAATATTACCATCACTCATGAAGTGAAGAGTTTCAGCAGGAATGGGCTTCAGCGGAGTGCCCCAAAAATTCCACACTATTATCTAAAAATTCCTATTACCAGGTTCCAAACATTGGAGTGCTTTTTTTATTAAATTTTAAAAAAATGCCTATTACCAGGCTTTGAACGTTAAACTGCACCGATTTGTTATTATCTGGGTCGTTAATGTGAAATGCAAGTCACATGTTCATAATCTCTGCAACTTAGGATTTCAGCTAGACACAGGCTATTCAGAATAAACTTTCGGGTCAATGTTCCTTGTGCAATTGATATATAGGGACCCAATAGGAAATATATATTTATAAAGTGAAGAGAATTAAAAATAGATTGCATATTTTTATTGTGTGGTCTTAAAAAAATTGACACCAAATTCGGGCCTTTTTTGTTTTTGAATGTAAACCTACCGAAGGGGTGTTCGGGTGCCCCCAATATGGAATCACTTACACTGTCTAGCTCACAAATATGCATCATGAAACTTGTCGTTTTTTATCGATTGGGGCATCGTCTTTGTCGAACATGATGAATTCTTTATTTCAGACCGATGTGATGGTGAATGAGGAAATGTGTGTCTCTCAATGCAATGTTAATGTGTAGATGTTAATGCAAGCAACTAGCATTTTAAGATGATGTGATGCAACTACAATGCAAGTGAATGAAACTAATGATGAGTGCATTTATCATGCGAATGAATGAGATTAATGTACGATGCAACTATCGTGCAAATAAAATCAATGTTTGATGCAACTGCAGTGCAAATGAATAAAATTATTGCATGATGCGATTACCATGCGAATGGCATAAATTAATGTTGAATGGTCGTGTGATGCAACTATCGTGCAAATGAAAAAAATTAACGTGTGATGCAACTGTCGGGCGGATGAAGTATGATGTAACTATCGTGCAAATGAATGGAAATAATGTGCGATGCAACTGTCGTGCAAATGGACGAAATCAATGCTGAGTGGAATTATCATGGAATTCATGCTCATGTGATGCAATGTAAGTAAAAGTGTGATGAGTCAAGAATGCATACATGTAAACGCAAAGCAAACACCCTAAATGCGAGGGTATTGATTTAGACATGGTTTTTGAGGAACAACACCCATGAATATGTGAGAAATTTGCAACTTTTGAATATTGCATTTAATTGACGTCTAGGTTACTAGATTTTCTCTCAATTCATGAACGATCTCCATTGTGTCCACCATTCTCGGGTCAATACCTCATGACGGTATAATGCAGATGAATGAATAATGATGTTAGGCAATATAATGTTGATGCGATGTCAAGAGAAACACTGGTTAGTATTAAATATTTACAGATGAAAGACAAAATATACCCGACATGTGTTTAGCACAAAATGAACCTTATTTGCATGATATTTTAATTTCTAGGGTTACCGCATGGCTCTATAGGGGTGGACTTCGTAGATGCTCTACATGCAGTTTTGGTACTAAAAGAGACTCGAATTGTCCTCGTTGTCCCCTTCTAAGGGTAGCAAGGCCCCCGATCATCACCCATTGTAGGCTCCTTTTAATCGCGTTCAATTAGAGGGGACCCATTCGCTATGCCCATACGGGGAAACAAAATTCTCATGAAACCATAGGGTACTCGAGCCCCGAAGGTATTTACTACGCTCAAACGAAGGAACAATATACTCACGAAAGCACTAGCGTTTTCCTCCACTTACACAAATGAGTCTAAATGTCAAATTTTAAAATGCATTAAAAAGAACTCACAATTCTAAAAAGATGTTAAATTAATTTAAAAATAAACTTGCAATTTCCAATTGAGGCAAAAGATACTCGACTCATGGCTTGAATCTCTTTTTGTGAAAACCAAATTGTCCCCAGCGGAGTCACAAACTGTAGCGACCTAAAAATTTTAGGGCCGCTAAAAAGGAAAATAATATTAGGCATTTTTTTGGTTTTTGAATTTTGTTGTTTTTTTAAAGGTTTTTGAAATTTTGAGGGAATTTTTGTTGTTTTTGGAAATTAGGGATGTTTTTGAAGAGTTTTGAAAAATGGTAAAAGACTGGAGTCGCCACTGATCGTTTTAAAAGGGGTAGACCGAATACCAAAAATGAAACCAGAGATTCTTGGAAAAAGGGTCCGAGAGTCGGTTAAAGATGGTGACGGATTAGCACCCCACACCGCCAAAAATTGGTACCTATTTGAATATAATTTGCCCTTAATTGGAAAATTGTGAATTCAAATTTTAATTTAATTTAAGATCCGTTTAAAAATGCGAGTAAATTATAATGGCCATGTTATTCAATGATAAACGAAAAGACCACCACCACTTCGACTAGTACTGCCATGTTTACTATCGAATAGAAGGGCACTGCATTAACAGTTTATATGTTGGATGCAAGAAAATAATGCAAACAAACATGTACATGCGAAATTAGAACATAAATAAAGGCAGAAAATAAAATGTCCAGAAAGGGACCAGATCGAAAAAAAGAGAAAAGCGTAAAATAAATACAAGAAAAATAAATGCGATAAAGTAAATACGGGAAAATAAAATACGACAAAGGTAAATACGGGAAATTAAAGTGCGATCAAAATAAAATGTGAGAATTAAAGAAAATCCGAAAAGGGACCCGATCAAAAGAGGTAATCCGAAAAAAAGGCTGGATCAAAAAAGCAATCCGAAAAAAGACCAGATTGAGCATGAAAGGAAATGTAGAAATTAAATTGCGAAAAATTAAATGCGAGAAATTAAATACGAGAAAGAAAATTGTGGAAATTAAACGGCAGAAATTAAATGTTAGAATGTTAGATGGAACGAAAAATTAAATAATGAACAATAAATAAACTTAAATAAATAAATAACATATATATAATATATGATATAGATAATACTATATAATATGTGACAAACAGTATAGTAATAACAGGATATATATATACTATATAATATAATATAACATATAGTAAGATAATATGTATTATAGTATGTAATACATACTATAAAATAAATAATTTATACAATATAATATGAAGTATGTTACTAACTAATATAAAAAGCACATAATATAATATATATTACGTAACTTACATATAGTATGAGCATAATGTAATGTGTATAATATATACTATGAAATATTTAAAGAGGGGAACGAAATAGAAGAAGAACAAAAATGGGGGGAGAGATTAAAACAAAACAAAACTGAAAGGTGAAATTAAAAGAAAACAAAACCATGGGGGATTAAAAACGGGATTAACCCGAGATTGGAATCGAAAGCGGATATGAACAAAGAGGACTGAAATGGGAATTTGCCCATCGCCTGAATATACGGGTCCTTCCCAAGTACCCGGGTCAACACGCGGGTCGAGAACTGGACGAAACAACATCGTATCAACATCCGCTTAAATACCAAAACCGAGGGCAAATTTTGGCCTAAGATTTCATTTGCTTCAAAAACTGAGTTGAGAGAATTTTTTTTTTGAAAATACCCTCTGAAACGTTCTTCTTCCCCCTCATAGTTTTCCAAAAATCGACGGCTTGGCCGGTGTGCGCTGCCGCCTCGGCCACTGCTAGCCGATGGCCGGCAGTCGTTCAAAACTCTTTTTTTTAAACCAATTTAAAAGAACGCTCTCCTTTTCGATTTAAAACCCAAAATAAATCCTTTTTTGATTTTTTCGAAACAATAAACCGTAATCCCTTTTTTTAAAAAAAATTGAGTTGAAAACCTTGAACCCTCGAACTAGAAGGTGAAACGGCCAAACGGAGAAGATGAGGACGTGGGCATCGGCGATGGGTGACCAAACCCTAAAGGTAAAACCCCCTTCTATTTTTTTGGATATTCGAATAAAAAAGAAGAATTTTTTGCTTTAAATGTTTTTGTTTTTTGTATTGATTTTTTTGATAATCCCCTTCCCAGGTTACAAATAGGATTCATTCGGTTTTATAACCAATTTACATGGATAAAAAAACTGATGTTGGTTGTTGCAGGTCTGATCTCTGCGTATTTTGTGGTTGCTTGTCTCCTTTGCAGGTTGCATTCGTACGGAGGAGAGAGGAGGCCAGTCTTGATCCTTTGGTCACATGTGAGGCGGAGGATGGTGACGTGACCGTGGCCGCTGACACGGTCGATGAGTTGGCATAGGCGTGGTGCCGAGGTGGCTTGGAAGATGAGCGGTCGGCCTGGAAAGCTTCTAGAATGGGACTGTGAAGAGGCGGTGGCTGAGGTTGAGGGCTTGTGGGGATTAGGGTTTCACTAGGGTTATATGGGTTAGGAAAAAATTGGGTATGTCGGGTCAATAAGGTGGACCTAGGTAAACCGATTTAGGTGCAAAGGGGCTTGGGTTTAATTGTGTAACGGGTTTAGGGTAGTGGGCTGGCCTAATTTGGTTTGGGTCGATTGTATTGGGTTAAAGGGTAGACAGATTGGGTTATTTGATGTAAACTGTAAATGGACTTTATAATTCTAATTGGGATTTTATTTATTAATTATGTATTTTTTTGTTTTTGTTTATTAATAAATATAATAATAATAATAAGATACTAATATATAGTAACAAAATCATGATAGTAATAATAGTGATAATAGTAATGATACTAATAATAATAATAACAACAACAATAATAATAATAGAATAGTAATACTATAATATAATTAAAAATGATAATAATAAACATTATACTAATGATGCCATTTTTTAATTTAATTAATTTTTTTTGTTTTGAAAATTTTAATAACATTAATAAGTAACAACGGTAATAATATAATAGACATATATTAGTATTAATTAAATAAGCCCAAGTTAGAAAAATAAAGCCCGAACAAAATTAGTGATTACAATAATATCCTTGTGTACTCCCGTACCGAGGAAGAGAATGATCAACACCTTCGGATAGTGTTGCAAGTGTTGAAAGAGAATCAGTTGTTTGCTAAATTGAGTAAATGCAAATTTTGGCAAGGTGATGTTTCTTGGTCACGTGGTATCGGTGAAAGGTATTCGTATGGATTCGTAGAAGATTAAGGCTATCCTTAGCTGGAATCAACCTAAGATGGTATCTAAAGTCCGTAGTTTCCTTGGTTTGGCTAGATATTATCGTCGCTTTGTGGATGATTTTTCCAGTATTACTGCTCCGCTGACAAGACTGTTGCAAAAGAATGTTCCATTTGTTTGGATAAAGGATCATCAATATAGTTTTGAGAAGTTAAAGGAGGTTTTGAACACGCTCCTGTGTTGATTCAACTAGAAGCAAGTAAGGAGTTTGTGGTGTACAGTGACACATCGTATGTTGGCTTGGGTTGTGTGTTGATGCATGACATAAAGGTTGTGGCTTATGCATCAAGGCAATTAAAGGTACATGAGAACAATTATCCTACGCATGATTTAGAGACATTATCTCTAAGGTGATAAGTGTACCGTTCACACTAATCACAAGAGTTTGAAGTATTTGATGTCCCAAAATGAGTTAAGTCTTAAGCAACGAAGATGGATTGAGTTGCTTAAGGATTATGATTTAACAATCGAATATCATCCTAGAAAAGCTATTGCTGCAGCGGATGTATTGGGCTGTAAGGAAGCCGTAGAGCTTAAGGCGATGTTTGCTAAGTTAAGTGTGACGCGATAATGGTGGTTTGTTGGCAGAGTTGCAAGTTAAGCCTACATTGTCACAAATGATTAAAGCGAGACAACCATATGATGATGTGTTGGTTCCGCATGTTAAGGACATTTCGAAAGGTAATCTGACAGATTTTCATTTTAATGATGATGGTGTTTTGTGTTTTAAGGGTCAAATAGTTGTGCCAGAAGATTCAGAGTTGAGGCGCACTATTCTGACTAAAGCTCATTCTAGTCTTTTTGTTATGCACCATGTTAGTACCAAGATGTACCGAGATTTAAAGGAAGAGTATTACTGGTTTGGTTTGAAAAATGATGTAGCAGAATATGTTGCTCGTTGTTTGGTGTGTCAGCGAGTTAAGGCTGAACATCAGTTTCCTGTTGGGTTATTGCAACCTGTGCAAATACTAGAATGGAATTGAGAAAGGATCACTATGGATTTCGTGACGAGTTTGCCTTTGACGCCATCCAAAAAGAATTTTATATGGGTAATTGTTGATCGTTTCACGAAGAGTGTGCATTTTCTTAATATACGTACGACATATACGTTGGATAAATTGGCGGAGTTGTATATCATTGAGATTGTGAAGTTGTATGGGGCTCCAAAGTCTATTATTTCGGATAGAGATTCTCGTTTTACGTCAAGGTTTTGAGAGAGTCTACAAACAGCTTTGGGAACCATGCTTAATTTTAGTACCTCATATCATCCTCAGATGGATGGACAGTCTGAGCGTGTTATTCAGATTTTGAAAGACATGCTGCATTGTTGTATCATTGAGTTCCAAGGGAAATGGGAGAAGCAACTTTCGTTGGTGGAATTTGTTTTTAATAACAGTTATCAATCGAGTATACATATGGCTCTTTATGAAGCTTTTTATGGACGTAGATGTCGAACGCCGCTTTGTTGGGCGGAGGCAAGTGAAAAGCATGTCATTGGACCTGATGTGCTTAGAGGTACGAATGCAAATGTGGAGCTTATTAATGATCGTTTAAAGGCAGCTTCAGATCGGTAGAAGTCATACGCAGATTTGAAGCGAAAGGAGATTGAGTTTGCTGTAGGGGATAGAGTGTTCTTGGAGGTATCTCTCTGGAGAAGGTTATGAGGTTCGGGCGTAAGGGTACCATTATGTAAATTTTGAAAGTTTAATGACCATTTTGTATTTTTTAGGATAGTTTAGTGACCATTTGTTTACTTTACCCTTAATTCTTTTTTATTGGGGTTTTGTTAAATCCAATACAACTCCATGTCGTTTTTGTGTCTCCTGTTTAACTCAAATCTCTTGATCCTATTTCTCAAAGATGAAAGCTCATTTTCTGATTATCATGGGGGAAGTTCTCTCTCTCCGGACCTCCTTTAATCAAGCAATTTCAGGTAATCACTTTTTAACCAAGTAAAATATCAGAAAATGAAAAAAAAAATTATTGGGTATCTTTGTCTTGTTGAAAGTTTCACTTTCTTTGGAATCTTCTAACTACAGAAGCTATGAGTTCGGAAACAAAATTGTGATCTTATCGTATATTGTCCTTTTATTCAATGTTTCATTGATATGTCTAGAAATTGTGTCAATTCTTGGTTGAGAAATATCCTGTGAACTTTTTGCGGTGACTGGTGGCTAGATCTTGCAATTTGCATATTCATGTTCTATTCATTTATTTTCTCATGTCATAAGTTAATTCAAGGTACTGTATGTGTAACTTTTTACATGCTAATTATTTGTGTTATACAGATTTTGTCATGTTCGTGTATTCCTTTCGCGTTTCATGTTGTGTTGTAGCTGTTCTTTTATGTGTCGTGTCCTGCATTGCTAGATCTTTTGGTGAGTAGGTCTTAGGCTGGTGCTTGTTTCTTTTCATTTGGTAGTGAAAATTTCACTGGTTTGCTTGTCAAGGTAATTAGTTGAGCTTCGATTTAGTAGCCTGTATTTTTCGGAATCATCATTGTAATGTAATTTCAGCAAATTGACTGGTTTGAGTCTTTAAATACATCTTGAAGGATTTTCTTGTCTACATGAAGAATAGACGAATGATACATGAGGGTGTTCTTCTCACCGCATTGAGTTGCGATGACATCCTCTGCCATATCCTTCTCCGGTTACCACCCGGATCTATTTCCAAGCTTATTATTGTATCAAAGCGGTGGCTTCAATTGATATGCAGCTCATCTTTTCGTCATAGTTATTTGAGTCGATGGAGAGTAGGTTTAACTTGTTAGGATTTTTCGTGTGCAATTCTTATACCTTGGAAGGCCTCAAGGCGGTGCTCGTTACCCACGTTCCGAGCCATCCCTTCCATTGCTGTCTACTAGGAGAGGTTGATGATATGAATTTCTCCGGGATCCTGAAAAAGCTTGGTTACTTTATTGACACTTCTGATGGCCTTCTTCTTTGTGGTCATCACCCGAAGACTTATTTTGTATGGAATCCCATTACCAAGGAACAATATAAACTACCTCTTCCTCGGGTGTACTTTGAGGAGTTGTGCATGGCCTTCATCGTTGAAGACTCACCTGATGATGATATCTACTACAGGCTTGTTCGTGCAAAATGTAAAAGCAGATTCGAGGAGATCGATGTTCTCACAATAGAAACTTTCTCGTCAAAGACCAGTACGTGGTGTTATTCCAAGCTTAGATGTTCTTCAACTATTTCACTATCACCTTGGATTTCGGGCTCTGTGATTGGAGGCGTCATCCACTGGAATGCAGCCCAGGGGAACGTAGCTATTTATGACCCAGATCATCATGAGAAGCATATTGCTTTAGTTAAACTCCCGGGGCCATTTGATTTCGACGAGCATGTTCTCGGGGAGTCTTCAGACGGATCTACATTATGGTTGGAGCTGTAAAGCAGGCCTACAGATATGGGTTCTTGAAAAGGGTTTGGATGGTTATTCATCCTTATGCTCATTGAACCAACAGTTGAGTCTTTGTTGGAGCTTGAGATATAAATTGAATTTCAAAATAATGTGGAAAAAGAATCCAGCACTTGCGACAAAGTGTATTACACGGACGAAAGAAACCGAAATAATGGCATTTTCTCCGCAAAATTCTGAAACAGTCTTCATTAGATCTGGATCAAACATATTTCTCTATCCCTTTAAGAGTGACAGGATGGAAGTCGTCTTCAACTATCTGTTAGGTGAGACTTTGCAGGTCCCCTTCTCGTTTAGCTAACTTACGGATTTGAATGGGATGTGTTGTTGGGTTATATTTGTTCTTGTTCTCTTAAACATTAACCATACACCCTTAGGTGTGTAAATGAACCATGCTTGAACAAATAAGGTTGTGTCCGTGATCGTTTGTTTTATATTTGAATGTGTCTATGTTCAGTTAAATTTTTATACCGTGTTCGTGTTTGATTTGTTTAGCTTTCATGGGCATATTCATTCATATGTTCAAAAATGTTAACTACATCAAAATTAAATAAATGGTGAAATTACGCTGCTAGTCCTTAAGCTCCTCACTTTTTACAGTTTGAACTCCAAAGTTCATCATAGTTTTTACCTTCACCAATATTTGAAATGTAAAAAATAAAAGGAACCGGGTATATAAGCTTATAAACGAGTTGATAAACAAACTTAAAACGAACCAATAAACGAGCCAATAAACAAGTCGATAAAACGAGTTTCTAAACAAGTCGATAAATAAGCTTTCAAACGAGCTTGCCTATGTTTGTGTCCGTTCCTTTATTAAATGTACATAATTTTTTCCATACCCGTTTATTTAGCTGAATAAACGAACGTTATACGAACAGTTCATCAAACGCTTTGTTCATTTACACATGAATTCTTGATCCGATGAGATAGTATATCTTATACATGCAAAATCTTGCAATTACCAAACCCAAGTTGAACTTGTTTATAGATAGGACTGAGATAGGTAATTTTTCCTGTGTGATTTTCTTGTGTACCAAGTTTTAGGTGTTTAAGTTGAAAAAAAAAAGAAACAACGGACCGGAAACACTGCAAAATTGGAATTGTACAACAGTTATGCCAAGCAAGGAGCAATGAGTTTTTTTTTTTTTTATCCATTACAGTTGTGGCTTTGAATCAATGACCTATATGACAAATATTTCTAAATGTAAAGCAAAAATAAGTGAACCACCATAAGGAAATTCACAATCAAAAAGGTTGGAAAGCTGACCCTACATCTTGGAAGGATTGACATATAGAACCAATCCATTGCAAGAATCATTTTTTCGATTAATCCGATCGTGGCAACAAGAAACTAAATCCTATATTCTCACGAATAAGTGGTGGTGGTTCAATGTCGGCAGTGTCTATTTGTTCCATCGACCTCGATATGTCATCTACAGAGAATGGAATGCTGCAACGATGACACAAGTTCAGTGTTAGAACAATGTCAGATTATGTTCCAAGTAATGTTTTCAGCTATGTTAGTCAGATACAGAAGGGTCACGAGAACACAGAGGGTCAATAATCGTATTAGATGGTGGAATACAACTGCTAACCTGGAGTCATCATCCAGCAGGAAGGAATTACTAACTGCATTGTTCGAATCTTCCGTCATCAACACTCTCATATTGGCTATTACCTAGATTTTGATAAACCAGAAGAGCTCATTTAAGTCAGGAGATGGCTTTAATCCTATTCTTTTTCCTGGAAACCTGCATTTCGTGAAACTTACATCTGGGGACACACTATGCGTACCGTACTTGTCGTCCCAATACATTGTACTGATGCGATACAGCTGCTGTATGCTGAGGACCTGCAAATGGAAATCAAGTTACTTTGAAACTTGAGATTTAGCAGGAAAGATTTGTATCTCATTCTAGGTTGCACTTGTTTCGTATCTCACGGGACAGAGATCGTGGCTTATTTCATCCAGCGTTTTCTTCGGCTTTTGATGTATTACCTGAATCATAATCAAGAGTAACATTGATATTATTAATGCACAACTCTAGTAAATAGTAATGGAGGTGCAGATAGAAAGTGCTGAAACAATGGGAACATACTAAGAAACCAATGGCCTGCCTAATATGCTTGAGCTCATCCCATGCAGAACCTGCATACTGCATTTATATGTGTTCAGATTTTGCAAGCTCATATCCAAGAACTGGAAAGTGAATTTAGAAGTGCTTGAAGGTACCTCATCAGTTGCTTTGTAACACCAATGTTCCAGTTCAGCCAATCCAGCTTTAACGTATTCACCATTACTGAATGAACAACACTCTCTCCTCAGCAGAAGGCTGCGACAGAATAGTGAATTCCAATCGAACGTGTAAGCGGAAAACCAACTATGAAGATATAAAATTGCAGTCTGGACTGTTACCTGTTGAATAGTTGAACATTGATGAATGAGAATATTTGCGTGAACACCTTTCGGACTAAAAACGGAGGCACCTGTAAAGGAATCAATCAAATGTTAATCCTTCGGGGAAACTGAATTAGAACATACAACGCAAATGGTAGCACTTTTACACCAAAATTGGAAGACTCAGCTGAACTAAGTTCACTTCAGAATGTGATTATGTCAGAGTTCTCAGGCAGAAAACAAAGGACTATAGATATGAACAAAAAGGGAAAAGTGGGACTGTTACTAACATAATTTGCTTTCAAAGTGTTCAAGAAGTTTCCAAGGCTCTGCACAATCCCTTGCCAGTGAGCAATCAAAGCCTGTTGGCCTGCAGTATTTGCAACGGATCGCGACCCTCCCTTAACTAAGCTTGCTCGGGATGTTCTCGGTGCCTATATCATTATATTAGTGTCATAAAAGTAGTTCTTGTTTCTTTCTTCTCATTATTGCCTTCACTTCATCGATTCTGATATATATATATATATGCGTGTGTCTATATATTATATGTACAATACCTGGATACATAATCCTAGCAGTGGTGAAATTTCCTTCTTCAGATTATCTCTGACCATTCCATATATTTTCTCCACATATGCTGTAAGTTGTTGCTTAAAAAGCAAAGCTGGGTACTTGGCTTCGACTTGCCGGAGATTATCCACCCTACTGTTGATGCCTCCATTAATTAAGGAGAGATTGACACCTTGCGGTGCTCCACGGAAACTCTTTAAGACAATAAAAACCATATATAGATTCATCACAGAAAACAAAAGTTACTGAAGGGTATGGGTTGACATCGGTGAGAATACTTACTTGGGTCATTCTCCCAAACAGAGTAGCTGATGATGAGCGACGGCGTTGTGGAGTCATCCCAGCGGCACCGCTAGCTTTCAATGTGCGCTGCAGTAACAAGAGAAGTGTGGAGGCATTGGATAACCAATAGGCCAAGATGTCATTGTTATCCGGGGTCTGATGTTCAAATGCCAACAATCAGTTTCAAGAATCTGAGGTTTCTAATATGAAACTTTTGAAAAAAAAAAAGTGTGAGAAGTTTGATATTCCAACCTCAATAGCATTCCCTATAGTCTGGATGATCCGATCAAAGACACTAGTTCTCTCGACTTCAAATGATCTCCATTGCAGAAGGCATTTATATATGATGCAGGCTGCAATAGGTCGGTTCCCTGCAAAGCCTAAATGTTGCGCGATACATCGAATGAGTAACTCCTGGTTTTCCTGTTGTTTCTCATTCAATGATTTTTGTGGTTTCTCCTCAACTTCAGCATTCTCCCGAAGGTTTATTGACGGGCTGTGAAGATCGGGCTGAAAGTACATTGATCGTGAAAAAACAATTCAAACATCGAAGAACACCGGGACCTAATGCTAGTAGTGTCAAGTTACAAGAAGTTACCCACCATAGACGCCCTTGCTTCCAGGTGACCACTCTCGGAACCTCTCTGTCAATCATTAGACAATCAGTGAATCTCCTCAATCCTACGAGACATTCAAAGTTAAACTGCAAATCTTACACAAGCTCGTTATTCGAACTACCTGCAAAATCGACCTTGAACGCCCCGAAAGGAACTTATTGGGAGTGATAGAAACTGCCTGTTGCCGAAGTACTTTATTCTCCGATTCTATATTAGCGAGCTTCTCTTCTAACCTGAGTTCAACCAACCATATCAAAAAATATACGTATTATATGTTCTTGAGAGCATTTACAGTAAACAAGGAAAATTATCCCTGGTGGGCTACCCTCTTATTGTGTCACTGAGTTGTTGAACTTTTTTTTCGGTTTCTTCCAGTTTTTTCCCTTTTTCTTCACATGATTCCTGGAGTTCATTGTACTTTCCTTCTGCCTCATCAGCTCTTTGTTTTTCTGATTCCAATGAGACCTGTGGGAAACAATGGATAATACGAAATTCTTGCATTGTTATCCCAAGATATATTCGATTTTGGAGGATAATACCTTTAGGCTTTCCACTTCTTCTGTTAGAGATTCAACTTTCTTTGTGTCTTCGACTAAAACTTCTCTCGATTGAATAACCGGGGCCGATTCTTCAATGGTTTTCTTCGCAGCCTCTTGTTCTTGAGCGAGCAATGTGTTGGTTTCATCGATGGTTTTCTGCATTTCTTGCATTGCGTTCTGCAGCTTCGCGATTTCCTGAGCTTTCGCTTCTTCTAAATCAGTCTGCAAACATAGTTTCATGAATTTCCATGTACGTATATCCACATACCAAATATTTTTGAAGAATGTTGACGCTGAAGTCAGAACACAATACGATACACATCATTGCTTGTTACTAAACAGGATTTGCATTAGCCTAATGCACCATGGCCACAATCTGTCAAAATTAAAACAATAGTTTTTTTCTTTCATGTTTTAGAACAAACCAAATTATTACCCTTAAACGTTTTTCAAGCTGCAAACGCCATGTAAGTTCCTCGACGTTCTTTTCAAGCTTATCCTTTGCTTCTTTCAGTGCACCAGTTTCCCTCGCCGCCTGCATAAACAAGGCATAATGGGAAGCTTAAACGGATATTAATCAAACACTGTAGATGCCATTACCATTCATGATGTAGAACTATAAAAGATAGTTTATCTAACACAGACCATTTTGAGCTTTCGGAGCTCTCTTCGTGCAATTCTTCCCCTCCACCGGGTTTGCGTCACAATACAACTTCTTGTAAGCTTCTTGTAATACACAACAGCTCTCCGACAGAGCCACCAAGCCTGCAATTTTTCATTTTCTTTCTTCTGACTTATCAGACAAGGACTAGTCTTAAACGGATAGATGAGGAAAGAAGCAACCTAATATGGTTGAGTATATAACCTGAAGCAAAGTTGCATTTTTATTTAAGTTCATGGATCGGAATTCTCTACGAGCGGCCATTGCCCGCAAACTTGTCTGTAAGGCAAGGGCAGATATGTGGAGTTTGTTATAGGCTACTCTAGCTTGATGCCTCCTAGTATTCTTCTGAATTTTCACAGCTGCTGCCTGCCTTCTCATGTTCGCATAACTTCCGCCGGCCAATACTCCTGCAGATTATTCATGTTGGTGTGAAAATTAGCTTGTGAATGGAGTTGGTTTAACATTTTCTGCTGTATTATGTCAACTATTTCCAGTAGATTACCTCTACAAATAGACTGAAGATCAATAGCGGCCTTTTGTACTGCAAGGAATCTTTTACGAGATACATGAGTACAAATGCGGCGCTGGATAACTTTTGCGGCAACACCGAGTACTTCCGCTCTTCGTGCATCTAATTCCGCCATCTGACCAGCTCTCAGAAAGATCTTTGTTAGACCTATCTGCAAAAGAAAAAGCCATTTTGAGCTTAGTTATTGATGCTTCAACACTGCAATATAATAATATAATGTGCACACTCATTGAAAAATTCCAACTGCTATAGAAAAAAAATTATTGCGTTACCTGAAATCCTTGAAGTCCAGACTTTTCCAAAATCTTCTGGCATGCACTCTTTTCATCGTAGCTGCTTACAATCCATGTACATGAAGAGTGACCACATTAGTTCAATTATATGGTGTAAGATTGCAACAACAAAGTTAATAACTTCAATCTCTATAGCTAAACATTTAAATTGCGATTTTAAACGAAAATAGCTCACTTACTTTCCTTCCAGAGCCTCAGGACAAAGAATTCCGAACCGGTTAATGAACTCAAAGAAAGCTCTACGAGTTGGATATCCAGCCATACTGATTCTAATTGCCTCTAGAACACCCTACAATGACCAACTTCCAGTGTAAAAAAGCTGAACATATTAAGAAGAAACAAGTTGAGAATTGAAAATAAATGAGAAATCTGCACGCACTCCGCAACGAAGTTGTTGCATGATATTTTTATTTTCAAATATAGCCGGTTTAAGTTTGTTGTTAGGCTTTACGCATCGGATGTAGTGCGGTTCTGTAGAGTTTAACGTGTCCATTAGTGACTGTAATTGTAGCTGCAGCATTTTATCAAACCAGTGTTAGCCCCCACACTTCTTGCAGCATATGACAAGTTATAATGAGACAATGTAAGAGGTTTGTTCAGTTGATAGAAGGGATACGACCAAAATCCGTAAGACAACATACAGAAAACGACCTTAAAACGTGAACCAATCGAAGAAAACTTGGATGATTTAGATGTTTCCTCTGGAAGTGGAGGAAAAAGGCCTGCTACAAATGAACATTTCGAAGCACTCAATAAGTCCTGATGCTCAGGAACCACATAATCCTTGTTTTTGTCCAGAAATTGATCAGATTGATATAGGACCTGAAGAAAGAAACGTTATTTGAAATATAATCTTAAAAATGTCATAGAATATCCAACTATTTACTCCTAAACATTGTGCTATGGAAACATACATCTCCTGCATAATGAGCAATGGTGAAATCAGTGCGAGACAATTTCGGCTTAATGAATCTTTTGTGGTTCTTAAACGTCTGGTAAAGCTTGTTTGCAAAAGTTTCATGAGTTGATTTCGGGAACATGCTGAAAAAATATAGATACTACTAAGTTTTTGGTACTTAAGTAATTAATTGCAGATAAATTTCATTTGGAAGAAGACATCAAAGAACAATGTTATACCAAGCTTCATCGAGAAGAGCAATGATTCCCCCTGGTTTCTGCCAAGAAAGAGAAAGAAATTACGTATCATTAAGCAAAAATGACTAAGGCTGTTACATACATATTGACTCAAAGAATCTCATCTTTGTGATATATGCAATTATTTCAAGTTAAATCTCACCTTTTGTGTGTGATTTTTCCGCTTATAAATTTCTAACAACGTATAATATAAATGAAACAGAGGGTTAAGTCCGATTTGTTCAAGGCCTGACTATGTTCAATATGAGAAAATAAAGCAGTACGGAAGATCAAACCAACTTTTTGCAGAATAATACGAGCTAAGTTAATGTGTAGTTCAAGTTTGAATGAAAGGAATCAAGCCATATGACGAGTTTGACACATAAAAATGCAAAGAAAAATCTCAAGAAACATTAATGGTTAAACATAATATATATGGGGATTAACCTTTTCAATAAGATCCAGGACATCTTGATTATCAACAAATTCTATGTAGCTCCAATTGATCTTCTCTTTTGTGTACTCTTCTTGCTCCATCTTGAAGACGTGCTGAAAACATACCCGATACACATGAATGTACTGTTTCAGATCAAATTGATATAGCTGAAACGATCGAATCATGGTTCAAGACCTTACTTGATTGAAGTGCTGTTGCAGCTTCTCATTTGTGAAGTTAATACAAAACTGCTCAAAGCTGCACAGAGAGAGATCCAATATTACTCACACTTGGGGTTAAGTCTCTGTACTCGGACGGATATGTTTATTTATTAGCCTACAAGCATGGAGCATACCTATTAGCCTTAAAGCTTTCAAAACCGTAGATGTCTAGGACTCCGATTAGAAACTTTGAGTTCGGATCCTGTCCGATTGAATTATTAATTTTGTCTACCAACCTGTGCAGCCAAGCATTATCTCAGAACCCGCAAAGCATTTCTCATCTGATCATATGAGATTATTTTGTATGCAAGCTTGTCTCACCAGTCAAACAACCGTGAATATATTGTTTTAGCCAAACCGTCCCGGCTAACTGTTGCACTCTGCGGATCAAGGCTTCGCTTTATAACTTCCTCGGGTGTGACCATAACACGTTTGCACAATGCATCTTCTAAGGCCTTAACATCACACCTGAAAATAAAGTGAAAATTCAGTGGTTTGAAAAACATGACAGTTAAGATTGCCAAAAGAGGCCTTTGTGACTACAAGAAAAGAAGCTCATACATGAGAAGCTCTGCTGTTGTATTCAGGTGGAATTTAGCCTGGTTGTCTTTCGGAAGCGAGGAATCAGCATCTTTTCCTTTAGCGAATACAATGTTTCCAAGATGAAGAATTGCAGCAACAACTCGGAAAATCGCCTCCTGCAAGTGAGATACAAGGTTGATCAGTCCTGTTTTTATTTCATAAGCAACCAGCTGAATTCTTTCAGGTATAAGAGATATATATAAATATACCTGCTCTTTCCCACTAATTCCTACAATATCCATAGCTCTCCTTGTAGCAAGATAATCTTCGGCATCGCTTACTCCGACTAGTTCGTAGCAACGGGACTGGTTAAGATAGTGAAAGGTTTCGGGTTTTCCCAACTTGTACTTTTCAACTTCCTGTTAACAATGGTAACTCAAGTCTCACTGAAAAAAATAAAATGGCTAATATTTACCATTAGGCAGATGATCTCGCAAAAAACCAACAAAAATACCTCAGGTGGTGCAGCACAAAGAAGATAAAAACAGTGATAGTTGCGCTCTGGGTCAGAAATTTGGCAAACACGAGATCTCTCTAAAAGGTAAGTCCTGATCGCTGCTCCGGATATTCTTCCATGCTTATCAAACTGGATCTCAACAAATTTACCGAAACGGCTGCACCAGTATCAGTTTAGGAAAGATCTGTGTTACTAGGAGTAGGACTGCATACATGTATGTACATGAATGGGATGAGCTCATTGATTTATTTTGCAACAAAAAATATGTATGTATGTATGTATGCATGCATGCATGAGATGAGCTCAATGATTTCTTCCGCTGTAAGAAAGATTTGATAAAATAAATTGCTTGGACTTGCTCATTGCTAGTTTATTCAGTGCATAAGATATCCCCATAAGTTGCATCATTTTGTCATTGTTTAATAATTAGTTGCTTACAAGAAATCAAATTAATACCCTTCTTATAACACGAATTATCAACATATTTGTTAAACATGATTATGAAATGAAAAAATGCACAGATTGACAGGTCTGGTCTTACCTGGAATTGTTATTTCGAACAGTTTTAGCATTTCCGAATGCTTCAAGGACTGGATTAGACTGCATTCAAATAATACAGTCCATATCAGATATCATGCAAGAAATCGGGGACATTTTCTGATGGATGATAATATGAAATCAATTAAACAAACTTCAATTGACTCATACTTCAAGAACTTGTTGTTCAACTGTCCGTCCTTCGGTGGCAACTCGACCACCAAGATATGCCAGGTATCGCATAAGCATTTTGGTCGTCTCGGTTTTACCTGCTCCGCTTTCACCACTCACCAGAATTGAATTGCTTTTCGACTCATTAATCATGGCCCTGGTGGTAGTTCAGATTGCTCTTTAAATTTGTTCATCAAGTATACCCAAAAAATGTTGTAAATTCAAAAACTGAAGAACCATAACCTGAATGCAACATCTGCAACTGCAAAAACATGAGGGCTTAGTTCTCCAAATGGGGCACCCTTGTATTGTTCCATCATATGAGAACCGTAGATGTGAGTCAGCCTTTGGAATGGATTTATGGCAATTAGGATATTTCCTGTATAAGTCTGTTATCAACACTATGTCAATAACCTTAAACACAACTAAGCATATATAGCAGATGTGATTACATGAAAATAAGAGAGAAACTTACATAAATTTCATTCAATTCATATCTACTTTTCAAATTCTGCAAAACTCCAGGCTCATGTAGGTAAGATAGCTTTGTCATGTCGTCAACTCCGCCGGCAGGAGCTTCCATGTCTTTTGGATAAATTTTCGATAAGTTTGCAGTGACCTTCATGTTGACCAACACAATAAACGTCAATCTCAGGCACATAAAAAATGATTAAGAGGTGAAAAGAACACCGGAAAGTCCGAGCAATATAGATTGTTTCTTTGTTGAACGTGGAGATGAAGATACCATGTTCCAAATACATGAAGATCGAAGAATACTTGTATCGGAAACATATCCATATGCGACACTCACCCGAATCCTGCTAACATGGTTTGAATTCAAATGGAATGCTTATTATAGGGAATTTGCATACCTTTTTTCCATTAGCGGCATCAATCTCAGCATTTTTCCCACTGATTTTTGTAACCTGTCCATCAATCCAAGCTTCATCTGGGTCTTCAACCCAGACATGAGAACCGACAGTAATATTCACAGCGGTTGCCTAAAACAAATGTCATAAAGGCCTTAACATATCTTTCAAAGCCAATGTTTCATTAAAACAATAAAGACATCCAAAATGTCACAGTTTGTTTGGAGGGTTATGTTTCGTGCTTACATATAAACAATAGATTTTTAGTTCTTTCTACCAAGCTTTTTGGAGGATTATGTTTGAGACGCATACTCGAATACGTATAGAATACATACATAAATATGATTATTTTATGAAAAAAATGAAAGTTTTCAGTAGCATAAGTATTCCATTACTTGCACATATCTACCTATATATGATATATCCCAAGTCTTTGTATTTGATTAATAAATATAAAATTATACTTGAGAAAAAACAATAATATGTAAACTTCAGATTACCATTGTTAAGCTCCGAAGCCAGGCAAAATTCTAATGAACATGAGGTTTTCTAACCAAAACTTTTGGCTCTTTAATATCAGCCATGGCGGCCTGTTAAAATTCCAGCAAGAATTCAAAACCAAAACCAAGTTAATATCATAAAAAGGGAACAACCCAGATTTCCTAAACAGGGAATTAACACATTCCAGTTTATTGAAAAGAAAGTCGAAATGCAAAGTAAAAGGGAAAAAGAAGAAATTTTCTGGGAAAATGAGAAAGAGAAAAAGATTGGCGAGTTATATTTGTGTGTTTGTGTGGAAGTGAAAGTTGGATATTTGAAAGAATGACATTGTTCAAGAGGACCGTTAAGTTCGGTTTTTCCTTTGCCTTTGTTTTCGAGCCAATTCGTGGTTACTAACCAAGTCTTAACCATATGTCTGAAATCCGGGACTTAACCCAATTCGTTCGTACAAGCATCTTTAAGGATATATTTAACACGTTTTATTACAATTTCTAACATCTTCACTCCATTTAATTGTTTTTGGTTTACGACATTTTCTTAAAAAAAAGAATTATGTCTTTCTATGACCATAAACGGAGTTGGAAGTGTAAACGTTATATTAAGAGCGTATATGTTTGTGCCATGGGGTCATTATCTTATTTCTAAAACACATGTCTAATAAGATATACAACGTCACTCAATTTATATGTCAAGAGCCCTTTTCTTTTCTAATATGAGATTAATGTCTCCGTCTCTTTTTCAAGTGTGATATTTGTCTAAGCTCACCTCAAATTGAAATAGAAAGTTCAAATTCTGCTTTTAGCCGGTTTATATTCACTAATATAGTCTAGATTTGTATAGGTTTACCCATAGGGGCCTTTGGATTATGAAATGTAAGATTACCTCTGTGAATAGGATTATTAGAATGTAACATTACCTGGCACATTATTGTGAATGTTACATTACCTTGTTTGGTTTATTTAGTAGGAATATATCTGCAATGTTTGGTTGGCTTGGTTGGTTTATTTGGTAGGAATATAAGATTGCAGTTCTTGGTTAGAGAAATATAAGATTAATTGGAAGTAAAATTTATCAACTTGTCCTTATCATACATTTTCTTTTTAACAAGTTAAACTTTCAATTATTAAATTTAAAATATTTACATAAAAATTTATAGAACTATTTTCGTTACATTATTTAAAATTTACAATTTTTTAAAATTTTTATTACTTTTGACAATTTGTTAAATAAACTAAAGTAAATAATAAAAGTAGTAAAACAATGATAGAAATAAATTAACCTACTAATTTTTAAGATGAAAAATATCTTATAAATCAAATAATAAAATTAATAACACCAACCCTTTACTCATTTACTCTCAAGCAACATGCAATCTCATCCTATAACCCTTACGCAACACCATTTCTATACTAAACTAACATTAAATAAAAATATTTAATAAATTTACACTATAAATAATTAGTCACCTAATTAAAAATGCAATAAAGGATCAAGATGAACATAATTTATTATTTTAAGGGTAATATTGTCTAAATGAGAAGGAATTGTGTAATACCTAAGAAAATAAGGGGAATATCATTCCCACCATTCAGAGGGAAAAAGGCCACTATTGGGAAAAGAATATCACCTCATAGTAGGAACCCCCAAACCAAACATGGGAATGTAAGTCTGAAAAAGATTATTACCCTTAATAATCACCTTTTTCGTGAACTAAATATACCCATATTATTTATTAAATTTTGAAATATAAAAAATTAATATAGACTTTGTTGAATTGATCAATCGATGGATAATGGCCAAGAAGATGTGAATTGTCGATTTAAAAATGGTGGGAGCAAATTGCAAAAAGAAAAAGAAATTTGCAAGATGATTTATAGTGGTTCAACATTCTAAACAAGATCTACACTCACGAATTTGGCTTTCCTTTTACGCCAAAGGAGATAACCTCACAAAATCACGTAGACTTATACCCCAAAGTCTAGTGACCCTTTTCCTAAAATTGAGTACAAATAAGCAAACTTTGAGAATCCTCCAAAAGAGTTTGTTTGCACAATTTTCATCTCACTAAAACCCCAACACTTGATGAAAATAAAATTACAATAAGCTCACTCAAGTGTGTACAAGATATTACAATGAAAAGCTCTAAAAAACTTTGGATTTTTGCTTGAATGCTTGGGAATGGTTTTTCTTGTTGTTGAAGAAGCTTTGAAGACTTGTTTTTATACCCTATCGTTGATTTCCAATCGTCTGGGTTGTTGGAGAATTGAATATAGCTGTTTGGGGTTCATTTTTCCCACATTAAATATTGTATGACAACTATGGGTATCGGTATGCGAGTGTCTGTATCGGTACCTGCCTAAAGAAGAAATAACCGTTAGTAATACATGGTGTATTGGTATGTGGGCTGCATATTGGTACGGAGTAAGGGGTACTAGTACGCTAAGGGTCGTACCGGTACTAAAATTGCTCATTGAAATTTTGGTGGAGCTTTGGGTATCAGTACGCTCGAGGTCGTACTAGTATTCAGAGTAAAAATCTCTAAATATCAAGCATACCGTATCGGTATGGGGTTTACCATGCCGATACTCGTTGTGTTCAAAAATATTTTAAGCTCCTACGTCTATTGGTCAGGGTTCATCGTACATGTACTGAAAAGTCATTCATAAAAGAAAATTTTAAAGCTCGTACCGGTACGTTAAGGGTCGTACCTGTACTCGTTTACCATTTTGAATTCTAGTAATGAAAAATCGTACTGGTATGCTAATCAGTGCTCACTTGCCAAAATGATCTTTTATAGTTCCAAAACTCTTAGAAAAATATTTCATTTGAAAAGATTAACTTAATATTGACTTTGAAAAGATTAAATTATACAAAATATTTTCTTCAAAGTTAGTTAGTTTGTTTGAATGCTTGTTTTTTTATGAGTAATTTCAAATAACATAAAAATGCATTCATTTGCATATACGTCCTTGTTATATCAAACTCAAAACATAAGTTTAACAATCTCCCCGTCTTTGATATAACAAAACCAAATAAATTTTTAAGTCTCTCCCCTTCTTTTGACTAAAAGGCTATGAGTTTTTGAAAAAAATTATAAACCCACTTCTCCCTTTTTGTTCGATCAAAATCAATAGGGTAACTAAAAAAACTAAATCATAAAATATAATATCCAAACTTCAATCATAATATGAGTAAAGTCATAAATCCAAAGAAATAACATCCAACGATATCCAAAGTAATAAAACATAAAGCCAACCTAAGCAAAGTCATAGGAAACATCCAAAATGAAACTAGCAAATGTGCGTAATAAAGTCTAGAAATTCAAATAAGTCTATATGATATGCATGAAAGAAACTAAACGGCCAAAGATGCATCATCATTGTCCTGAATACCATCATCGTCATCTCCATGGACATTTTCCCTCTATTCATGGTGGAAACTAGCAAGAGAGATGTCGACTGTGGAAATCTGAGTCTCGAGCGTGGTCGTCATAGTAGTGATCCTCTCATCAAAGCTTGTCTCTATGGAAGTCATTCTAGCACCCATGCTTGTCTCGAGAGCTGAGAACTTCCCATCAAGGTATGTCATCAAAGGAAGGTAGAGGAATAGGAAGCTCGGGAGGTGCCTCAACTGGAGCTGCTAGAGGTGGAGTATCATCCTCATCATCTCCATCTTGAGCATTAGGATCACTAACCCATTCTTTGTTAATAAAGTGAAACTTAGCCTTATGAAATGATCTATCATCTATAGGCTTGGTGAGAGGACAAGGAAGATCTTGAGAACAATTGATTTTTAACTTATAGAAGATATGACTCAAGATAGTTCCACAGGTGAAGGATTTGACAATGTTGGTGTGACGATGATTTACAATGTGAACCATTTTGGCGAAGATGATTTGGGTAAGGTTGGGACGTTTTTCTTCACGGAAACAATAAAGCCAAAAATATTTAACCATACGAATGGAAGACCGTTTACCATCGGATGGTCGAAACCACCAAGTGATGAGAAGATGAAGAAAACGTTCATAAGCTTCAAAGACCTTAAATGAAGAACCCAGAGCATAAGAAAATGAAAATTTGGATTCATCATCTAAACCCACATCTTCTAATCTTAGGTGATTGGCTAAGATGTGAGAATCAAGACGGAACTTCTTACCCATAACATAAGTGTAACACCCCTTTTCCCGTATCCAACACTAAATACGAGTCAGAGGCATCACAAAACATTCATAAAACCCTCTACATTTGTAATTTAGTAAAGTTTTGTTTCTTTAAAAAACATTACAATGTATTTAGTTTTTATTTACAAATCTAGTTATTCGCGTAAAGTTTAAAAATAATATTTTCATCTTCCAATCGAGTTTATTTTCAGGTAGAAACTTATCAATTTAATTTGTCTTGATATCATTTAATAAAACTGTATGATTTAAAATTCATCCAGATACCAAATAAAATACAAATTCTATAAGAGCAGACATACCCTTTTGATATACAAGCCAACTAGTAAATATCAAACAGTATCAAAAGATATCTTACTGATACCGATGTACCTGTTATTGATTGATGATGTCCGAATAAGCTCCTTACTCCAACCATTTCTTCTTTCCTACGTGTAAAACAATTACACGCTAAGTATTTACTTAGTGAGGCAATAATTCAAATTCAAGTGCAATTGTCATAATATCAATATTAATGATTAACAACGCATATGATCACCTTACCATTACATGCTCGTTAACATAAATAAATATGTATATCAAAGTGATAAGATTAGATCTTACCAATACCATTTTCATTTTCGTCCGTAAGCTTTCAGTGCTTACCAATACCTTTATCCATTTCTATCTGCAAGCTTTCAAGCTTATCTTCTTGTTTCTTTTTTATTCTTTTCATTTTATTTAGCCCAAGGTATCGAGTTAAGAGATTCTATGTACACGAGTCATCCCCCCATACCCAACCTTTCTTGAGTATGTATATTATTTGCACAGTAGTGCTTAGCACCCAAAGTGCTTCTGTATACCCAAACCTTGTATGAGTATACCCTCATTGAGTATTAACAAAATTTCACCATAGTGTTTAACACCCTAAGTGTTTCCGTATACCCAAACCTTGCATGAGTACACCCTTAATGAGTATTTATGGATATTGCACCGAAGTGCTTAGAATATTTATACAGCTGTTTAGGACCCTATGGATATCCAAATATACCATCGAACCTCTATATCATACATTGGGCTTTATTTCATCATTTATGTCATCAATGGCAACATATATCAATCAATCAATATATATATATATATATATATATATATATATATCAACATTTGGCAGTTTATACTAGAAATAATATTTCAATCTCATCAATGTAAGTAATCATATGACCAATGCATTTTATATTTCAATTCTTGACATATTATGATATGCCAATCATATGCTCAATGACATAAATATCATATCAACAATAATTTAGGGTAGGCTCATCGCAAGCCATCCCAATCATGTATAAAATATCAGTGTAGTATGACATGTATGCAATTGCACTCACCTGGGCCATGTATTAGTATGGCTCACTAAGTCCTCTTTGATCATTTCCTTCATTGTACCCGAACCTCCCTTGATTCAAACTTAACTTCATAATTCAAATAAGTAAAATATTTGTTAGATCCCAATCTAACAATATCTTAGACATATTGTCTAATATAATCATTTGAATACAAAATATCCATAAATTTTCTTTTCTTCCTTGTATTGTTCAAAAACTCATTATGGTCCTTACCGACCAATTTGAACTTCCATTAACCATTTTCAAACTTACTAATCAACCTTAGATACAAAGTGTATCAATCCTCATTTTCTGGCAGTTTACAGTACCTCCAAAGATATATTTCTATAAAATAATCCACAACTCGAAATTCAATTCTGTTTGTTTTGAAAGAAAATCGATTCAATAAGCTTTTCAACCATATAAATTAATATCCCAAATTCAACTTGTACGATTTATGGCGAATTTTCATAGTTAATTTCCAGTATTGAATTTCGGAACAGCCTGCTATATTGTTTTCTGACCTTTCACCACTTAAAAATTCATATCTTTTTAGTCGGAACTCGAAATCAGTTTCCATTTGTTGGACACAAAACTATACGAACAAATCTTTACATCGGTATAAAATTCACCTTCTAACCATTTTTGTAGAATTTATGGTGAATTTTCAAAGTTACTGCCATAAACCAGTTTTTCTACACAGCTTCCATAAACAACTTCAACTTTTATACTAACTTCTCCTTATTTTTCTACTTTTCAATTTCTTCCAATCACTAGCTTTAAACCACCAACTCATCACATTCTTCACCAAATAATTATTCACAATAATTCTCCCTAATTTTCCTTATTTACCCAAATAGTCACTAAAATGCAAAGATAAGGATTCAAGCTTCTTATCTTTGCAACTTAGTCCTCAATTCAATATTACTACCTTAATTCCATATTCACAACAGAAAATTAGATTTAACCCCCCATACGAAACTTCAAATTCGATTTAGTCATTTGACGTTGACAAATTGTCAAAATCGTCATTAATTTAATTGAACATCAATTTGGCATTCTAACTTCATTCTCTTATCTCTAGCATCGTTAATAACATAAATACACTCTAAATTCTAAAAATTCAGATTTGGTCCTTCAACTTTTCAAGTTGCCAAAATGGTCCCTACACAAGTTAACTTAGGGTTTTGCTTCTAAACAACAATTCAAGCTTACTAGATCATTATTTCAACATCACAAACCCGAAATTAAACTTAAATCCATAAACCCTAATCATATTCATAATAATCAAAACATGTAAAACTTAAATCCCAACTCAATATCATGATTTTAACATCATACTAGCTTGATTTCAACTTGAATTCAATCATGGAATCATAAAATCTCAAAAGCCCCAATTTGATCCACCAACCCTAATTTCTTTCTCACGTAAATTCTCATCAATCAAGCATGGATTCCATGAATTATTGATATCAAAAGATAGAGCTTGAAGAGTAGAACAACTTTGTAGTTGAAGAGATTACCTGAAAACCGAGTTTTGGGGCTTGAATCGAGCTTAGAAATTTTTTTCTCTTTCTTTCCCTAGACCTCACGTTTGTTGCTGGAAAAGATGAACATTTTGTTCATCCTTTTACCATTAGTTTACACATATATCTATTAAATGAATATTAAATTGATTTAATAGTGAAATTACAATTTTGCCCTTTTTATCCAATGGTTGAGATTGATTTTATCATCAATCAAGGGCCATGATTTAATCTTCCATTTCATCTTTAAAAAATTGCCCTTATAACTTTTTAAATATTTCAAAATTGCCATTGGGGCCAAATAACCAATTTGCCCTCCAACTAGTCTTTATTTACTAGTTTGTTTCCAAATTGCCATTCCATTACAATCTAACTAAATCTAGTTAGAATTCAACCAACCATAATAAAATATTCTTAAAATAACATTTTATGACTTTTCCATAGCTTTTGGATCAGTCTCCAAAATTTTCATTCGATCCAGTATACTGATAAATAATCCTTTACTCAAAAATAAACTGTAGGATTCATCGTAAATCAAACTAAAAATATTTCCAACACTTTGAAATGACTTTTCTAACCTTTCTTTATCATATCGAAAAATTTCAAAATTTTCCAGTTCGATCTGGGTATCTGAATTTCACTTAAACTTTTACTGCAATTTTCCTAATAATCGAAATATCAGATCCAACCAATAATTTCACATTCGATTCACACCATTAGGTGATCTATTTATTTATGAAATAAAAACCCTCAAATTTTGGGAAATTAAAACTTTAGTCCCCAAACTTTTCCAAAGTTTATACTTTAGCCATAAAATTTTCAAAATTTACATTTTGGTCACTACCTTTTTAAACTTGAATTCCCATTACAATTTTCCTTGGAATTCAACCAAACTTTAAGAATACCTTATTCAATTAACTATCTATCACATGAGACCTTTAAACCTTAGAAATTTCCTTTCCAAAACCCATAATTAAAGAAATCCTAACTTTGCATTTCTGTCATTTTAGTCACTAAGTTAGCTTTTAAGCTATTATCTTAGTACTAAATGACCCTTAATCAACTTATTAAATTTTGGGGTATTACAATTCTTTCCCCCTTAAGAAAATTCATCCATGAATTTTTCAATACGTACTTGGTTCCAAAAGGCGAGGAAACTATTTTCTCATATTTTCTTCTTATTTCTCTCAAGTCGTTTCTTTAATCTTATGATTTTTTTTTCAAAGAACTTTGACAAATGGGATTGTATTGCTTTCTTAGTTCTTTGACTCCATGTGCTAGGATCTTTACCAATTCTTTTTCATAGCTTAAATCTGGCTGAATCTCTATTTTCTCCAGAGTAACAAGTGAGAGGTCTAATCAATATTTCCAGAGCATCGATACATTATGAATCTTGTTCATTTCCAAAGATAAAGCTAACTATTAAGCTTAACTATCAGACTAACTCCTTTCACAATTTCTTATAGCCCAATAAATTTTGAACTTAACTTTCTTTTTATATAAACCATAACACCTTCTTCCAAGGTGAAACTTTTAAGGACTACTTTATCCTTAACTTCACATTAAATATATTTTCTTTTAGAATCAACATATAGTTTCCATCATTGAGATAGAAACTCTTCCTTGATAATACAAATATCTATAAAACCTAACTTCCAAGTTTTCAGTTTCACTCTTTTCCACTTGTTTGAACCTTGACAACATTTCTCATCCTTTCTTTAAAGATATCTTATTTAATCCAATATGGTAAATTTTATTCTTAACTTGACAATCAAAACACTATCTTCTTTCAATGCCAATCTTGCATTCATAGCTCTTAAGGCAACAATTGTCTTTTGACTGACAGTGTTAGCTATCACATTAGCTTTTTCTGGATGATAGTCAATGACCATATCATAATTCTTAAAAAACTCAATCCAACTTCTTTGCGTCAAGTTTAACTCTTTTTTAGTAAGCATATACTTTAAACTTTTATAACCTATATAAATATAGCATCATTCATTGTATAAATAATGATGCTATATCTTTTAAAGAAAATACAACCATTGCTAGTTCCAAATCCTAGGTAAGATAATTTCTCTCTTATATCTTAAGTTGTCTCAAGCATAGAGTATTACTTTTCCTTCTTGCATAAGTATGCATCCCAAACCTTTATGAGAATCATTGCTATATACTACATAATCTTTACCCGATTCTGGTTGTACTGGTACCGTGGTTTCTATTAAGACCTCCTTTAATGTCTCAAAGATTTCTTAGCATTGATATGTTCAACTGAATGGCATTTCTTTCCTCAATAGCTTGGTTAATGAGGAGGAAATCATCAAGAAATTCTGAGCCTCTAAAACATTCTTCAGAGGTTTCCATTCAACTATAATTTATACTTTCTTGGGGTCTACTCGTATTCCCACTGCCAAATCCACATAACTAATAAAACATCTTTTGAGAACCAAATTAACACTTTAACAAATTAGCATATAGCTTCTTTGCTCGAAAGGTCTGAAGAATAATGCAAAAATGGGCATTTTATTCTTCATTTTTCCTTCAAATAGACCAAAATATACTCAATGAACTCTACCAAAAATTGGTTCAAGCAAAATTAGAATACTTGGTTCATTAGGCTTATAAATGTCGTAGGTATCATCACGAACTCATAGTATTCATACCGAGTCTGAAAAGCTATCTTTAGAATTTATTCTTCCTTGATCTTTTTTTTAACTGATCAAAAGATCATCAGTCTTCGAAAGAAGATATTTATTCTTTACTATTACCTTCTAAAGCTGATGGAAACCAGTCTTTCTCTATCCCAATTAACACTGGTGTGCCCCCAAAATGACACACTTGTCTTTATAAAACATTGACCTAACATCCCTTACAATTGTACCCTTAAATCTCGAAGTTTGGTCGAAGCCATTTTATACGGCGCCATTAATTTAGGCACAATGCCTGGTATCATCTTTATTTTGAATTTCACTACTCAATCTAGAGGTAATTCTGAGTAACCCATCTAGAATATATCCAGATATTTTTGGACAGTTGAGTTATTTTCCAATTTAACTTCAACAGCCCGAGTATCCACTACATTTGCTAAGAAAACTTAGCAACCTTATAACAACAATTTCCTTAATAAAATAACTGAAATTACATTGGAGAAGAGATTTACCCTTTTATCAACTGCTACTATTTTTGTACCTTTCGTGTTTTTCAATACTAATCGCTTTATGCGACAATTCATCATGACCTGATATGAAGGCAACCAATTCATACCCACAATCATCTTAAACTCCTCAAAAGATAATTCCATTAAGTTTATCCTGAACTCAATTTCTTATGTTTTTATCGAGCAATTCCACATATTCAGCTCGCCCTTACATTACAAACCAACAAATTTGTGACCGCTATATTACTTAAAATGGGTTCTAAAGGATATCTCGTTCACCACTCAACTTCGTACTTATATACGAATGTGTAAAGCTAGTACCCATCAACATCAATACATGTTTATCCAAAAAGATGAGATGTACCTTCTATGATTTTCGAATCATCCCAATCTTTATCAGTCCTGATGTTATAAACTCGGACTGATATGTACAATCCTGGCTATGAAGCAAATTCAGATGGTTTTCTAATCTAGCTTAAATCTCGGAGAACAAAACAGCTTCATCCAATTTCTCGGTATCCAAACAGTGGAATCCGTAGATTATTCAGTTATAAATCAACAATCACTGGACCTTAATCTTCTTTTTCTTTCAATTCAGGTGTTTCTGAACTTTCCAGTTCCTTAATCCGGCATAGGCACTTCTTGTTGTACCAGTGCCCCTTTCTTGTTCCGATTTATCCGAAGGGTTATCATTAACCTTATTGTTACTACTCTTGATTCCTTCCAAAGCTTTCAATTTACCAGTTCATCGCGCTTTCTTGGCTCAAATATTTCTTATAATTCCCCCCAATTTACATTAGTAAGGAGCGACATCAACCAGATCATACAAACATCCGATCAGTAATATTGATATCCTAGTGGCATGTATACTCTTTTTAACATAAAACCATTTCCATTTAGGTCGAGAATCGGCTAAACCTGTAGCTCTGATACCAATAAATGTAACACCCCTTTTCCCGTATCAAACACTGAATACGAGTCAGAGGTATCACAAAACATTCGTAAAACCCTCTACATTTGTAATTCGGTAAAGTTTTGTTCCTTTAAAAAACATTACAATGTATTTAGTTTTTATTTACAAACCTAGTTATTCACGTAAAGTTTAAAATTAATATTTTCATCTTCCAATCGAGTTTATTTTCAGGTAGAAACTTATCAATTTAATTTGTCTTGATATCATTTAATAAAACTGTATGATTTAAAATTCATCCAGATACCAAATAAAATACAAATTCTATAAGAGCAGACATACCCTTTTGATATACAAGCCAACTAGTAAATATCAAACAGTATCAAAAGATATCTTACTGATACTGATGTACCTGTTATTGATTGATGATGTCTGAATAAGCTCCTTACTCCAACCATTTCTTCTTTCCTACGTGTAAAACAATTACACGCTAAGTATTTACTTAGTGAGGCAATAATTCAAATTCAAGTGCAATTGTCATAATATCAATATTAATGATTAACAACGCATATGATCACCTTACCATTACATGCTCGTTAACATAAATAAATATGTATATCAAAGTGATAAGATTAGATCTTACCATTACCATTTTCATTTTCGTCCGTAAGCTTTCAGTGCTTACCAATACCTTTATCCATTTCTATCTGCAAGCTTTCAAGCTTATCTTCTTGTTTCTTTTTTATTCTTTTCATTTTATTTAGCCCAAGGTATCGAGTTAAGAGATTCTATGTACACGAGTCATCCCCCCATACCCAACCTTTCTTGAGTATGTATATTATTTGCACAGTAGTGCTTAGCACCCAAAGTGCTTCTGTATACCCAAACCTTGCATGAGTATACCTTCATTGAGTATTAATAAAATTTCACCGTAGTGTTTAACACCCTATGTGTTTCCGTATACCCAAACGTTGCATGAGTATATCCTCAATGAGTATTTATGGATATTGCATCGAAGTGCTTAGAATATTTATACAGCTGTTTATGACCCTATGGATATCCAACTATACCATCGAACCTCTATATCATACATTAGGCTTTATTTCATCATTTATGTCATCAATGACAACATATATCAATCAATATATATATATATATATATATATATATATATCAACATTTGGCAGTTTATACTAGAAATAATATTTCAATCTCATCAATGTAAGTAATCATATGATCAATGCACTTTATATTTCAATTCTTGACATATTACGATATGTCAATCATATGCTCAATGACATAAATATCATAGCAACAATAATTTAGGGTAGGCTCATCGCAAGCCATCCCAATCATGTATAAAATATCAGTGTAGTATGACATGTATGCAATTGCACTCACCTGGGCCATGTATTAGTATGCCTCACTAAGTCCTCTTTGATCATTTCCTTCATTGTACCTCGAACCTCCCTTGATTCGAACTTAACTTCATAATTCAAATAAGTAAAATATTTGTTAGATCCTAATCTAAGAATATCTTAGGCATACTGTCGAATATAATCATTTGAATAAAAAATCTCCAAAAATTTTCTTTTCTTCCTTGTATTGTTCAAAAACTCATTATGGTCCTTAGTGACCAATTTGAACTTCCATTAACCCTTTTCAAACTTACTAATCAACCTTAGATACAAAGTGTATCAATTCTCATTTTCTGCAGTTTGCAGTACCTCCAAAGATATATTTCTATAAAATAATCTACAACTCCGAGTTCGATTCCATTTATTCCGAAAGAAACTAGATTCAATAAGCTTTTCAATAATATAAATTAATAACCCAAATTCAACTTGTACGATTTATGGCGAATTTTCAAAGTCAATTTCCAGTATTGAATTTTGGAACAGCCTGCCATACTGATTTCTGACCTTTCACCACTTAAAAATTCATATCCTTTTACTCGGAATTCGAAATCAGTTTCTGTTTGTCGGACACAAAACTAGACGAACAAATCTTTACATCGGTATAAAATTCTCCTTCTAACCATTTTTGTAGAATTTATGGTGAATTTTCAAAGTTACTGCCATAAACCAGTTTTTCTACACAGCTTCCATAAACAACTTCAACTTCTATACTAACTTCTCCTTATTTCTCAACTTTTCAATTTAGTCCAATCACTAGCTTTAAACCACCAACTCATCACATTCTTCACCAAATAATTATTCACAATAATTCTCCCTAATTTTCCTTATTTACCCAAATAGTCACTAAAATGCAAAGATAAGGATTCAAGCTTCTTATCTTTGCAACTTAGTCCTCAATTCAATATTACTACCTTAATTCCATATTCACAACAGAAAATTAGATTTAACCCCCCATACGAAACTTCAATTTCGATTTAGTCATTTAACTTTGACAAATTGTCAAAATCGTCATTAATTTAATTGAACATCAATTTGGCATTCTAACTTCATTCTCTTATCTCTAACATCGTTAATAACATAAATACACTCCAAATTCTAAAAATTCAGATTTGGTCCTTCAACTTTTCAAGTTGCCGAAATGGTCCCTACACAAGTTAACTTAGGGTTTTGCTTCTAAACAACAATTCAAGCTTACTAGATCATTATTTCAACATCACAAACCCGAAATTAAACTTAAATCCATAAACCCTAATCATATTCATAATAATCAAAACATGTAAAACTTAAATCCCAACTCAATATCATGATTTTAACATCATACTAGCTTGATTTCAACTTGAATTCAATCATGGAATCATAAAATCTCAAAAGCCCCAATTTGATCCACCAACCCTAATTTCTTTCTCACGTAAATTCTCATCAATCAAGCATGGATTCCATGAATTATTGATATCAAAAGATAGAGCTTGAAGAGTAGAACAACTTTGTAGTTGAAGAGATTACCTGAAAACCGAGTTTGGGGCTTGAATCGAGCTTAGAAAATTTTTTTCTCTTTCTTTCCCTAGACCTCACGTTTGTTGCTGGAAAAGATGAACATTTTGTTCATCCTTTTACCATTACTTTACACATATATCTATTAAATGAATATTAAATTGATTTAATAGTGAAATTACAATTTTGCCCTTTTTATCCAATGGTTGAGATTGATTTTATCATCAATCAAGGGCCAAGATTTAATCTTCCATTTCATCTTTCCAAAATTTCCCTTATAACTTTTTAAATATTTCAAAATTGCCATTGGGGCCAAATGACCAATTTGCCCTCCAACTAGTCTTTATTTACTAGTTTGTTTCCAAATTGCCATTCCATTACAATCTAACTAAATCTAGTTAGAATTCAACCAACCATAATAAAATATTCTTAAAATAACATTTTATGACTTTTCCATAGCTTTTGGATCAGTCTCCAAAATTTCCATTCGATCCAATATACTAATAAATAATCCTTTACTCAAAAATAAACTGTAGGATTCATCTTAAATCAAACTAAAAATATTTCCAACACTTTGAAATGACTTTTATAAACTTTCTCTATCATATGGAAAAATTTGAAAATTTTCCAGTACGATCCGGGTATCCGAATTTCACTTAAACTTTAACTACAATTTTCCCAATAATCGAAGTATCAGATCGAACCAATAATTTTGCATTCAATTCACACCCTTAGGTGATCTATTTATTTATGAAATAAAAACCCTCAACTTTTGGGAAATTACAACTTTAGTCCCCAAACTTTTCCAAAGTTTATACTTTAGCAATAAATTTTTAAAATTAACATTTTGGTCACTACCTTTTTAAACTTCAATTACCATTCCAATTTTCCTTTGAATTCAACCAAACTTTAAGAATATCTTATTCAATTCACTATCTATCACACGAGACCTCTAAACCTTTGAAATTTCCTTTCCAAAACCCTTAATTAAAGAAATCCTAACTTTTGCATTTCCGTCATTTTAGTCACTAAGTTAGCTTTTAAGCTATTATCTTAGTACTAAATGACCCTTAATCAACTTAGTAAATTTTGGGGTATTACAATAAGACTCAAGAGCAATGATTTCGATTCGACTTCATTTAAAATACACCTAGCATTTGAGTAGAAAATTTGGACAAGAGTTTTGTAAACAACACCAAGTATTTGAAGAAAATAGAGAAATTTCTATTGCTTCATCAAATCAAGATATTTAAAACCAAAAGCACCGGAAGTCATGTAAGTATAGTCCACAACTCGCTCACGATGGATTGTAAAATTTTGGAACATTTGAAAATTTGCAAGTTGGTTTTGAACACCTTGCTCATTAAAACTTTGGTTATAAATGGCTGAAAAGTTTGGACGAGCACTAGTTCCAGAAGAACTAACGGCACCGGTTCTTGGACGTTTGGTGTAACGCCCTAATTTTGGGCCTAGCGGTTTTGTGGCTTGTTAGACGATTTGGTGGACCAAATTAGGGATTCGAGTCAAATTCAGGAGTAAATATTTTTTGGTAAGATAAAAATATAGAAAATGGTTAAAAATCATATTTTAATATATGATTAATATTGGTGAAATCAAATTTGGAAAATGGGTTTTTGGAAGGGTGACATTTTGGTTAGTGACCAAAATGTAAAATTTGAAAACTATTTTTAAAGGTGACTAAACTGAAAAGGATCAAATTCTTAGAATCCTTAAGGTGATATTTTACCAAGTTTTTTCTGGTGATTTCTCCCTTCAATTAAGTCATTTTAACATGTGTTTTAAAAGATAATTAAAAGGAATTTTAGATATTAAAGTTAGTTATCACTTTTAAAGAAATTTAACGTAACTTTTCTCTCCACTTCTTTTCTGCCAAACACTCTTATTTTCATCAAATCACAGAGGTGAGAGACTTGTTCTCTTAATTTTTTGATTTCTAATTGATTCTTTATCTTTGATTTTCAAAACATTATTGAATTCTTGTGTTTTTCAAGCTTTAAACAAGCAATTGAGGGAGAAATCACACAATAGAGGTAAGGTTCGTTCTTATCCTCTATTGATGGTTCTTTATTGATATTCCCAAGTATTTGATCCTTGCTTTATGACTTATAAACTGATTTTGTGTTTTTATAATGATTAATTGATTTGATTGGGTAAAATTGATGAAGTAGTGGAAGATCCAAATTGGATCTGTTTTCCAGTGTTGAGGAATGATTTTAAACATATTTTGGATGTATTATATTGTTGATAAGTTGATTTTAACAATGGAATTCCAAAACTCTTGAATCCCTAGTTGTTAAGGTAGTTAGATTTGTGTTTTTTGTGGAGTTGTGGTGGCTGTGTGATTGCTGGAAGTATTTGGATGAATTAATCCTGTTTTAAGTGTTAATTGATGGTTATGAAAGTGTTAGATTGTGGCTGGGTTGTGTTTGGAAAGAGTTAGATGATGTTTTCGGTTGTTGTGGTTGGGTAATTGTGAGAGGATGGTGGAAGTTCGTGTGGATTTGTTGTTGCAGTGTTTTGAATGCATTGAGATGCATTAATCCTCTATTGTAATATGGTTAAAATAGGGGAGGTGGATCCAGTAGTGATCGGTGAAGCTTTGGAGGCTTCGGATGCTTGATTCCGAGTTGGCGAATCGAGGTTTCGCGTATCAGTGAGTGAGAACGTGGATTTCAACTTGAAGGGTTGGGAGAACACTTGTTGAATCCGTGTATCTGATGAACTATTTTGGTGAAGGAACTTGGTTAATGATCACTTGTAAGCCAAAATAATTATTGATGTATCATTGAAATGGTTTATGTTGTATAATGGGATTTATACATGTTTACTCTTTAAGCTTTGCATATGGTCGTTATGCATGGTAAGGCTTAAATTGAGGTTTAGCAATGGGGTTTGCTATTGGTTAATGATACATGTTGCATATAGTCTAATATGCTAGTTTTTAAAGATGTTAAGTGCATGGTTTTCAAGGCATGATAATGTTTAAATATATGATTGAAATGAGATTTCAATGTGATGTTGAGAAATGGTTTTAAATGCATTGATGGTGTTTTGTTTTTGAGAACTCCTCACTAAGACTAGTGTGCTTACGCTCTCTTTTTCCATCAATGCAGAGAATTAAAGGCTTGGAAGGCAGCATGAAGCAAGGGATCACAACAAGACTTGGAAACCAAAGTATGTTTTTGGATTAGACTATAAGTAATAAGGGCAATGGGGTTCTGTTGTTTTGTTAAACTCCCTGTTTGAGCAAGGTTGTTTGGTTAATCTCGGATTGTAAATGACCATTATGGATTGTTTGTGGTGATGATTTGAAGTTTCATGCTTTGCTTGATTGGTTTCTAGGAAACATGCCCCTAGATTTATGTTTGAAGTATGATGCCATGAATCGATGTTGAAACTGAGTTGTGCTGGTGTTGATTAAACCTCAAGTGTGTTGGATGTATGTTAGAAGCATGTTAGGGTGTTTTGGTATGGTCAAAAACATGTTAAACCAGCAAGAATGGACATTACAGGTCCAGGCGTACCGGTACGGGTGTCCCTATTTTGGTACGGGTAAGCCATTTCAGTCTTAGCATACCGATACTCGAGCAACTATTTTAGTACATGCCTAGGCAAAATTGGCTAGTTTTTTGGTACTCAGGGAGGCGTTTTGATACGTTACAATATTTTCATGAAGGGCGTTTCGATACGCGGGAGCATATCAGAATGAGTTTTGGCTACTGGAATTTTGGTGTTTGAAATAATGAAGGCGCATCAAAACACCCCTTGTCCATACCGGTAGGGTGGCAGTTAAGTTGGTTATTTGGAATATTCTGAAGTTTTGTTTTCTTACGTTTTGGTCCCTGAATGTTGTGGATGCAATTGAATGAGTTTGGAAGACCTTTTTGATTTGGTTTTTGACATGTAAGCATGAAACCCGCTTAATTAAAGATTGGTAACATAAAAATGAGCTAAGACCTTACAGTTTTCTGAATTTGCCATTTGGTCCCTAAATTGCATTTGTGAACAATTGGTTGTCAATTCGACGCCCTATTGAGTTGGTTTTTCACCTGTGATTAGTATGTACGTGTAGGAAAATAATTGTAGATCTAGACATGTTAAAGAAAAAAATGGACATGTTTTGGGTGTAATTCTTCACAGTTTACTTCGGTAAAACCTAATATAGCTCGCTCGATTCGGTCTTGCAACTAGGCCGGGTCGAGGGGGTGGTATCAGATCAAGGTTTGCGATAATTGGGAGTTAGTATGGTTGTTGTAATGATATTGTCATTTTTAATCTGTTGTTCGATTTGCACGGTGATTGTAATATGCACTGTGGTTGCTTTATGCCATGTTGGGGGAAATTCGGGAAACCATTACCTTATTATTATAGTCTGAAATGATATGATTTTTAAATGGAAGTCATGGATCCTTGCTTGAAGCTGGCCTGACTGTTTTTGTAACACCCTACCCCGGGTTAGTAGCAAACCGGTTCGGGAGCGTTGCCAAGCACATTACAAGCAAGAACAAGGCAAGAATAGGTTAACTCATCCCTATTAGATGAGTTACTTAACTATCAAGTAACCTAGTATATATAACTTAACATGTAAGAAATCTCATATTTTGTTTACATGACATTATAGGTTACCAAACAATTCAATTGACATCATCATTCAACCATCATTCGAATAACCTAAGTGAGCAAACATGCTTCCATTTCATTTCATTGTTCCTTAGATTGATACATGTAACATTTCATACGTAAAATTTACTAGACATGATCATTTGTACATACCTTGTCTCCAAGCAAGCCATATGCCAAGCCTTACCATTCGGCATTTACCATACAAACTTATAAAAAAACACATACAACATGGTATGCTCACACAAGTGACTGTATTATCTCACAAGTTATTCGAATAGTACTATAGGCTAGATCAAATACTTTGAAACATTCAATATATATATCCGTATGCGCAGCAAAATACTTTTCCATTACATAGAATCGAGTTCATTACTTGATTCACATTATCAACCAAGTTCACAACATGGTAAGCCCATTGAAGAACATATATATACAAGTTTCAAGTATTCAAAAAGCATGCACAATTTCAATATATACAATCTAAGTGCCACCAACTAGGGGAGTACAAAACAAGTATGAACCGTACTTTAGCTATGCTTGTGCCTTGCTTCGAGCTGAAGAAATTAGGCTTCAGGATCAAGCAACGATTGAATCCTTTATCCTGTGGTTGGGAAGAATAAAAACAAGAGTGGTAAGTACAATAATGTACTTAGTGAGGTAGTAACTAGTTCTAACCAATTATTATATAAAGTTAAGTGTCAATTAGACAAGAATGATCCTAACTAAGGATTTCAAAGCATTCTATTAACATAAGAAGCAAAAGACAATAATTCATACTTATATAACAAGAAATCAAGCAAATCATGCCTTCATGATAAGAAATCAAACAATTCATGCTTATATAATAAGTAGTCAGGCTATTCATGGTTACATGACAAGTAATCAAGCAATTCATGTTTACATAACAAGTAGTCAAGCTATTCATGGTTACATGACAAGTAATCAAGCAATTCATACTTATTAGCTCATTTATATTCTTTTAGCACAATCCTTTGTTCATAGTTTGTCTAGGTAATCGAGTCTCCAACCAACTGTCGCCACAAGATGTACCGTAGTACTGGTCAACCCTCTTACTGTCGCCAAAGACCACGTACGTACCCTTCGTTTGTCGCCAATTAGGGGCCTTAGCCCTAGACCGTAGTCCACCCTAACACAATGAGCTCTAGACTCTAAGGCATGCCCTTCTACCTATTCAACTAGCAACCAAGGTTGTTTGGTTACACTTCATTTATTCAAGGATTTTCAAGCTTTTCAAGTTCAAGATCATGTATCATTCAAGAATCAATTCAAGCAAGGTATAGGAACATCATGCTTTATCCCTTAGGCCAATTGAGCCTTAGCTTTTCAATTACTTTTCACGTTTTAAAGTGTTTCATGTTCAAGGCAAGACAATTCATTTTAAAGGCAAGACAATTCATGTTTAGGGCAAGATAATTCATGTTCAGGGCAAGACAATTCATGTTTAAGGCAAGACAATTCATGTTCAAGGAAAGACAATTCATGTTCAAGGTAAGACAATTCATGTTCGAGGATCACATTCAAGCAAGCATTCGATGGTTCACACCCAAGGCATCAAGAATCAAGCATTTGTTTTCACTTTTCTCTCTAATTAATTTATCAATTTGCGTGCTATTACTTATTCACAATTTTAGTTTAGTCCAATCTTCCCTTTTATTCAAATTCAAGTTAAATTAAGCTCATTATCAAGTCATATCAATAGCAAGAAGGTAGTCATGCATATTTGGTTAGGACCTAAGTCCTAACCCTATTGTAAACTACACTCACTGTACTCCAAGCTACCTTATTTGTCTTGTGTCCAAATCCCCTTGATTTTAGCTTTCGAATGCTCCACTCTCTCTTCCTCCACAAGATTTACTCCTTGCTCTAACAATTCATACAAGTAAATACATGTCAAACAAGGTACATTGAGCATAACAATTACCCATCTCAAGCAGTAAAATGTGTTTACACAATCACTTAACATATCAACAATATTCATATATTTCATGTAAGAAACAAGCAGCATATTCATATATATACATTAATGAACATTACTACAATTGTTTACGTTCCAATTTGGGCAAAACAGGGCAGTAACCAAGCTGTTCACAAAACAATTTACAAAACTGTCCAAGACATCTAAACTCCTGCTAGCAGGCAGTAGGTGCACTGCTTACTTAAACGTGCATAACTTTCATTCCATATGTTGAAATTTCAATTGGTTTACGCCGTTGAAAATCTAACTTAATTGTCTTTCTAACCATATAGGCCTTGTATTCTAGTTCTTTGCCAATTAATACAATTTTTAGCTTAAAGACAGGGCAATTTACAACACTAAACAATTTGCACTATCCCTAGTGTTTCTTCTCTACAATTCATTTTACAATCCAAAATTAAGTTCTGTTTTCTCCTAATAAATTTAGACATGTTAAGGCATTGTCCATAAAAATCTCAGACTTAAACTCCCTTTATACAATTTATGGTGATTTTTTTAAAGTTACTGCCCATAATAGAGTTTTCTGGGCAGATTTCCCCAAGCTAGATTTTTAGCTTCATTAATCACTTAGATGGTACTTCTAACATGTTAATTCAACTTATGTATATACTCATACAAGCCTAGGTCAGTTAATTACGTGTTAAACATGTGAAATCAGGGCATTATAGTGTTATGTTCAATTTGATCTATTTGATCAACAACATTCCTCTAATTCACCATTTGAGCAGTCCATTACATAGCTTTAACTAATCCAATTATATGAATTCATTTTCCAGCAAGCTATTTACTCTATTCAAGTCTCAATTCACTTAGCAATGTGATCAAAACAGGGCAACATATACAACCAAGCATGTTTACACATTTTGAACTAGCAAAACAGTCTCTATCCTCAATTTCCAGCAACAATACACATTTCCTTAGCAATTTGATCAATAACACTAAAAATTTCAAGGATCTTAGAAGCTAACATCCCTATAACATGCATAACTTTCATCCGATTCAAATTAGGAAACAAGAACACCACAAATTCATGATTCAAGCATTCTATAACATGTAGGAATCAAGCATTTTACCTTCTCCTAAGCTAATTTGATCAAAGCTAAATCAAGAAACATGAATTGAAGATGGTCTATGAAGCTTTGTCTCCTCCTTTCTCTCTCAAAAATTTTCGGCTATGGCCTAATAAAAAAGATGAAGTCTTCCTCCTATAGTGGCCGATTGTTTCAAGGGGAGAAGGACATGTGTAAGGTCCATTATCCATTTTAATTTCACAATGCAAAGCTTAAGTTTTGCCTAATATTCAAGATTGTCCTTTTAATTTGGCACTCTAACTTGTTGGCTATAACATTTTAGTCCTTCAGTTATTTGTTAGCTAATGTTCTTTCCTCTTTAATTTGATTACTTGTTTTAGGGAGCAATATAAACTAATCACTACAATTCGAGTATCATTCTTTTAATTTTCTCGATTAACTCCCAATTTGATTAGCACATGACTCAATTAGTCAATAGCTTAGATAATGGTAACCTTCCTAGGCCCGGTTTAGGGTGTTACAATTCTTCACTCCTTAAAATAAATTCGCCCACCAATTTACCTGAATCGAATAGGTGAGGATATTGCTTCCTCATGATTTCTTCAGATTCCCAAGTTGCCTCTTCTATCTTGTGGTTTCTCCACAAGACCTTGACAAGAGGAACGGTTTTGTTCCTGAGCTTTCTAACTCCACGGTCAAGAATCTGGACTGGTTCTTCTTTGTATGACAAGTCAGGATTCAACTATACTTCTTCAGTCTCAAGGACATGGGATGGGTCAAACCTATATCTTCGAAGCATAGACACGTGAAAGACATTATGAATCTTTTCAAGTTCACTGGGAAGAGCCAATCGATAGGCCACTGGCCCTATCCTTTCAATGATTTCAAACGGACCAATGAATCGGGGACTGAGTTTCCCTTTTCTTCCAAACCGAAAGACTTTCTTCCAAGGGGACACTTTGAAGAAGACTTTGTCTCCAACATTGTATTAGATGTCTCTCCTTTTTAAGTCTACATAGGCTTTCTATCTATCAAAGGCTTGCTTCAATCGATTATGTATGATTTAACTTGTTCCTCGGTTTCTCTGAGTAATTGAGGTCCCAATACTTTATTTTCTCCCAATTCAGACCAACACAAGGGAGTTCTACATTTCCTTCCGTATAGAGCTTCGAAAGGAGCCATCTGGATAGATGTCTGGTAGCTATTGTTGTAAGCAAATTCTACTAGGGGTAGAGAATTTTCCCAATTCTTTCCGAAGTCTATAACACAAGCACGTAGCATATCTTCAAGTACTTGGATGATTCTTTCAGATTGTCCATCTGATTGAGGATGAAAGGCTGTACTAAGGTGCACTTTATCTCCTAGAGCCTTCTGTAAGGAATTCCAGAATCGGGAAGCAAATCTAGGGTCTCAATCAGAGATTATAGCTGTAGGTACACCGTGTAATCGAATTACTTCACGGATGTATAGCTCAGCTAAGGTTTCCAAGCTCATGTTCATTCGAACAATGATGAAATGAGTAGACTTTGTGAATCTATCAACAGTCTCCCACACAACATCGTTCTTTCTTGGAGTGGAAGGAAGGCCAGTAACGGAGTCAATTGTAATCTGATCCCATTTCCACTGAGGGAATTCAATTGGTTGGAGTAATCCAGTAGGGACTTGATGCTCAGCTTTGATCCTCTGACAAGTTAAGCATTTTGAAACAAAGTCTGTGATATCCGATTTCATGCATGGCCACCAATATAGTGGCTTTAGGTCCTTGTACATCTTAACCGATCCAGGGTGAGTCGAGAAAGAGCTTTGGTGAGCTTCTTGTAACATCTCGTGTTTTAGTTCTTCGTTGTTAGGAACACATACTCTATCCTTGAAATAGAGGATTCCATTCGACTTGAGGGAGAAGTCAGAATTAGACTCAGAGTGTAGCTTGGACATGATCTTCTGAAGATCTGGATCAATTTGTTGGAGTTCTTTGATTCTCGAGATTAGACTAGATTGAACTCGAAGTTCAGACAAGAATTTCCATCCTTTGGATAAACGAAAATGAGCATTGATAGTCAATGAAGCTATAAACGAATGGAAAAGGTCATTAAGGGAGATTTTCGAATAGTTACTTGTAAGTCAAGAAATGTCTAATTCGAATGGTTACTTGCAAGTCAAGAAAGGAACATTTCGAATGGATTATTCTAGGATTTAGATTTAAGGGTTTACCCGAGTATGGTCTGCGACTAAGGGCTTTAGCAACCACGTTTGCTTTCCCTGGATGGTAGTCGATAACTAAATCGTAGTCTTTAAGTAACTCTAGCCATCTCATTTGCCTCAAATTCAAGTCTTTATGAGTTAGGAGGTATTTGAGGCTCTTGTGGTCTGTGAAAAAATTGCATTTCTCTCCGTACAAGTAATGTCTCCAGACTTTGAGTGCAAATATGACAGTTGACAATTCCAGATCGTGAGTAGGGTAGTTTGACTTGTGTGGTTTCAGTTGCCTTAAAGCGTAAGCTACTATATTTCCATCTTGCATTAGGATACATCCTAGCCCTAAATGAGATGCATCACTGTAAACAGTGTACTCCTTGCCTGATACTAGTTGGATAAGAACCGGAGCATGAGTCAGGGCTTGTTTAAGCTGATCGAAGCTTTGTTGTTGGTTCTCCGGCCAAGCAAAGGGTGTATCTTTGTGAGTTAACTTAGTCAAACTTGCAGCAATGGATGAGAAACCCTTGACAAAACATCGATAATACCTGGCTAAATTGAGAAAGCTTCTGACCTCACCAACATTCCTTGGAGGTCTCCAATCCAGGATGGATTGAATTTTGCTCAGGTCTACTTTAATCCCTTCTGCCGAAATGACATGGCCAAGGAACGACACTTCTGATAGCCAAAATTTGTATTTAGAGAACTTAGCAAACAATTAACATTCTCGGAGGGTTTACAATACAATTCAAATGTGTTTAGAATGTTCTTCCTTATTCTGGGAATACACCAAAATGTCATCAATAAAAACGACCACGAACTTGACAAGAAAGGGCTTGAATACACGGTTCATGAGATCCATGAATGCAGTCAGAGCATTCATTAACCCGAATGGCATTACAAGGAGTTCGAAATGGCCATATTGAATACGAAAGGCTGTCTTAGGTACATCTTCTTCTTTTACCCTCATTTGGTAGTATCCCGATCGTAGATCGATCTTTGAGAATACCACAACATCTTTGAGCTGATCAAAAAGATCTTCAATCATTGGGAAATGATATCGATTCTTGATAGTAAGCTTATTCAATTGTCTGTAGTCAATACAGAGTCACATAGTCCCGTCTTTCTTCTTCACGAACAAGACTGGAGCACCCAAGAAGACGAGCTAGGCCTAATGAAACCCTTGTCTTGTAGCTCTTGGAGTTTCTTCTTGAGTTCTTTCAACTCAACAGGTGCCATTCGATAAGGTGTGATGGGCACAAGAGTTGTTCCAGGTTGGACATCAATCCCAAACTCTACTTCTCTGGTTGGAGGAAGGCCAGAGAGTTCCTCGGGAAAAACATCGAGATATTCAGATACAATAAGCACACTAGGCAAGCCGAATTCATGTTCAGCTTGTAAGACCATAGTAGCAAAGATTAAGGTTGGTTTCTTATTAATTAGAAGAATTGATTCCCTTCCTAAACCCGGAGGTAAAGTCTCCTATTTAGGCAATCTACCCAGGCTTCATGCTTGCTTAACCAATCTAGTCCCAGTAATAGATCGAACTCACAAGTTGGTAGTACATATAGATTAACAAGAAAGGGTACATTTCGAATGAATAGGGGATAGTTTTTACAGATAAAACTTATGTTTGTAATTCCCCCTATAGGTTCGAAACTACAAGGCTTTGTTTTAAAATTTCAGGCTTTAAGTTCAACTTTGCAATCAAGGCTGGGCATACAAAAGAATGAGTGGATCCCGAGTCTATTAAAGCATAAACATGAGTCGAATTTAACTCAATGGTACCAGCTATAACATCGGGTGGTTCTTCATCTTCTCTTCCCTGGATATGATAGATTCAAGTAGGAGCCCGAGATTCCTGGTGTGTAGGGGCATTCGAATGCGGTCCTTTGCCCTTCCCCTGATTTCCATACTGAGTTTGTTTGGGACCTTTGCTTTGAATGGAAGGAGCTGAGCTAGCATTTGCAGGAGTTCGATTCGAAACCTTGTTAGGATCTGAGGACAATCCCTGATATAGTGATTAGAGGCTCCACATAAGTAACATAGATTATGTTGAGTTCTACACTGACCAATGTGGTGTTTCTAAAAAAACTTGCAAGTAGGATATTGAGCAGCTTTATCAAAATTCCTCCTACTATCAACAGAGATAATCGGGGTTGAAGGCTTGGTTACCGATTGGGGTCTCGGTATGAAGTTGCTTTTCTGAGCAGGAGTGTAATTCGAAGAATGATCCTTATAATATTTGGACTTCTTTGACTGCCAGCGGGGCTTGTCATCATTCCTGGATGGTTTGTCTTTCCAGGAATTTTTGCTTTTGCATTTTTCAGAGGCTTTCATCTTCGCCTCGATTGCAATGGCCCGATTCACCAGATTCTGGAAGTTAGTGATACCCAAGGCAGTGAATTTTGGACTTAACTCATCATTCAATCCATCAATAAATATCTTACACTTGTCAGCATCAATCTTGATGTATTCCGACCCATATTTGCAATATTTGCAAAAGTCACTCACGTACAGTTCGATAGGTCGGCCACCTTGCTTGAGGTACAAGAAACACTTTTAGTGCTTGGCCAGGTATTGTTCACTGATGTATTTCTTCTTGAATTCCTTGAGGAAGAATTTACAAGTTACAACTTCAGCAAGAGCAGTCAGGGTAGTGGTTTCCCACAAGCTCAAAGCTTCGTTTGCCAACAGGGCTACAACACATTCGAGTTTGTGTTCATCAGAACAAGGTAGTTGTTTGGTCAGGATTCAAGTAGTGGCCTCTAACCAATACTCAGCTATTTTGTGAATGGTTTCATCAGTATCGGTGAAGGTATAAGCCCGATGTTGAGACAATTTCTCAATCGGGGCTCTAGTTGGAGCAGCAACAAAAGGAGGAATATGATGGTCTCGTTTCAAAGTAGTTACAAGATGACCGAACATCTCCTTCATGCTCATAAGACATTCCTGCTACACATGATTTATAGTAGGAGCTTCCTATTGAGCAGCAGCTTGGGCTCTAGGTTTAGCTCGTTGCTGTAGAGGATTCTATTCCATCCTCACACTATTTCCTTTATTTGAGGAGCCTACGGGACTTTCATCATCCCGAGCGAGCCTTGTTTCAGACATTTTACATTTAAATAGAACAATTAGGAATTCGATTTAGTTAAAAAAGACACAAGCTATACAATACAAGTCTTCTAGGTGGCACAAGTATCCTATATGATGCAAGAGAGCTCGGTTTAGTCCTAAAACCGACTAAAAACGCTCTAATACCAAACAAATATAACACCCTCTACCCCGAGTTAGTAGCAAACCAGTTCGAGAGCGTTACCAAGCACATTACATGCAAGAACGAGGCAAGAATAGGTTAACTCATCAGTATTAGATGAGTTACTTAACTATCAAGTAACCAAGCATATATAACTTAACATGTAAGAAATCTCATATTTTGTTTACAAGACATTATAGGTTACCAAACAATTCAATCGACATCATCATACAACCATCATTCAAATAACCTAAGTGAGAAAACATGCTTCCATTTCATTTCATTGTTCCTTAGATTGATACATGTAACATTTCATACATAAAATTTACTAGACATGATCATTTGTACATACCTTGTCTCCAAACAAGCCATATTCCAAGCCTTACCATTCGACATTTACCATACAAACTTATAAAAAAACACATACAACATGGTATCTTCACACAAGTGACTATATTATCTCACAAGTCATTCGAATAGTACTATAGGCTAGATCAATTACTTTGAAACATTCAATATATATATCCATATGCGCAGCAAAATACTTTTCCATTACATAGAATCGAGTTCATTACTTGATTCACATTATCAGCCAAGTTCACAACATGGTAAGCCCATTCAAGAACATATATATACAAGTTTCAATTATTCAAAATGCATGCACAAGTTCAATATATACAATCTAAGTGCCACCAACTAGGGGAGTACAAAACAAGTATGAACCATACTTTAGCTATGCTTGTGCCTTGCTTCGAGCTCAAGAAATTAGGCTTCAGGATCAAGCAACAATCGAATCCCTTATCTTGTGGTTGGGAAGAATGAAAACAAGAGTGGTAAATACAAGAATGTACTTGGTGGGGTAGTAACTAGTTCTAACCAATTATTATATCAAGTTAAGTGCCAATTAGACAAGAATGATCCTAACTAAGGATTTCAAAGCATTCGATTAACATAAGAAGCAAAAGACAGTAATTCATACTTATATAACAAGAAATCAAGCAAATCACGCCTTCATGACAAGAAATCAAGCAATTCATGCTTCCATAACAAGTGGTCAGGTTACGTGACAAGTAATCAAGCAATTCATGTTTACATAACAAGTAGTCAAGCTATTCATGGCACATGACAAGTAATCAAGCAATTCATACTTATTAGTTCATTTATATTTTTTAACAAAATCCTTGGTTCATAGTTTGTCTAGGTAATCGAAGTCTCCAACCAACCGCCGCCACAAGATGTACCGTAGTCTTGGTCAACCCTCCTCTTTGTCGCCAAATACCACATACGTGCCCTCCCGCTCGCCGCCAATTAGGGCTTTAGCCCTGGACCGTAGTCCACCCTAACACAATGAGCTCTAGACTCTAAGGCATGCCCTTCTACCTATTCAACTAGCAGCCAAGGTTGTTTGATTACACTTTATTTATTCAAGGATTTTCAAGCTTTTCAAGTTCAAGATCATGTATCATTCAAGAATCAATTCAAGCAAGGTATAGCAACATCATGCTTTAGCCCTTAGGCCAATTGAGCCTTAGCACTTCAATTACTTTTCACGTTTTCAAGTGTTTCATGTTCACGGCAAGACAATTCATGTTCAAGGCAAGACAATTCATGTTCAGGGTAAGAAAATTCATGTTCAAGGATCACATTCAAGCAAGCATTCGATGGTTCACACCCAAGGCATCAAGAATCAAGCATTTATTTTCACTTTTCTTTCTAATTAATTTATCAATTTGCATGCTATTACTTATTCACAATTTTAGTTTAGTCTAATCTTCCCTTTTATTCATACCAAGTTAAATTAAGCTCATTATCATGGCATATCAATAGCAAGAAGGTAGTCATGCATATTTGGTTAGGACCTAAGTCCTAACCCTAATGTGAACTACACTCACTATACTCCAAGCTAGCTTATTTGTCTTGTATCCAAATTGTAACACCCCTACCCGGGTTGCAGGAAACCGGTTCGAGAACGTTACTAGTGAACAATACAAGCAAGAACAAGGCAAGAATAGGTTTACTCATCCCTATTAGATGAGTTACTTAACTATCAAGTAACCAAACATACATTACTTAACATGTAAGCAATCTTAATTACATACATTATAGGTTACCAAAAATTTAAATTAAGATTATCATACAATCATCATCATTTGAAACCTAAATAAGCAAACATGCTTCATTTCGTTCTTTTCTCTTGAGCTTACATACTTAACTTATTAAACATGATCAAAAGTACATACCTTGATTCCAAGCAAGCATATGCCATCCTTACCATTCAACATTTACCATTCAATCTTATAAAAATACTACAATAAGGTATGATCACATAAGTAATTATCACATTATATAAGTCATTCGAATAGGCATAATAGTCTAGGTCAATTACTTTGAACATTCATTAGATACATATCAATTCTTTTATGCGTAGCAAGATACATTTCCATTACATAGAATTAGAGTCCATTACTTAATTTACATTAACCACCAAGTTCCTAACATTATAGGCCCATTCAAGACATATATACATATACAAGTTTCAAGTGTTCAAAATGCATGCACTAGACATTATATACAACTAAGTGCCACCAACTAGGGTAGTACAAAACAAGTATGTCCATACTTTAGCTATGCTTGTGTCTTGCTTCGAGCTCAAGAATTGAGGCTTCAGGATCAAGCAACGATCGAATCCTTTAACCTTTGGTTGGGAAGAATGGGAACGAGAGTGATAAGTACAAGAATGTACTTAGTGAGGTAGTAACTAGTTCCAACCAATTGTTAAGACATGTATCAATTAACTAAGTTTGAGCCTAGTCAAAGTTGGTAGCAGTTCGAATGCAAGCTTTAAATGCATACTTATCATTTTCAAATTTAGTGACATATCATTTTAAGCAAAACATTAGGCACACATCGATGCAAGACGGATTATAAACCATTAAAGTAGCAATTCAAGTATCAAGTCATTCAAGTTTCAAGTAATTCAAGTATCATGTAATTCAAGTATCAAGGCATTCAAGTGTCAAGTAATTCAAGTACCATGTAATTCAAGTATCAAGTAGTTCATATATCAAGAAACTCAAGTATCATGTAATTCAAGTATCAAGTAGTTCAAGTATCAAGACACTCAAGTATCATGTAAGCTTTACTCTTTAATTATTTCTCATTTGCTTTCTTTAGTTTAAGCCTTTGGTATTTAGTTGTCCAAGTAACCAAGTCTCCAATCAACTGTCGCCACAAGATGGACCATAGTACTGGTCAACCCTCCTACTGTCGCCAACGACCACACATACGTACTCTTCGTCTGTCGCCAATTAGGGGCCTTATCCCTGGACCGTAGTCCACCCTGACACAATGAGCTCTAGACTCTACGGCATGCCCTTCTACCTATGACCACTAACAAACAAGGCTTTGTTCAATTATGAATCACTTATTCAAGTATTACATGTTGATGTCAAGAAATAGCTTATTCAAGGATCATTTCAAGTGATACATTGCAAGATCATGTTCATATACACAGCCCTTAGGCCGATTGAGCCTTAGCTCTACACTTTACAATTTAATCTTGTCATTCAAGCAAGCAATTAACATATGCCATTTCTTAGGCATCAAGCAAAATCTATAATTCAAGATTTATAAGAATTTAACAAGTATTTAAATCATAGTGGTACATCCATGTATTCATTCGAATTAATCACAGTCAAAGCATCAAGGTTCAAGCATTTGTTTTCACTTTTCTTCCTAGATATTCAACAACATACATGTTTCTATTAAATCCCAAGTTTTAGCTTAAACCATTCTTCCACTTTTTTATCACAATTAAGCTTAAATCAAGTATATTAACATGTCATGAAATAACAAGAATTAAACACGCATCTTTGGTTAGGACCTAAGTCCCAACCCTATATTAAACTACACTCACAATACTCCAAGCTTAGCTAATCTTGGATCCAAATCCCCTTGTTTCTAGCTTTCGAATGCTCCTCCTTAGACCCTTATCCAATGTTCTCTTCTTTCTCTAACATTTCATACAAGTAAATCAAGGTAAAGACAAGATACATTCATTTCTTCAAAACAAGGAAACAATACATAATTTATTCATTTCAAAACATCAAGGCTACTGCTGCCACTGCCTGGCAGCTTGTGCACTGCTTACTAAAATATGTATAACTTTCATTCCAGACGTTGGAATTTCAATTGGTTTACACCTTTGGAAATATAACTTAATTTTGTTTCTAACCATATAGGCCTTGAATTTTAATTCTTTGTCAATTAATACAGTTTTTAGTTTAAAGACAAGGCAATTTACATCACTGGACAGTTTGCACTGTCCTTAGTTTTTCGTTTCTACAATTCATTCTACAATCTAGAACTCAATTCCGTTTTCTCCTAATGATTTTAGATATGTTAAGTCATTGTCCATAAAATTTCCGGCCTTAAGTTCCCTTTATACAATTTATGGTGATTTTTCAAAGTTACTGCCCAGAACAGAGTTTTCTGAGCAGATTTCACTAGGCTTGATTTTTAGCTTCTTTAATCACTTGGATGATAATCATTCTTTTAATTTTCGATTAACTTTGTCAATTTGATTAGCACATGACTCAATGGTAGTCAATAGCTTAGATAATGGTAACCTTCCTAAAAGTTTTAGGGTGTTACATTCTTCACTCTTTAAAATAAAAGCCCACCAATTTTACCCAATCGAATAGGTGAGGATATTATTTTTTCATGAGATTTCTTCAGATTCCTGTCCCCTTTCTTCTATCTTGTGGTTTCTCCACAAGACCTTGACAAGAGGAACGGTTTTTGTTCCCCCCGAGCTTTTAACTCCACGGTCAAGAACTGACTGGTTCTTCTTTGTATGACAAGTCAGGATTCAACTATATACTTCTTCAGTCTCAAGGACATGGATGGGTCAAACCTATATCTTCAAGCATAGACACGTGAAAGACATTATGAATCTTTTCAAGTTCACCGGGAAGAGCCAATCGATAGCCAACGCCCTATCCTTTCAATGATTTCAAACGGACCAATGAATCGGGACTGAGTTTCCTTTTCTTCCAAACCGAAAGACTTTCTTCCAAGGGGACACTTTGAAGAAGACTTTGTCTCCAACATTGTATTAGATGTCTCCTTTTAAGTCTACATAGGCTTTCTATCTATCAAAGGCTTGCTTCAATCGATTATGTATGATTTAACTTGTTCCTCGGTTTCTCCGAGTAATTGAGGTCCCAATACTTTATTTTCTCCAATTCTGACCAACACAAGGGAGTTCTACATTTCCTTCCGTGATAGAGCTTTTGAAAGGAGCCATCCGGATAGATGTCCGTAGCTATTGTTGTAAGCAAATCTACTAGGGGTAGAGAATTTTCCCAATTCTTCAAGTCTATAACACAAGCACGCTAGCATATCTTCAAGTACTTGGATGATTCTTTCAGATTGTCCATCCGATTGAGGATGAAAGGTCGTACTAAGGTGCACTTTATCTCCCAGAGCTTTTCGTAAGGGAATTCCAGAATCGAAGCAAATCTAGGTCTCAATCGGAGATTATGGATGTAGGTACACGTGTAATCGAATTACTTCACGGATGTATATGTTCGACTAAGGTTTCCAAGCTCATGTTCATTCGAACAATGATGAAATGAGTAGACTTTGTGAATCTATCAACAAGTCTCCCACACAACATCGTTCTTTCTTGGAGGTGGAAGGAAGGCCCGATATGAGTCAATTGTAATCGATCCCATTTTTCGAGGAATTCAATTGGTTGAGTAATCAAGTAGGGACTTGATGCTCAGCTTTGATCCTCCGACAAGTTAAGCATTTTGAAACAAAGTCTGTGATATCCGATTTCATGCATGGCCACCAATATAGTGGCTTTAGGTCCTTGTACATCTTAACCGATCCAGGGAGTCGAGAAAGAGCTTTGGTGAGCTTCTTGTAACATCGTGTTTTAGTTCTTCGTTGTTAGGAACACATACTCTATCCTTGAAATAGAGGATTCCATTTTGACTTGAGGGAGAAGTCAGAATTAGACTCAGAGTGTAGCTTGGACATGATCTTTCAAGATCCGGATCAATTTGTTGGAGTTCTTTGATTCTCGAGATTAGACTAGATTGAACTCGAAGTTCAGACAAGAATTTCCATCCTTTGGATAAACGAAAATGAGCATTGATAGTCAATGAAGCTATAAACGAATGGAAAAGGTCATTAAGGGAGATTTTTGAATAGTTACTTGTAAGTCAAGAAATGTCTAATTCGAATGGTTACTTGCAAGTCAAGAAAGGAACATTTGAATGGATTATTCTAGGATTTAGATTTAAGGGTTTACTTGGGTATGGTCTGCGACTAAGGAGAAGGGCTTTAGCAACCACGTTTGCTTTCCCGGATGGTAGTCGATAACTAAATCGTAGTCTTTAAGTAACTCTAGCCATCTCATTTGCCTCAAATTCAAGTCTTTATGAGTTAGGAGGTATTTGAGGCTCTTGTGGTCTGTGAAAAATTGCATTTCTCCCATACAAGTAATGTCTAGACTTTGAGTGCAAATATGACAGTTGACAATTCCAGATCGTGAGTAGGGTAGTTTGACTTGTGTGGTTTCCGTTGCCTTAAAAAGTAAGCTACTATATTTCCATCTTGCATTAGGATACATCCTAGTCCCTAAATGAGATGCATCACAGTAAGCAAGTGTACTTTTGCCCGATACTAGTTGGATAAGAACAGAGCATGAGTCGTGGCTTGTTTAAGCCGATCGAAGCTTTGTTGTTGGTTCTCCGCCAAGCAAAGGGTGTATCTTTGTGAGTTAACTTAGTCAAACTTGCAGCAATGGATGAGAACCCTTGACAAAACATCGATAATACCGCTAAATTGAGAAAGCCGACCTCACCAACATTCCTTGGAGGTCTCCAATCCAGATGGATTGAATTTTGCTCAGTCTACTTTAATCCTTCACAATAGAAATGACATGGCCAAGGAACGACGCCACGATAGCCAAAATTTGTATTTAGAGAACTTAGCAAACAATTAACATTCTCGGAGGGTTTACAATACAATTCAAATGTGTTTAGAATGTTCTTCCTTATTCGGGAATACACCAAAATGTCATCACAAAAGCGACCACGAACTTGACAAGAAAGGGCTTGAATACACGGTTCATGAGATCCATGAATGCAATCGGAGCATTCATTAAACCTGAATGGCATTACAAGGAGTTCGAAATGGCCATATTGAATACGAAAGGCTGTCTTAGGTACATCTTCTTCTTTTACCCTCATTTGGTAGTATCCCGATCGTAGATCGATCTTTGAGAATACCACAACATCTTTGAGCTGATCAAAAAGATCTTCAATCATTGGGAAATGATATCGATTCTTGATAGTAAGCTTATTCAATTGTCGTAGTCAATACAGAGTCACATAGTCCCGCCTTTCTTCTTCACTTTAACAAGACTGGAGCACCCAAGAAGACGAAGCTAGGCCTAATGAAACCCTTTGTCTTGTAGCTCTTGGAGTTTCTTCTGAGTTCTTTCAACTCAACGGTGCCATTCGATAAGGTGTGATGGGCACAAGAGTTGTTCCAGGGTTGACATCAATCCCAAACTCTACTTCTCACGGTTGGAGGAAGGCCGGAGAGTTCCTCGGGAAAAACATCGAGATATTCAGATACAATAAGCACACTAGGCAAGCGAATTCATGTTCACTTGTAAGACCATAGTAGCAAAGATTAAGGTTGGTTTCTTATTAATTAGAAGAATTGATTCCCTTCCTAAACCCGAGGTAAAGTCTCCTATTTAGGCAATCTACCCGGGCTTCATGCTTGCTTAACCAATCTAGTCCGATGAATAGATCGAACTCACAAGTTGGTAGTACATATAGATTAACAAGAAAGGGTACATTTCGAATGAATAGGGGATAGTTTTTACAGATAAAACTTATGTTTGTAATTCCCCTATAGGTTGAAACTACAAGGCTTTGTTTTAAAATTTCAGGCTTTAAGTTCAACTTTGCAATCAAATTTGGGCATACAAAAGAATGAGTGGATCGAGTCTATTAAAGCATAAACATGAGTCGAATTTAACTCAATGGTACCAGCTATAACATCGGGTGGTTCTTCATCTTCTCTTCCCGGATATGATAGATTCAAGTAGAGCCGAGATTCTGGTGTGTAGGGGGCATTCAATGCGGTCCTTTGCCCTTCCCCCGATTTCCATACCGAGTTTGTTTGGGACCTTTGCTTTGAATGGAAGGAGCTGAGCTAGCATTTGCGGGAGTTCGATTGAAACCTTGTTAGGATCCCGAGGACAATCTCGATATAGTGATTAGAGGCTCCACATAAGTAACATAGATTATGTTGAGTTCTACACTTTGACCAATGTGGTGTTTCTAAAAAAACTTGCAAGTAGGATATTGAGCAGCTTTATCAAAATTCCTCCTACTATCAATGAGATAATCGGGGTTGAAGGCTTGGTTTACCGATTGGGGTCTCGGTATGAAGTTGCTTTTACGAGCAAGTGAGTGTAATTCAAGAATGATCCTTATAATATTTGGACTTCTTTGACTGCCAATGGGCTTGTCATCATTCCCGGATGGTTTGTCTTTCCAGAATTTTTGCTTTTGCATTTTTCAGAGGCTTTCATCTTCGCCTCGATTGCAATGGCCCGATTCACAGATTCGAAGTTAGTGATACCCAAGGCAGTGAATTTTGGACTTAACTCATCATTCAATCCATCAATAAATATCTTACACTTGTCAGCATCAATCTTGATGTATTCACCCATATTTGCAATATTTGCAAAAAAGTCACTCACGATCTGATTCGACAGGTCGCCACCTTGCTTGAGGTACAAGAAACACTTTTAGTGCTTGGCGGTATTGTTCAGCGATGTATTTCTTCTTGAATTCCTTGAGGAAGAATTTACAAGTTACAACTTCAGCAAGAGATGTGGTAGTGGTTTCACAAGCTCAAAGCTTCGTTTGCCAACAGGGCTACAACATTCGAGTTTGTGTTCATCGAACAAGGTAGTTGTTTGGTCGGGATTCAAGTAGTGGCCCTCTAACCAATACTCAGCTATTTTGTGAATGGTTTCATCAGTATCGGTGAAGGTATAAGCCCGATGTTGAGACAATTTTCAATCGGGCTCTAGTTGGAGCAGCAACAAAAGGAGGAATATGATGGTCTCGTTTCAAAGTAGTTACAAGATGACCGAACATCTCCTTCATGCTCATAAGACATTCTGCTACACATGATTTATAGTAGGAGCTTCCTATTGAGCAGCAGCTTGGGCTCTAGGTTTAGCTTCGTTCTTTGAGAGGATTCTATTCCATCCTCACACTATTTCCTTTATTTGAGGAGCCTACGGGACTTTCATCATCGAAGCGAGCCTTGTTTTAGACATTTTACATTTAAATAGAACAATTAGGAATTCGATTTAGTTAAAAAGACACAAGCTATACAATACAAGTCTTCTAGGTGGCACAAGTATCCTATATGATGCAAGAGAGCTCGGTTTAGTCCTAAAACCGACTAAAAACGCCTAATACCAAACAAATATAACACCTACCCCAGAGTTAGTAGCAAACCAGTTCGAGAGCGTTACCAAGCACATTACATGCAAGAACGAGGCAAGAATAGGTTAACTCATCAGTATTAGATGAGTTACTTAACTATCAAGTAACCAAGCATATATAACTTAACATGTAAGAAATCTCATATTTTGTTTACAAGACATTATAGGTTACCAAACAATTCAATCGACATCATCATACAACCATCATTCAAATAACCTAAGTGAGAAAACATGCTTCCATTTCATTTCATTGTTCCTTAGATTGATACATGTAACATTTCATACATAAAATTTACTAGACATGATCATTTGTACATACCTTGTCTCCAAACAAGCCATATTCCAAGCCTTACCATTCGACATTTACCATACAAACTTATAAAAAACACATACAACATGGTATCTTCACACAAGTGACTATATTATCTCACAAGTCATTCGAATAGTACTATAGGCTAGATCAATTACTTTGAAACATTCAATATATATATCCATCCATATGCACAAAATACTTTTCCATTACATAGAATCGAGTTCATTACTTGATTCACATTATCAACCAAGTTCACAACATGGTAAGCCCATTCAAGAACATATATATACAAGTTTCAATTATTCAAAATGCATGCACAAGTTCAATATATACAATCTAAGTGCTACCAACTAGGGAGTACAAAACAAGTATGAACCATACTTTAGCTATGCTTGTGCCTTGCTTCGAGCTCAAGAAATTAGGCTTCAGGATCAAGCAACAATCGAATCCCTTATCTTGTGGTTGGGAAGAATGAAAACAAGAGTGGTAAATACAAGAATGTACTTGGTGGGGTAGTAACTAGTTCTAACCAATTATTATATCAAGTTAAGTGCCAATTAGACAAGAATGATCCTAACTAAGGATTTCAAAGCATTCGATTAACATAAGAAGCAAAAGACAGTAATTCATACTTATATAACAAGAAATCAAGCAAATCACGCCTTCATGACAAGAAATCAAGCAATTCATGCTTCCATAACAAGTGGTCAGGTTACGTGACAAGTAATCAAGCAATTCATGTTTACATAACAAGTAGTCAAGCTATTCATGGCACATGACAAGTAATCAAGCAATTCATACTTATTAGTTCATTTATATTTTTTAACAAAATCCTTGGTTCATAGTTTGTCTAGGTAATCGAGTCTCCAACCAACTGTCGCCACAAGATGTACCGTAGTACTGGTCAACCCTCCTACTGTCGTCAAATACCACATACGTACCCTCCGTCTGTCGCCAATTAGGGGCTTTAGCCCTGGACCGTAGTCCACCCTAACACAATGAGCTCTAGACTCTAAGGCATGCCCTTCTACCTATTCAACTAGCAGCCAAGGTTGTTTGATTACACTTTATTTATTCAAGGATTTTCAAGCTTTTCAAGTTCAAGATCATGTATCATTCAAGAATCAATTCAAGCAAGGTATAGCAACATCATGCTTTAGCCCTTAGGCCAATTGAGCCTTAGCACTTCAATTACTTTTCACGTTTTCAAGTGTTTCATGTTCACGGCAAGACAATTCATGTTCAAGGCAAGACAATTCATGTTCAGGGTAAGAAAATTCATGTTCAAGGATCACATTCAAGCAAGCATTCGATGGTTCACACCCAAGGCATCAAGAATCAAGCATTTATTTTCACTTTTCTTTCTAATTAATTTATCAATTTGCATGCTATTACTTATTCACAATTTTAGTTTAGTCTAATCTTCCCTTTTATTCATACCAAGTTAAATTAAGCTCATTATCATGGCATATCAATAGCAAGAAGGTAGTCATGCATATTTGGTTAGGACCTAAGTCCTAACCCTAATGTGAACTACACTCACTATACTCCAAGCTAGCTTATTTGTCTTGTATCCAAATTGTAACACCCCTACCGGGTTGCAGAAACCGGTTCGAGAACATTACTAGTGAACAATACAAGCAAGAACAAGGCAAGAATAGGTTTACTCATCCCTATTAGATGAGTTACTTAACTATCAAGTAACCAAACATACATTACTTAACATGTAAGCAATCTTAATTACATACATTATAGGTTACCAAAAATTTAAATTAAGATTATCATACAATCATCATCATTTGAAACCTAAATAAGCAAACATGCTTCATTTCGTTCTTTTCTCTTGAGCTTACATACTTAACTTATTAAACATGATCAAAAGTACATACCTTGATTCCAAGCAAGCATATGCCATCCTTACCATTCAACATTTACCATTCAATCTTATAAAATACTACAATAAGGTATGATCACATAAGTAATTATCACATTATATAAGTCATTGAATAGGCATAATAGTCTAGGTCAATTACTTTGAACATTCATTAGATACATATCAATTCTTTTATGTAGCAAGATACATTTCCATTACATAGAATTAGAGTCCATTACTTAATTTACATTAACCACCAAGTTCCTAACATTATAGGCCCATTCAAGACATATATACATATACAAGTTTCAAGTGTTCAAAATGCATGCACTAGACATTATATACAACTAAGTGCCACCAACTAGGGTAGTACAAAACAAGTATGTCCATACTTTAGCTATGCTTGTGTCTTGCTTGAGCTCAAGAATTGAGGCTTCAGGATCAAGCAACGATCGAATCCTTTAACCTTTGGTTGGGAAGAATGAAAGCGAGAGTGATAAGTACAAGAATGTACTTAGTGAGGTAGTAACTAGTTCCAACCAATTGTTAAGACATGTATCAATTAACTAAGTTTGAGCCTAGTCAAAGTTGGTAGCAGATTCGAATGCAAGCTTTAAATGCATACTTATCATTTTCAAATTTAGTGACATATCATTTAAGCAAAACATTAGGCACACATCGATGCAAGACGGATTATAAACCATTAAAGTAGCAATTCAAGTATCAAGTCATTCAAGTTTCAAGTAATTCAAGTATCATGTAATTCAAGTATCAAGGCATTCAAGTGTCAAGTAATTCAAGTACCATGTAATTCAAGTATCAAGTAGTTCATATATCAAGAAACTCAAGTATCATGTAATTCAAGTATCAAGTAGTTCAAGTATCAAGACACTCAAGTATCATGTAAGCTTTACTCTTTAATTATTTCTCATTTGCTTTCTTTAGTTTAAGCCTTTGGTATTTAGTTGTCCAAGTAACCAAGTCTCCAATCAACTGTCGCCACAAGATGGACCATAGTACTTTGGTCAACCCTCCTACTGTCGCCAACGACCACACATACGTACTCTTCGTCCCCGCCAATTAGGGGCCTTATCCTGGACCGTAGTCCACCCGACACAATGAGCTCTAGACGGCATGCCCTTCTACCTATGACCACTAACAAACAAGGCTTTGTTCAATTATGAATCACTTATTCAAGTATTACATGTTGATGTCAAGAAATAGCTTATTCAAGGATCATTTCAAGTGATACATTGCAAGATCATGTTCATATACACAGCCCTTAGGCCGATTGAGCCTTAGCTCTACACTTTACAATTTAATCTTGTCATTCAAGCAAGCAATTAACATATGCCATTTCTTAGGCATCAAGCAAAATCTATAATTCAAGATTTATAAGAATTTAACAAGTATTTAAATCATAGTGGTACATCCATGTATTCATTCGAATTAATCATGATCAAAGCATCAAGGTTCAAGCATTTGTTTTCACTTTTCTTCCTAGATATTCAACAACATACATGTTTCTATTAAATCCCAAGTTTTAGCTTAAACCATTCTTCCACTTTTTTTATCACAATTAAGCTTAAATCAAGTATATTAACATGTCATGAAATAACAAGAATTAAACACGCATCTTTGGTTAGGACCTAAGTCCCAACCCTATATTAAACTACACTCACAATACTCCAAGCTTAGCTAATCTTGGATCCAAATCCCCTTGTTTCTAGCTTTGAATGCTCCTCCTTAGACCCTTATCCAATGTTCTCTTCTTTCTCTAACATTTCATACAAGTAAATCAAGGTAAAGACAAGATACATTCATTTCTTCAAAACAAGGAAACAATACATAATTTATTCATTTCAAAACATCAGGCTCATTGCTGCCACTGCCTGGCAGCTTGTAACTGCTTACTAAAATATGCATAACTTTTATTCCGTACGTTGGAATTTCAATTGGTTTACACCATTGGAAAGATAACTTAATTATATTTCTAACCATATAGGCCTTGCATTTTAATTCTTTCTCAATTAATACAGTTTTTAGTTTAAAGACAAGGCAATTTACATCACTGGACAGTTTGCACTGTCCTTAGTTTTTCATTTCTACAATTCATTCTACAATCTAGAATTCAATTCCGTTTTCTCCTAATGATTTTAGACATGTTAAGTCATTGTCCATAAAATTTCCAGCCTTAAATTCCCTTTATACAATTTATGGTGATTTTTCAAAGTTACTGCCTAGAACAGAGTTTTCTGGGCAGATTTTAGCTTCTTTAATCACTTGGATGATACTTCTAACATGTTAATTCAACTTATTTTCATGTTCATACATGTCTAGGTCAGTTTAATTCACTTATCTATGTGATCATAACAGGGCATTTTATAAAATCAATCATGTTTACACAATCTTCACTAGCAATGTGATCAAAACAGTTTCATGCCATGATACATTCAAATCATACCAATTTAGTACCTAAATTTCCAGCAAATTCCAGCAAATTTCCAGCATGTACAATCAAGTTTCCAGCAACATATATATTTCTTTCTTAGCAATTTGATCACAACATTCAAATTTTCAAAGAATCTTAGAACTAACATCACTATAACATGCATATCTTCCATCCTATTCAAATAAGCAACAATAACATCAAAATTCAAGATTTAAACATTTCAAATCCAAGTGAAGAATCAAGTATTCTACCTTCCTATAAGCTAATTTATTCAAACTAACTCCTTCAAGAACATGAAGTTTGATCATCAAAACCTTTCTCTCTCACTATTTTCTCTCAAGATTGGCTTTAACAAGTATTTAAATCATAGTGGTACATCCATGTATTCATTCGAATTAATCAGTGGTACATCAAAGCATCAAGGTTCAAGCATTTGTTTTCACTTTTCTTCCTAGATATTCAACAACATACATGTTTCTATTAAATCCCAAGTTTTAGCTTAAACCATTCTTCCACTTTTTTTATCACAATTTGCTTAAATCAAGTATATTAACATGTCATGAAATAACAAGAATTAAACACGCATCTTTGGTTAGGACCTAAGTCCCAACCCTATATTAAACTACACTCACAATACTCCAAGCTTAGCTAATCTTGGATCCAAATCCCCTTGTTTCTAGCTTTCGAATGCTCCTCCTTAGACCCTTATCCAATGTTCTCTTCTTTCTCTAACATTTCATACAAGTAAATCAAGGTAAAGACAAGATACATTCATTTCTTCAAAACAAGGAAACAATACATAATTTATTCATTTCAAAACATCAAGGCTACTGCTGCCACTGCCTGGCAGCTTGTGCACTGCTTACTAAAATATGTATAACTTTCATTCCGTACGTTGGAATTTCAATTGGTTTACACCTTTGGAAATATAACTTAATTTTGTTTCTAACCATATAGGCCTTGAATTTTAATTCTTTGTCAATTAATACAGTTTTTAGTTTAAAGACAAGGCAATTTACATCACTGGACAGTTTGCACTGTCCTTAGTTTTTCGTTTCTACAATTCATTCTACAATCTAGAACTCAATTCCGTTTTCTCCTAATGATTTTAGATATGTTAAGTCATTGTCCATAAAATTTCCGGCCTTAAGTTCCCTTTATACAATTTATGGTGATTTTTCAAAGTTACTGCCCAGAACAGAGTTTTCTGAGCAGATTTCACTAGGCTTGATTTTTAGCTTCTTTAATCACTTGGATGATACTTCTAACATGTTAATTCAACTTATTTTCATGTTCTTACATGTCTAGGTCAGTTTAATTCACTTATCTATGTGATCATAACAGGGCATTTTATAAAATCAATCATGTTTACACAATCTTCACTAGCAATGTGATCAAAACAGTTTCTTTCCATGATACATTCAAATCATACCAATTTAGTACCTAAATTTCCAGCAATTTCCAGCAAATTTCCAGCATGTACAATCAAGTTTCCAGCAACATATATATTTCTTTCTTAGCAATTGATCACAACATTCAAAATTTCAAAGAATCTTAGAACTAACATCACTATAACATGCATATCTTCCATCCTATTCAAACTAAGCAACAATAACATCAAAATTCAAGATTTAAACATGAAATTCAAGTGAAGAATCAAGTATTCTACCTTCCTATCAAGAAGCTATTCAAACTAACTCCTTCAATTAAGCTAGTTTGATCAACAAAACCACTCTCTCTCACTATTTTCTCTCAAGATTGGCTATGGAGGTGAAGGAAGGAAGAAGATGATTCAAATTGGTTTTTCTCTTTCTTTGATCAAGTATGGCCGGCCATTACATCTCCCTTTGCCACATGTGTAATAACCTTGCCACATGTATTCCATTTCTTAGGCATCAAGCAAAATCTTTAATTCAAGATTTATATCAAGTTAACAAGTATTTAAATCATAGTGGTACATCCAAGTATTCATTCGAATTAATCACAGTCAAGGCATCAAGGTTCAAGCATTTGTTTTCACTTTTCTTCCTAGATAATTCAACAACATACATGTTACTATTAAATCCCAAGTTTTAGCTTAAACCATTCTTCCACTTTTTCATCAGAATTAAGCTTAAATCAAGTATATTAGCATGTCATGAAATAACAAGAATTAAACACGCATCTTTGGTTAGGACCTAAGTCCCAACCCTATATTAAACTACACTCACAATACTCCAAGCTTAGCTAATCTTGGATCCAAATCCCCTTGTTTCTAGCTTTCGAATGCTCCTCCTTAGACCCTTCTCCAATGTTCTCTTCTCGCTCTAACATTTCATACAAGTGAATCAAGGTCAAGACAAGATACATTCATTTCTTTAAAACAAGGCAACAATACATAATTTATTGATTTCAAAACATCAAGGCTACTGCTGCCACTGCCTGGCAGCTTGTGCACTGCTTACTAAAATATGTATAACTTTCATTCTGTACATTGGAATTTCAATTGGTTTACACCTTTGGAAAGCTAACTTAATTTTAGTTCTAACCATATAGGCCTTAAATTTTAATTCTTTGTCAATTAATACAGTTTTTAGTTTAAAGACAAGACAATTTAAATTACTGGACAGTTTGCACTGTCCTTAGTTTTTCGTTTCTACAAATTATTATACAATCTAGAATTCAATTACGTTTTCTCCTAATGATTTTAGATATGTTAAGGCATTGTCCATAAAATTTCCAGCTTTAAATTCCCTTTATGCAATTTATGGTGATTTTTCAAAGTTACTGCCCAGAACAGAGTTTTCTGGGCAGATTTCACTAGGCTTGATTTTTAGCTTCTTTAATCACTTGGATGATACTTCTAACATGTTAATTCAACTTATTTTCATGTTCTTACATGTCTAGGTCAGTTTAATTCACTTATCTATGTGATTATAACAGGGCATTTTATAAAATCAATCATGTTTACACAATCTTCACTAGCAATGTGATCAAAACAGTTTCATGCCATGATACATTCAAATCATACCAATTTAGTACCTAAATTTCCAGAAAATTTCCAGCATGTACAATCAAGTTTCCAGCAGCATATATATTTCTTTCTTAGCAATTGATCACAACATTCAAAATTTCAAAGAATCTTAGAACTAACATCACTATAACATGCATATCTTTCGTCCTATTCAAACTAAGCAACAATAACATCAAAATTTAAGATTTAAACAAGAAATTCAAGCGAAGAATCAAGTATTTTACCTTCCTAACAAGAAGCTATTCAAACTAACTCCTTCAATTAAGCTAGCTTGATCAACAAAACCACTCTATCTCACTATTTTCTCTCAAGATCGGCTATGGAGGTGAAGGAAGGAAGAAGATGATTCAAATTGGTTTTTCTCTTTCTTTGATCAAGTATGGCCGGCCATTACATATCCCTTTTCCACATGTGTAATAACATTGCCACATGTATTCCATTATAGAATAATGGTGTAATTACCATGCAATTTCATTTTTTATTCTTGTTTCAATTTGGTCCTCTTAATTTGGCACTTTAACTTGTTAGCTATAACATTTTAGTCCTTTAATTATGTTAGCTAATGTTATTCCCTCAATTAATTTCCAATTCTTTTAATTTGACTAACACCTAATTCAATTAGTTAATCACTTAGATAGCGGCAACTTTCCTAGGCCCGGTTTAGGGTGTCACAATTCTCCCCCTTAAAATAAATTCACCCTCGAATTTACCTGAGTTGAACAACTGAGGATATTGATCTCTCATCGTAGCCTCAAGTTACCAAGTCGCCTCTTCCATTTTATGATTCCTCTATAACAATTTCACTAAGGGAACATTCTTGTTTCGGAGTCTTCTAACTTCTTTGTCAAGTATCCGTATTGGCTCTTCTTCATATGATAGGTCGGGATTTAACTCTACTTCTTCAGGTTCAAGAACTTGGGATGGATCAGATCGATATCTTCGGAGCATAGATATGTGAAAGACATTGTGAATCTTGTCAAATTCACTGGGAAGAGCTAATCGATAGGCCACTGGCCCTATCCTTTCAATGATTTCCAGTGGTCCAATGAATCGGGGACTAAGTTTCCCTTTTCTTCTAAACCGAAAGACTTTCTTCCAAGGGGACACTTTCAAGAAGACTTTGTCTCCAACATTGTATTGGATGTCTCTCCTTTTCAAGTCTGTATATGTTTTTTGTCTATCGAAAGCTTGTTTCAATCGATCATGTATGATTTGAACTTGTTCCTCAGTTTCTCTGAGTAGTTGAGGTCCCAATACTTTGTTTTCTCCCAATTCAGACCAGCACAAGGGAGTTCTACATTTCCTTCCGTATAGAGCTTCGAAGGGAGCTATCTGAATAGATGTCTGGAAGCTATTGTTGTAAGCAAACTTTACTAGGGGTAGAGATTTCTCCCAGTTCTTTCCGAACTCTATAACACAAGCACGTAGCATGTCTTCAAGTACTTGAAAGATTCTTTCAGATTGGCCATCACTTTGTGGATGAAAAGCTGTGCTCAAATGCACTTTGCTTCCAAGGGCTTTTTGCAATGATTTCCAGAATCGGGAAGCAAATCTAGGGTCTCGTTCGGAGATTATAGCTGTAGGTACACTGTTTAATCGAATCACTTCACGAATGTATAGCTTGGCTAAGGTTTCCAAGCTCATTTTCATTTGAACAAGGATGAAATGAGTAAACTTCGTGAATCTATCAACAATCACCCATACACCATCATTCTTTCTTGGAGTAGAAGGAAGACTAGTAACGAAGTGCATTGTAATCCAATCCCATTTCCACTGAGGGAATTCGATTGGTTGGAGCAATCCAGTAGGGACTTGATGCTCGGCTTTGACCCTCTGACAAGTTAAACACTTCGAAACAAAATTTGTGATAATCGATTTCATGCCTGGCCACCAGTATAGTGGATTTAGGTCCTTGTACATCTTAACTGATCCAGGGTGAATTGAGAAAGAGCTTTGGTGAGTTTCTTGTAACATCTCGTGTCTTAGTTATTTGTTGTTAGGAACACATACTCTATCCTTGAAATAGAGGAGTTCATTCGACTTGAGGGAAAAGTCAGAACTAGACTCGTAGTCTAGCTTGGACATGATCTTCTGAAGATCTGGATCAATTTGTTGGAGTTCTTTGATTCTCGAGATTAGTCTAGATTGAACTTGAAGTTTAGACAATGATCAATTTGTTGGAGTTCTTTGATTCTCGAGATTAGACTAGATTGAACTTGAAGTTTAGACAAGAATTTTCGTCCTTTGGATAAACGAAAATGAGCATTGATAGCCAAGAAAGCTATAAACGAATGGAAAAGTTCATTAAATGAGATTTTTGAATAGTTACTTGTAAGTCAAGAAAGGTCTAATTTGAATAGATTATTCTAGGATTTAGATTTAAGGGTTTACCCAAGCATGGTCTGTGACAAAGGGCATCAGCTACCACGTTTGCTTTCCCTGGATGGTAGTTGATAACCAAATCGTAATCTTTAAGTAACTCTAGCCATCTCTTTTGCCTCAAATTCAAGTCTTTCTGAGTTAGGAGATATTTAAGACTCTTGTGGTCTGCGAACAAGTTGCATTTCTCCCCATACAAGTAATGTCTCCAAACTTAGAGTGCAAACACGACTGCTGCCAATTCTAGATCATGTGTAGGGTAGTTTGACTCGTGTGGTTTTAGTTGCCTTGAAGCGTAAGCTACCACATTTTCATCTTGCATTAGGACACATCCTAGTCCCAAATGAGATGCATCACTGTAAACAGTGTACTCCTTGCCTGATACTGGTTGGATGAGATCTGGAGCATGAGTCAGAGCTTGTTTAAGCTAATCAAAGCTTCGTTGTTGGTTCTCTGACCAAACAAAGGGTGTATCTTTGTGAGTTAGATTAGTCAAACTTGCGGCAATGGATGAGAATCCCTTGACAAAATTCGATAATACCTGGCTAAACTGAGAAAGCTTCTGACCTCACCAACATTCCTCGGAGTTCTCCAATCCAGGATGGATTGAATTTTGCTCGGGTCTATTTTAATCCCTTCTACCGAGATGACATGGCCAAGGAACGACACTTCCGATAGCTAAAAATTGCATTTAGAGAACATTCCAAACAATTGACGTTCTCGGAGAGTTTGCAATACAATTCAAAGGTGTTCAGAATGTTCTTCCTTATTCCGAGAATACACCAAAATGTTATCAATAAAAGTGACCACGAACTTGTCAAGATAGGGTTTAAATACACTGTTCATAAGATCCATAAAAGTAGCTGGAGCATTCGTTAATCCAAATGGCATTACAAGGAATTCAAAATGGCCTTATCGAGAATGAAAGGTTGTCTTGTGTACATCTTCTTCATTTACCCTCATTTGGTAGTATCTCGATCATAGATCGATCTTTGAGAATACTGCAGCATCTTTTAGTTGATCGAAAAGATCTTCAATCCTAGGGAGAGGATATCAATTTTTGATAGTAAGCTTGTTCAATTGTCTGTAGTCAATACATAGTATCATAGTTCCATATTTCTTCTTCACGAATAGGACTGGAGCACCCTAGGGAGACGAGCTAGGCCTAATGAAACCCTTGTCTTGTAGCTCTTAGAGTTGCTTCTTGAGTTATTTCAACTCAACATGTGCCATGTGATAAGGTTTCATGGATACTGAAGTTGTTCCAGGTTGAACATGGATCCCGAACTCTACTTCTCTAGTTGGAGGGAGACCAGGGAGTTCCTCGGGAAAAACATCGAGATATTCAGATACAATAGGCACACTAGGTAAGCCGAATTCAAGTTCATCTTGTAAGACCATAGTAGCAAAGACTGAGATCGATTTCTTGTCAATTAGAAGAATTGAATCCTTTCCTAAACCCCGGAGGTAAAGTCTCCTATTTAGGCAATCTACCCAGGCTTCATGCTTACTTCACCAATCTAGTCCCAGTACTAGATCGAACTCACAAGTTGGTAGTACATATAGATCAATAAGAAAGGGAACATTTCGAATGAATAGGGGACAATTTCTACAGGTAAGGCTTATGTTTGTAATTCCCCCTATTGGGTTTGAAACTACAAGGCTTTATTTTACAATTTCAGGCTTTAAGTTCATTTTTTCAATCAAGGTTGAGCTTGCGCTCTAGGTTCAACTTGTTGTTATGGAGGATTCTGCACCATCCTCACACTATCTCCATCATTTGAGGAGCCTACGGGACTTTCATCATCCCGACCAAGCCGTGTTTCAGACATTCTACATTCAAATAGAACAATTAGGAATTCAGTTTAGTTAAGAAAAGACACAAGCTATACTATACAAGACTCCTAGGTGACACAAGTATCCTATATGATGCAAGAGAGCCTGATTCAGTCCTAGAACCGACTAAAAAGCTCTGATTACCACTAAAATGTAACACCCCCTACCCGGGTTGGCAGGAAACCGGTTTGAGAGCGTTACTAATGAACAATACAAGCAAGAACATGAGAGAATAGGTTAACTCATCCCTATTAGATGAGTTACTTAACTAGCAAGTAACCAAACATACATTACTTAACATGTAAGCAATCTTAATTACATACATTATAGGTTACCAAAATTTTCAATTAACGTTATATACAATCATCATCATTCGAAACCTAAATAAGCAAACATGCTTCATTTCATTATTTTCTCTTTAGCTTGATACATGTGACATTACATACTTAACTAATTAAACATGATCAAAAGTACGTACCTTGATTCCAGGCAAGCATATGCCATCTTTACCATTCGGCATTTACCATTCAATCTTTTAAAAATACTACAACAAGGTATGATCACACAAGTAATTATCACATTATACAAGTCATTCGAATAGGCATAATAGTCTAGGTCAATTAATTTGAACATTCATTAGATACATATCAATACTCATATGCGCAGCAAGATACATTTCCATTACATAGAATTAGAGTTCATTACTTAATTTACATTAACCACCAAATTCATGACATGATAGGCCCATTCAAGACATATATACATATACAAGTTTCAAGTGTTCAAAATGCATGCACTAGACATTATACACAACTAAGTGCCACCAACTAGGGGAGTACAAAAAAAGTATGTCCATACCTATGTTTGTGTCTTGCTTCGAGCTCAAGAATTCAAGCTTCAGGATCAAGCAACAATCGAATCCTTTAACATGTGGTTGGGAAGAATGGAAACGAGAGTGATAAGTACAAGAATGTACTTAGTGAGGTAGTAATTAGTTCTAACCAATTGTTATGACATGTATCAATTAACTAAGTTTGGGCCTAGTCAAAGTTGGAAGTAGTTCGAATTCAAGCTTTAAATGCATACTTATCATTTTCAAATTTAGTGACATATCATTTTAAGCAAAACATTAGACACACATCGATGTAAGAAGGATTATAAACCATTCAAGTCGCAATTCAAGTACCAAGGAATTAAAGTGTCAAGTAATTCAAGTATCATGTAATTCAAGTATCAAGGCATTCAAGTGTCAAGTAATTCAAGTACCATGTAATTCAAGTATCAAGTAGTTCATATATCATGAAACTCAAGTATAATGTAATTCAAGTATCAAGTAGTTCAAGTATCAAGACACTCAAGTATCATGTAAGCTTTACTCTTTAATTATTTCTCATTTGCTTTCTTTAGTTTAAGCCTTTGGTATTTAGTTGTCCAGGTAATCAAGTCTCCAACTAACTGTCGCCACAAGATGTACCGTAGTACTCAAGATGTATCGTAGTACCGGTCAACCCTCATACTGTCGCCAAAGACCACACATACGTACGCTCCGTCTGTCGCCAATTAGGGGCCTTAGCCCTGGACCGTAGTCCACCATGACACAATGAGCTTTAGACTCTAAGGCATGCCCTTCTACCTATGACCACTAACAGCCAAGGCTTTGTTCAATTATGAATCACTTATTCAAGTATTACATGTTGATGTCAAGCAATAGCTTATTCAAGGATTAATTCAAGTGATACATTGCAAGATCATGTTCATATACACAAGCCTAAATTCCCTTTATACAATTTATGGTGATTTTTCAAAGTTACTACCCAGAACAGAGTTTTCTGGGCAGATTTCACTAGGCTTGATTTTTAGCTTCTTTAATCACTTGGATGATACTTCTAACATTTTAATTCAACTTATTTTCATGTTCTTACATGTATAGGTCAGTTTAATTCACTTATATATGTGATCATAACAGGGCATTTTATAAAATCAATCATGTTTGCACAATCTTCACTAGCAATTTGAACAAAACAGTTTCATGCCATGATACATTCAAATTATACCAATTTAGTACCTAAATTTCCAGCAAATTTCCAGCATGTACAATCAAGTTTCCAGCAACATATATATTTCTTTCTTAGCAATTTGATCACAACATTCAAAATTTCAAAGAATCTTAGAATTAACATCACTATAACATGCATATCTTCCATCCTAGTCAAACTAAGCAACAATAACATCAAAATTCAAGATTTAAACATGAAATTCAAGTGAAGAATCAAGTATTTTACCTTCCTAACAAGAGGCTATTCAAACTAACTCCTTCAATTAAGCTAGTTTGATCAACAAAACCACTCTCTCTCACTATTTTCTCTCAAGATCGGCTATGGAGATGAATGAAGGAAGAAGATGATTCAAATTGGTTTTTTTTCTCTTTCTTTGATCAAGTATGGCCGGCCATTACATCTCCCTTTGCCACATGTGTAATTACCTTGCCACATGTATTCCATTATAGAATAATGATGTAATTACCATGCAATTTCATTTTTTATTCTTGTTTCAATTTGGTCCTCTTAATTTGGCACTTTAACTTGTTAGCTATAACATTTTAGTCCTTTAATTATGTTAGCTAATGTTCTTCCCTCAATTAATTTCCAATTCTTTTAATTTGACTAACACCTAATTCAATTAGTTAATCACTTAGATAGTGGCAACTTTCCTAGGCCCGGTTTAAGGTGTCGCACAATTCCCCTTGTTTTGAGCTTTCGAATGCTCCACTCTCTCTTCCTCCACAAGATTTACTCGTTGCTCTAACAAATCATACAAGTAAATACATGTCAAACAAGGTACACTGAGCATAACAATTACCCATCTCAAGCAGTCAAATGTGTTTTCACAATCACTTAACATGGAAACAATATTCATGTATTTCATGTAAGAAACAAGCAACATATTCATATATATATACATTAATGCACATTACTACAATTGTTTACATTATAATTTGGGCAAAACATGGCAGCAACCAAACTGTTTACAAAATAGTTTTCAAAACTATCCAAGACATCTAAACTGCTGCTGCCAGGCATCAGGTGCACTGCTTACTTAAACGTGCATAACTTTCATTTCGTACGTCATAATTTCAATTGGTTTACACAAAAGCTAACCTAATTGTATTTCTAACCATATAGGCCTTGTATTTTAGTTGTTTGCCAATTAATATAGTTTTAGCTTAAAGTCAGGACAATTTACAACATTGGACAGTTTGCACTGCCCCTAGTGTTTCTTCTCTACAATTCATTCTACAATCCAGAATTCAATTCTGTTTTCTCTTAATGAATTAGACATGTTAAGGCACTGTCCATAAAAATATCATACTTAAATTCCTTTTATACAATTTATGATGATTTTTTCAAAGTTACTGCCCAGAACAGAGTTTTCTGGGCAGATTTCCCCAAGCTAGTTTTTTAGCTTCATTAATCACTTAGGTGGTACTTCTAACATGTTAATTAAACTTATATACATACTCATACAAGTCTAGGTCAGTTCAATTATGTGTTAAACATCTAAAATCAGGGCATTATAGTGCTATGTTCAATTTGATCTATTTGATCAACAACATTCCTCTAATTCACCATTTGAGCATTCTATTACCTAGCTTTAACTAATCCAATAATATGAATTCATTTTCCAGCAAGCTATTTACTTTATTCAAGTCTCAATTCACTTAGCAATGTGATCAAAATAGGGCATCATATACAACCAAGCATGTTTACACATTTTCAACTAGCAAAACAGTCCCTATCCTCAATTTCCAGCAACCATACACATTTCCTTAGCAATTTGATCAATAACACTCAAAATTCCAAGGATCTTAGAAGCTAACATCGCTATAACATGCATAACTTTCATCCGATTCAAATTAGGAAACAAGAACATCACAAATTCACGATTCAAGCATTCTATAACATGTAGGAATCAAACATTTTACCTTCTTCTAAGCTAATTTGATCAAAGCTAAATCAAAAAACATGAATTGAATGGTCTATGAAGCTTTGTCTCCTCCTTTCTCTCTCAAAAATTTTCGGCTATGGCCTAATAAAGAAGATGAAGTCTTCCTCCTATAGTGGCCGATTGTTTCAAGGGGAGAAGGACACATGTAAGGTCCATAATCCATTTTAATTTCACCATGCAAAGCTTAAGTTTTGCTTAATATTCAAGATGGTCCTTTTAATTTGGCACTCTAACTTGGTGGCTATAACATTTTAGTCCTTTAATTATTTGTTAGCTAATGTTCTTTCCTCTTTAATTTGATTACTTGGTTTACGGAGCAATAAAAACTAATCACTACAATTCAAGTATCATTCTTTTAATTTCCTCGATTAACTCCAAATTCTTCCAAATTGATTAGCACATGACTCAATTAGTCAATAGCTTAGATAATGGCAACCTTCCTAGGCCTGGTTTAGGGTGTTACGGTTTTTGTTTTGAAATGACTATCATTCCTTAGATATATTTTTAGCATGATGGGACCGAGGAGAGAGCTAGATCTGGTACGATTGATCTTGCCATTGGGCAGGGAAACGAGGGTGATGATGTACCTCATGAGTGGTTGCCACTGCCCCCACATAATCCACCTACGAACGTGGAGCAAGTACCACCCCAATATGATTCTTATTATCTATCAATTCTGTCATAGAATCATGATATCAATGATTCATGATCTTCTAGTAGTCATGCTTTCATCACTTAATCATTTGCATATTATATTCTGTAACATGGTCATACTTTCATCATGCAATCGTTTGCATATCATTTCCTTTATCATAGTCATACTTTCATCATGCAATCATTTGCATAGCATTTCCTTTATCATAGCCCAAAGTATATTATATGAGACCACAGTACGCGAGTCATCACGACACCGTAGTGTCTACGACGCCTTAGCGTCTGCACCGCCGAAGCAACTGAGATGAGTACGTACTCGAGGGCGCCCTTTGCTCCTCATACTCGCACATTTTGTGCTATGTAACACCGTAGTGTTTGAACTGACTCCGTAGAGTCTAACTTGACCCCAAAGAGTCTATATTGCTTATCTCGACCCCGAAGAGTCTACATTGTTTATCTCAACCCCGAAGAGTCTACATTGATTATCTCGACCCCGAAGCGTCTACATTATTTATCTCGCACCGTAGTGCTATGATGCAGCTGCTAGGACTCTATGGCATGCCAATTATACCATGGACTCTCGTAAATAAATACTTGAGCATTTCATTTCATTATCAATCAATCACCATTCATTCATGTAAATGAGTAATTCACATCCCATCTTTAATAATAATCTTTCATATGTACTTGTCATTACTGCATTATGCATCAATATAAATCATATAAGTCAATATTTGGCAGTTTATACCCAAATTCTAAAATCCGATTTATCTTAAATAATCTTTATGCCATATCAATGTATCACATATACAATTAATAATTCATGCGATTTGCATATCTTTGAGCAACATATATTTCATTAATAAACATAATTCATCATCATTTATGCAAACAATAGTTTGTACCTTGTACTCCATCAAGCTTGTCATATCGAGTCATGCATCAGATCATTTATTTTAAAAGTAATGCAATGTTATTTCTAAATTTTGGTTGACTTTTTACAAGTCTTTCCCTTTTTAATATAATACACATGTAGAAATGCACCCACATGGGCTATTTATTAGCATGCCTCACTAAATTCTACTCGATCCTTTCCTTCATAGTACCTCAAATCTTCTTTTGATTCAGATTTGACTTCTTTAACCACATGAATATAAACAAAACAAACATTTGTTAGATTCACTTCTAACAATATTTCAATCAAGCTATTTAATCATTTAACATAAAAATTTCTATAATTTTCGTTCTTTCTTTACACTGTCCAAAAATTCATTTTTGTCCTTAATGACCGTTTTGAACTTCACATAATTCTTCCGAGCTTACTGACTAACATTTAAATACAAAATATTTCAAATTCCATTTTCTGACAGCTTGCGCTACATTCAACGATTTACTTATACCGGGCAAAATACATACTGGTTCTTAATTTCCTTTAAATTGAAGAAACTAGATTCGATAATGGTTCTAACGGTATAAGACACATATATTAATAAAATCTAAAAAAAATTATGAAAATTCATCAATCTCCCGTCACAAAGCTGTCCTGACCAAAAACTGCTCTGTAAATTTTCTGACCTTCATTCGATTAAAAATTCATATCTTTTAACTCGGAACTCGAAATAAGTTTCCGTTTATTGGGGGGAAAACTAGACGAACAAATCTTTACATCGATTTAAATATCATCACCTAAACATTTTTGTAGAATTTATGGTGAATTTTCAAAGTCACTGTCAAAATCCAATCTTCTACATAGCTTTCCATAATAAACTTCTAATTTAAACTAACTTCTTCTTATTTTTATACTTGTTAATTTAGTCCCATCACTTGCTTCAAAACACCAATTCATCATCGTCTTCATCAAATAATTATTCAAAATAATTCCCTCAAATTTTCTTTCTTTGCCAAAATAGTCACTAAAATGCAAAGGTAAGGATTCGAACTTCTTAACTTTGCAATTTAGTCATGAAATCAACATTACTACATTAATTTTATTATTTTAACTAAAAATCAGATTTAATCCCCATCCAAGAATTCATTTCGTATTTAGTCACTTGATTTTGACAAATTGTAAAAATGGTCACTAATTCGATTCAACATCGGTTTAGCATTCTAACATCAATTTCACATCTCCAACATCATTAATTACATAAATACACTCCAATTTTCATAAAATTCAGATTCGGTCCCTTAACTTTAAAGCTTGTTGAATTGGTTCCTACACATTTAACTTAAGGTTTTGCTTCCAAACAACAAATCAAGCTTACTAGATCATTAATCCAACATCATAAACCCTAACTTAGACTTAAATCCATAAACCCTAATATTCTCCATACAAACCAAAATATGTAGGGTTCAAATCCTAACTCAATAACATGATTTTAACATCATATAAGCTTGATTCCAACTTAAATTCAAACATGGAATCATAAAATTTCAAAAGCCCCAATTTTGTTCATAAAACCTAATATCCTTCTCATGTAAAATTTTCATCAATCAAGCATGTATTCCATGAATTAATTACATCAAAAGATAGAGCTTGAAGAGTAGAACAACTTCACTGTTGGAAAAATTACCTGAAAATCGAGTTTCGGGGCTTGAATCGAGCTTAGAAAATTTTCTTCCTTTTTCCCTTAATTTTCAAAAATGGAAACAATGAAGAAGGCTTCATATTTTGGCCTTTAATTTAAAATTGCCACAAATATGCCACTTGTATTATGTAAATATATTTTTAAATTCATTCAAATAGGGAATTTACAAAATTGCCCTTTTATCCAACGGTTGAGATTGATTGTATCATCAATCAAGGGCCAATATTTAATCTTTAATTTTATTCTTCCAAAAATAGCTCTTGTAACTACAAATATTTCAAAATTGCCATCCTTGCCAAATAACTAACTTGCCCTCCAACTATTCTTTGTTTACTAGTTTGCCATTCTTGTAAAAATCCAATTAAGTCTAGTTGGAATCCAACCAAATACAATAAAATACTCATAAAATAGTATTTTATAAATTTTCCATAATTTTTGGAACTGTCTTTAAAATTCCAATTCGATCTGATGTACCGATAATTACTAGAAATTTTTATCGGATACAATCCCTCTTGAAAATTTTATAACAATAATCATTACAAATATTATTGACTCATGCTGAATCCTTTTTATCAGTCAAAAATAATAACATGGAACCTTACTAGTAGGTCACCCATACTTGTGTTACTATGGTCTAAGCACGCTTAACAAATTTTCATTCGATCCAACTACGATTTCCAAATTTTGAACTTTATCGTTTTATAGCCATTAATATAAGCTTCATACAAAAAATCAGGGTAACACGAAAATGTCACTCTTGGGGGTAAACTATTCATTTACGGGGTCAAAATACATAACTTTAAAAAATTACACTTTGGTCCCTAAACTTTTCGAAAGTTTACACTTTAACCCCTAAACATTCAAAATTTACATTTTGGTCACTAGTCAAAATTGGGACATTACAATTCCTCCCTCCTTTAATAAAATTCGTCCTTGAATTTTCAACGAATATCCATTCAAAACAATTATGGATATTGTTCCCTCATTTTCTTTTCGGTTTCCCAAGTGGCTTTTCCACTTTATGATTTCTCTAAAGGACCTTAACCAATGAAATTTTCATGTTTCTTCATTCTTTTACACCATATGCTAAGAATTTCATTGGTCCCTCTTCATAAGATAAATTCGATTATAATTCTATTTCTTCGGTGTGATAACATGCGAAGGATCCAATCAATACCTTCGAAACATAGATACTTGAAATACATCATGAATCTTGTTTAATTTTGGTGGTAAGGCTGATTGATAAGCCACTGGTTCCTCTTTTTTTTAAGATCTCATAAGATCCAATGAACTTGGGACTAAGTTTTTCCTTTTCTACCAAATCGTAACACCTTCTTCCAAGGTGAAACCTTTAGGAACATTTTGCCCCCATCTTCGTATTCAACATCGCTTCTCTTCTTGTCTGCATAAGCCTTTTATCGATCCGCGACGGCCTTGAGATTATGCTGAAAAAATTTCACTTAATCCCCCTATTTCTCATATCAAATCAACCCCTCTAGCCTTTGGGTTATTTTGAATATTTCGGTACTGTAACTCGAATCAATTAAGAGAAGTTTGACACTTTCTTTCATACAATACTTCAAAAAATACCATCTTGATGCTTGTCTAATAATTATTGTTACTAGTAATCCTATTACAAATTCCATTGTCAGTTATTCTCACTTCCATTGGGGAATAGAAATAGGCTGAATCAATCCAGGAGGTACTTGATATTCGGCTTTTACTTGTTGGTATGTCAAGCATTTTGTTATAAATTTCAAAATTTCCCTTTTTCATTCCTAGCCACCAATATCAAATTTTTAAATTTTAATACATTTTTCTACTTCCAAAGTACATAGTTAATGGACTATGATGAACTTCAGTCAAAATCTCTTTATTCAAAACACCATCATCAGGAATGTAAACTTTCATTCGATAATATAAGCAACTATTTGACTTAATTTCATAGTCATTTGTTTCTCTTGATTCAACTTACTTCCTCATTTCAATACATTCTTCATTCTAAAATTGCAAATCTTTGATTCAATCCAACAAAGTTAGTTTTAGCTAAAAATTCTACTGCTAATGAACCATCTTGTCTCAATGACAATTGTACATTCATTGTGTACAAAACAAAAAATATCTTCTAATTAAAAGCATCAGTTGCTACTTTAGTCTTCCTAAAGTAATCGTCTATTTTATCCAGTTAATTCCCATGAAACTCTGAATTTCAGAGACATTTTTCGGTACCACCCATTAGAGAATAGCTTGTACTTTCTTGAATTAACTTTTATTCCCTATGTCGATAATACATATCCAAGAAAAGTTACTTTTGATAACCAAAATTCACAATTTAGAAAACTTTGGATAAAGTTGTTTATCCCTCAGTGTTTGTAATACCATTCAAAGATGGTAATCATGTTTAGCTTCTATCTTTGAATATGCTTTAACATCATCTATGAAGACTATTACATATTGGCCTAAATAGGGTTGGAATACCCTATTCATCAGATCCATGAATGCAATGGGGCATTCGTAAGTCCAAATGGCATTACTAGAAACTCGTAATGTCCATAACGATTTTTGAATGTTGTCTTTGGTATATCCTCTTCCTTAAGAATATTTCTTTGTACTACTATCTTAGTACCATTATATATATACGAGTTAGTCAAATCCGGATCAATTAAAGTAAATACATACTCTCTATCTCCATAACCTTTGCTTTATTTATAGCATTCTGGTAAACCAATAACTCATACCTAACAACAACTCTTTAGGCCTCAGGTGAAACCCCTTGATTAAACATTCTCATAGGGACTTTTTAGTCGATAATAAATCAGCTGTATACTGGCTTAATCTATTAAAATCCAGCTCGTTCTCGTAAACAGTACGAGTACATTGTTTCAAACATAGAAATTGCTGCAACATCCCTTTCTGTTAAATAGTTACCAATATACTTGGTTTTAAACACTTCTTAAAAGAATTTCCACATCACTTCCTCAACAAGTACTAACTATGTAGCATTAGACCACCAAATACGAGCATGTTTCCCTCAACAAAGTTTCTTCAAACTCCTTAGGATCTATGTAGTTTAACTTCTCTAACATGACTTTGACATCTTATGCCATAAGTTGGTGGCTATTAGACCATTTTCTCTATTAAATTCAGGAGTTCCTAACTTCTTAAGCTCCTTAACAATTGTCGTTCTTACTGGTGTAGGTGCCGGAGCTGATATGGATGTTAAGGGTTAGTTTATTTAAACCATATACTAGAGCTCCCTACTACGTAGGTGGTTTAGCTGGAGTAGGAGTTAGAGGTAAAATATTTTGTACCTTATTACTTTCACTTTGGACCTCTTCTTGGTCCCCATAATCAATTGTCTAACGTGATTCAGCAATATTCAGCATTATCTATTACTACTATAACCTATTCATATTAATGAGGAGCATAATCAAGTTACATAGATAGTACATCAGTAACATGACATCCTAGGGGCATGTACCTAATAACAAATCATATCACACTTGGTTTAGCTTCCAGAATAGGCTAAACCTTTGCTCTGATACCAATAAATGTAACCCCCTCAATGTATATTCGATATTAGAATGCACATTTAAGATGTTACTAACTGGTTTACACTGATTTTCAGACTTGTATTTTTTTTTTAAATTTAGCGTGTAGTTTAACCCTTTTCTCAATTTTAAATTAAAACTATGTCGTCTAGAAGCAGCTAGTTTTGACCCTGAACTGATTTACAAAACTTATAATTGAGTTATTAAAATAAAAATTATATCTTAGGGTAAAAACTATGTGTACTGCCTAGACCTTTTCTTGATCATAAAATTTCTACACGATTAAGGTTAAACTATATTTAATCGTACCAAAGTTCAATGCTACTATTAACAAACTATACTTCTAAACTTATTCATCCTAAAAGGACATATGTTTAAGTTATAAACTTATACTTTAAATAGCTAAACTTTAAAAATGTTTACATGCCCGCTAGATATCAAATTATGATAAAGATGTACTTACTGTATCTTATTATAGTAACTTGATTTTTCCAAAAGAACAACTCCTCCTTGTTAATTTACTTCAGAGAACCTACGTGTGAAATAAAACACGTGCTAAGTACGAACTTAGTGAGGCATTTAACACATTTATCATAACATGAAGAGATGCAATTCAGTGTGTTATATAGAAGTTCATTACAATTTCTATAAGATGACAAGCATTTCACAACATAATAGTATCATGTATCATGACTATCTTAAAAATCATGTCGTCATTATTCTATGTTCATCTGGTATTCACATGCATAATAATTTCTTTAACGTAAACATGTTCTCAATATGATTCTTATCATTTATCAATTCTATCATAGAATCATGATATCAATGATTCATGATCTTCTAGTAGTCATGCTCTCATCACTTAATCATTTGCATATTATATTCTATAACATGGTCGTACTTTCATCATGCAATCGTTTGCATATCATTTCCTTTATCATAGTCATACTTTCATCATGCAATATTTGCATATCATTTCCTTTATCATAGTCATACTTTCACCATGCAATCATTTGCATACCGTTTCCTTTATCATAGCCCAAAGTATATTATATGAGACCAAGTTACGTGAGTCATCACGACACCGTAGTGTCTACGACGCCTTAGCATCTGCATCACCGAAGCGACTGAGATGAGTACATACTCGAGGATGCCCTTTAGTCCTCATACTCGCACATTTTGTGCTATGTAACACCGTAGTGTTTGAACCGACTCCGTAGAGTCTAACTCGACCCTAAAGAGTCTACATTGTCTATCTCAACCCTGAAGAGTCTACATTGTTTATCTCAACCCTGAAGAATCTACATTGATTATCTCGACCCCAAAGAGTCTACATTGTTTATCTCGTACCGTAGTGCTATGACGCCGCTGCTAGGACTCTATGGCATGTCAACTATACCATAGACTCTCATAAATAAATACTTGGGCATTTCATTTTATTATCAATCAATCACCATTCATTCATGTAAACGAGTAATTCACATCCCATCTTTCATATGTACTTGACATTATTGCATTATGCATCAATATAAATCATATAAGTCAATATTCGGCAGTTCATACAATATTCTAAAATTCGATTTATCTTAAATAATCTTTATGCCATATCAGTGTATCACATATATCATTTAATAATTCATGCCATTTGCATATCTTTGAGCAACATATATTTCATTAATAAACACAATTCATCATCATTTATGCAAACAATAGTTCGTACCATGTACTCCATCAAACTTGCCATACCGAGTCATGCATCAAATCATTTATTTTAAAAGTAATGCAATGTTATTTCTAAATTTGGGTTGACTTTTTACAAGTCTTCCCCTTTTTAATATAATACACAAATAGAAATGCACTCACCTGGGCTATTTATTAGCATGCCTCACTAAATTCTACTCAATTCTTTCCTTCATAGTAACTCAAATCTTCTTTTGATTCGGATTTGACTTCTTTAACCACATGAATATAAACAAACATTTGTTAGATTCACTTCTAACAATATTTCAATCAAGCTATTTAATCATTTAACATAAAATTTCTATAATTTTCCTTCCTTCCTTATAGTGTCTAAAAATTCATTTTGGTCCTTAATGACCATTTTGAACTTCCCATAATTCTTCTGAGCTTACTGACTAACATTTAAATACAAAATATTTCAAATTCCATTTTCTAACAGTTTGCGCTACCTTCAAAGATTTACTTATACCGGGCAAAATACATACTGGATCTTAATTTCCTTTATACTAAAGAAACTAGATTTGGTAATGGTTCTAACTGTATAAGCCACATAAATTAATAAAATCTACAAAAATTATGAAAATTCTTCAAACTCCCGTCACAGAGCTATCCTGGCCAAAAACTGCTCTGCAAATTTTTTGATATTCATTCGATTAAAATTTCATATATTTTAACTCAAAACTCGAAATTAGTTTCCGTTTGTTGGATCCGAACTGAACGAAAAAATATTTACATTGATATAAAATTCATCACCTAAACATTTTTGTAGAATTTATGGTGAATTTTCAATGTCAATGTCAAAATCCAATCTTCTACATAGCTTTCGATAATAAACTTCTAATTTATACTAACTTCTTCTTATTTTTCTACTTGTCAATTTAGTCCCATCACTTGCTTCAAACCACAAATTCATCATCTTCTTCATCAAATAATTATTCAAAATAATTCCTTCAAATTTTCTTTCTTTGCCAAAATAGTCACTAAAATGCAAAGGTAAGGATTCAAGCTTCTTAACTTTGTAATTTAGTCCTCAAATCAACATTACTACCTTAATTCTATTATTTTAACTAGAAATCAGATTTAATCCCCATCCAATAACTCATTTCCTATTTAGTCACTTGATTTTGACAAATTGTCAAAATGGTCACTAATTCGATTCAACATCTCCAACATCGTTAATTACATAAATACACTCCAATTTTCATAAAATTCAGATTCAGTCCCTTAACTTTAAAGCTTGTCAAATTGGTCCCTACACATTTAACTTAGGGTTTTGCTTCCAAACAACAAATCAAGCTCACTAAATCATTAATCCAACATCATAAACCCTAAGTTAGACTTAAATCCATAAACCCTAATATTCTCCATACAAACCAAAATATGTAGGGTTCAAATCCTAACTCAATAACATGATTTTAACATCATATAAGCTTGATTCCAACTTAAATTCAACCATGGAATCATAAAATTTCAAAAGCCCCGATTTTGTTCATAAACCCTAATCTCCTTCTCATGTAAAATTTTCATCAATCAAGCATGTATTCCATGAATTAATTACATCAAAAGATAGAGCTTGAAGAGTATAACAACTTTACAGTTTGAAAAATTACATGAAAATCGAGTTTCGGGGCTTGAATCGAGCTTAGAAAATTTTCTCCCCTTTTTTCCCTTAATTTTCGAAAATGGGCCTTTAATTAAAAATTGCCACAAATATGCCACTTGTATTATGTAAATATATTTTTAAATTCATTCAAATAGGGAAATTACAAAATTGCCCTTTTATCCAACAATTGAGATTGATTTTATCATCAATCAAGGGCTAAGATTTAATCTTTAATTTTCTTATTCCAAAAATAGCCCTTGTAGCTTCAAATATTTCAAAATTTCCATCCCTGCCAAATGACTAACTTGCCCTCGAACTATTCTTTATTTTTTAGTTTGCCATTCTTGTAAAAGTCCAGCTAAGTCTAGTTGGAATCCAACCAAATACAATAAAATACTCATAAAATAGTATTTTATAAATTGTCCATAACTTTTGGAATTATCTTTAAAAATCCAATTTGATCTGATGTACTGATAATTACCAGAAATTTTTATCGGATACAATCCCTCTTGGAAATTTTATAATAATAATCATTACAAATATTATTGACTCATGCTGAATCCTTTTTATCAGTCAAAAATACTAACATGGAACCTTCCGAGTAGGTCACCCATCCTTGTGCTACTTGGTCTGAGCATGCTTAACAATTTTTCATTCGATCCAACTACGATTTCCAAATTTCTGAACTTTATTGTTTTATAGCCATTAATATAAGTTTCGTATGAAAAATTTAGGTAACACGGAAATGTCACTCTTGGGGGTAAAGTATTCATTTACGGGGTCAAAATACATAACTTTAGAAAATTACACTTTGGTCTATGAACTTTTCCAAAGTTTACACTTTAACCCCTAAACTTTCAAAATTTTCATTTTGATTGCTTGTCAAATATTGGGACATTACAAGAAATCTCACAATAGGGGTAAGGTCCATGATCTCCTCTATTGTATGGTTCTTTACTAAAATTCCCAAGTATTTGATCCTTAATTTATTGATTGTAAACTGATTTTAATGATTTATCAAAGTTTGATTGAGTGAATTGGGTAAAATTGATGTAACAAGGTAATTTTCGAAGTGGTTCTATTTTTCCAATGTTTAAGATTGATTTAACACATATGTTGGATGTATTATGACGTTGATTGGTTTATTTTACCAATAGAATCCCGAAACTCGTGGATCTTTAATTGTTTAGGTTGTTAGATTTGAGTTTTTGTGATGATATTCGAGTTTAATCTTTTCTGGAAGTAAAAGGATGATTGAAAAGGGTTTTTGGATGATAATGGATGTTGATTGATGAGTTGAATCGTTATTTTATGGCTGGGTTAAGTTTCAGAAACATTTGATGATGATTTCAGTTTGTTTCGGATGGTTTCTAAGTGTTCAACTTGAGAGTTGCTGGGTTTTGCTTTGAGGCAGTGATTTAAATGCATAATGATGCATTTATCCTATGGTTTTATGTGTTTAAAACAGGGGATAATCAAGGTGAAGAAGCTTGACGTTGTTTTGTTGCTTGCCAGGAGCTTGTATCGTGTTGGCAAGGAAGCCGAAGCATATCAGGGAGTAGAAACTGGTTTTAGATTCTTTACAAAGGTTGTAAAGGTTGTTGGGAGTTTAGGGTAAGCGTGAAACGCTTACCTAAGCTCGGAAGTAAGTTTCCATTATTTTGTTCTTGAATATCAGCTTAGATATGAGCATGTTGTTTGCAGGTTTTGGTGATAAACATGGTATAATTTACTTACTGGCAATGCATGATTTTGAGTACATATGCAGGGGTTTGAAAGTATATTAAATGCTATTGAGCATTGGAATCATGGAATGTACATGATGTTGCATAAAGGTTATTATGTTTTGATTTGGTTGGAATCATGGAAAATGCTTAGGTTGTAAGCATATTTTGGGAAAACAAGCATATGGTTTTCAAATGATTTGTAATGCATCATTTTTGTATGAGCATCCTCACTAAGCAAGTGTGCTTACGCTCTCTTTTTCCTAATGATTCAAAGCATTAAGGTTTGGGGGCAGCAAGAGGCAATGCTAAGCGATCCAAGGGCATTTACAAGTTTGAGTACGAACTCAGTTTATATTTCGGTCAATAAGGCAATGTGTTCGCCATGGTTTTTGGGAGTTTTAATTATGTTTTCTTATGGATTTTTAAGTATGTTTCCATGCTGGTTTTTGAGAATGGTTTGATGTTGCTAAGTTTGATGATAACCATTGCTTTTAGTTGTGGATGATTGGTTGCCTAGGTATGCATCTAGAGCCTCCTTATTGATTGCCACATTGTGATGGTTTGAGCAAGTTTATTATGCTGTGTTGGTTGTGTTGGCATGTTGCTTATGCTGAGAATGGTCTTTTGTGCATTTTGGTATGTTTGGCAAAATGGTTTAGGAAGTATGCCTCTAGAGTGACCCTTTGATAGTAAGAAATTATGTTGGTTGATTAATCCTAGCATAGATATGATTTTATGTGTTTATAGTTGATTATGTGCAAGTATGCAAGTTGCTAGGACCCAAATGCATCTAGATTCGAGTGAAAAACTAGCTAAACTTAATATTACAGGCCCAGACGTACCGATACGCGAGGGATCGTATCGGTACGGCTAGGCAATTTTGGGTAGGGCATTTCGGTACAGGTAAAGGTGTTTCGATACGGTTTGATGCTACTGGAATGTCACTTTTTGGAACAAGCCCGTGTACCGAAACACCACATGACCGTATCGGTACGATGTTTAATGAAATAAAAAGAAATTTTCATATTCGAAGTAGCGTACCGATACAGGGTTGGTCGTATTGAAATGATGGTTGCAATACCATATCGATATCGTACTTAGCGTATCGATATGGTGACTGTTATTTATGTTAATGTCATGGAAAGGCAGTTCTGGTTTCTTTCGTTTTGGTCTATGAATCTTGTTTTATCAATTGAATGAGTATGGTTGATCGTATTAAGCTGATTTTTGACATGTAAGCCTGAAATATGCTTAATTAATGGATGGTAACTTAAAATTGGGAAGAGTCCCTGTAAATTGTTAATTTTGCAATTTAGTCCTTAAATTGCGTTGTGTTCAATTAGATATCTTATCGGTGCCCAATTGTGTTGAATTATCACCTGTGGATAGTATGTAAATGTAGGAATGTAATAATGCATCTAGGCAAGATATAAAGAAGAAAATAGATGTGTTTTCAGTTTTATCTTCCAGTTTACTTCGATAAACCTAATGTAGCTCGCTCGGTTCGGTCTTGCGACTAGGCCGAGTTGAGGGGGTTATATTTGTTGGTTTCAGAGACATGTTTGCGAAAAGTTGGTATGTTGTTGCTTGATTGGCTGATGTTGTATGAATTGCACGGTGATTGTTTAATATCATGTTAGGGTATGAATTGGGAATACATTGCCTATTACCGAGGTTTAAAAATGCGTTTAAAAGTTATCTTGGATCCTTACCTGATGCTAGCCTAACTTTAATGTGTTTTGAAGCTTTTGATAGCATGGCTCGATTTGAGTTGCGATCAATGTCTTATACTATCGGGGTAGGCAGAATAACGAGATAGAAGAGAATCCCCCTCATGTTTTATCTCATCCTTCGATGGTTTCTCCAGTTAATGTTGGGGCGGGTGAAGTACCCCAGGTTCACCAGGTGCCTGTTTATGGTTATTTGACTCCGTTAGTTCAAGCAATAACGGGAGCTTTCCAAGCAGCGGTGGCTAGAGTGCAGGCACAAGCACCGACACTGGATGTTGTGGCAAATTAGGGGTTACCTTTGGAGTGTTTAAGGAGTTTGGGAGGTGAGGAATTTTAGGGTTTGAGTCTTGAGGCAGTCAAGGTTTGGCTGGAAAAGACGATTCACATCATGAATCAGATGGGATACAGCGAGGAGCGCAAGTTGGGTTGTATCGTGTCTCTGTTATAGGGTGATGCATATAACTGGTGGATGACTACCATTGTAGGCGTTTCGGAGGTGGATGTCACTTGGGAGTTATTTCGAATAGCTTTCAAGAGGAAGTACCTTGGTACCCAGTATTTGGATATGAAGAAGTGTGAGTTCATGGCGCTGACACAGGATGGCATGTCTGTTGCTGAATACGAGGTGAAGTTTGTCCTTCTGAGCAGTATGCTTTGGAGTTGGTTCCTGATGACCAGCAAAGGTGTGACAGGTTCTGTTATGGTCTTGTTAAGGACATTAAGACGTATCTCCTGGCTACAGATTACACAGATTTTGGTGTGTTGGTTAACCGGGCCAAGGATATCGAGCAGTCCTTTGGTACACCAGTTCAGGCTACGAGTGCGAATTTGGGTAAGAGAGTGGCTGAATCTAGCTATTCTAGGAGGCAGAATAGGAAGTTTAGGGATAAAAGACATAGGTCAGATTAGAGGAGTGGTGGCGGAGTTAGCCAAGGTGCTCAGCGAGCTCGTGTTGTAGCGGTGTGTGAGCGATGTGGTAGGCGCCACATGGGTATGTGCTGGGATAATGCTGGAGGTTGTTAGATTTGTGGATTGGTGGATCACCTGAAGCGTGATTATCCTCGAGCTGTGAGGGATGCACCAGCATAGGTGGCTGCACCTACTAGGGGTCGAGGCAGGGGTAATTTTTAGAGGCGCGATGATGGCCAGAGGGGTATGGCTCATGCCGCAGTGGTGAGACCAGAGGGTGGTGGACCGGCTTGGGTCTTTGCTCACCGTGAGGGTCGTAACGACACCGATGTGATCGCAGGTACCTTTACTTTGCAATCCTTGTGATTGTTATCTTTGATTGATTCGGGGTTTATTCATTCATATATCTTGAGTGAACATACATCATTTATAATATCCCAATTTTTGGACTAGTGACCAAATTGTAATTTTTGAAAATTTAGGGGTTAAAGTGTAAAATTTGGAAAAGTTTAGGTACCAAAGTGTAATTTCCAAAAGTTATGTAAGTTAACCCTGTAAATGAATAGTTCACCCCCAAGAGTGGCATTTCTGTGTTACTCAGATTTTTTGTACGAGGGATATATTATTAGAATTTTTGGATCGAATAAAATTTGTTAAGCGTGCTAAAACTAGAGCAATATAAGGATATGTGACCTAATGGGAAGGTCCCATATTCAATATTTTGACTGATGAAAAGGATTATTTTTAAGTCAATAATATTTGAAATGGATTGTGGGGATAAGATTTCTGAGAGGAAATGTATCCGCTAAAATTTCCCGGTAATTATGGGTATATCGATCGAACTAAAATTTTAAAGATAGTTCCAAGAAATTATGGAAAATTCATAAAATATTATTTTTTGAATATTTTATTACATTTGGTAGGATTCTAACTAGATTTAGTTAGATGGTGATGGAATGGCAATTTTCTAGTCTTGTTAGTAAATAAAGTTTGGTTGGAGGGAAAATTGGACATTTGCCATGGATGGCATTTTTTTGAAATACTTTGAAACCTTGAGGGCATTTTAGGAAGAAGATTTACACATGGATTAAATCATGGCCATTGATTTTGGCGAGATTAAATCTTGGCCATTATAATAAAAGAGCAAAATGGTAATTTCACTAATTAAATGAATTTAAAATTCATTTAATTAGAAACATGGATTAAATAGGTTAAAAGATGATAAAAAAATCATCTCCATCTTCAGGTTGCTATTCGAAACTTAGAGAAGAAAAGGGGAAAGAAAAAATTCAAACTTTAAAGCCAAATTTTGAAGAAATCAAGACAAGTTTCAAGCAAAGTTTATTTAGGTAAATTGTTCTACACATGATTCTCTTCAATTTGATAGTATTTTTGCATGATAAAAGTCAATTTGGTTCACGTTCATGGATGAGGATGATTATGATTTTGATAGAATATGATGGAATTGGAGCAGTATTGTGTAGAATTGATGATATAGACATGAAATCAAGCTTGAATTTAGATTAATTTCTTGTTTGAAGTTATAAACCCTAACCCTAAGAATTGGGGATTTTGGTTAGGGAATCAAATTGAGGATGATATTGAAAGGATTATGATGCTAGAAGCTTAATTTTGATGTTAGATTACATAATTTCCCCAAGTTGAAGTTTAGGGACCTTTTCGAAAATTTGAGAAATTAGGGAAAATTATTGAAAAATTTATTTGAGCACTTGAACTGATGAATTATGATTGAAATAGCATGAATTGAGGATTAGGGACCAAAATGAAAATTTTAGAAAATTGGGGGATCAATTTAGCAATTTTGAGAAAATAAGGGGATTGATTTGGAATTAATAATTATTTGGTAGAATTGATGTTTCAAGCATGAAAGGAAGTTAAGGGATTGAAATGTCAAGAAAGGAAAAACTTAAGGACTTATTTTGAAATAAAGGAATTTTGAAGGACTAAATTAGACAAAGTTGAAAGTTAAGGGAAAATTCTAGAAATGATGGAATTGAGTAAAGAATTAATTTGTCCATGAAAATTGAGTTTGAACAATTGATTGATGTTCAAAATGGTCACTAAATACCTAGGGACCAATTCGACAATCACATGAAAATTTGGGGAAAATTTCAGAAATATTTTATATTCGAATAATTATGTTTTGAAATTTCGTTAGTAATGTTAGATTCAAGTCTAATAAAGAATAGTGATAAAATGTGTTTGATTGGTCTTCTACAGTTCAAAAGGAGTTTGAGGAAGACCCGAGTAACAAAAAGAAGGAAAATAATATCGAATAAGCTTAGTGGGGTTGTTTGACATAAATAGGTGAGTGCATTTTTATATGCTTGCATAATGATAAAAAAAGGGAGACTTGTGATAAGTCGACCCTAAATTGGAAATGATATTGCATTATTATATAAAATTTGATCTGTTGCATATTTCAATAAATGCAAGCTCCAATAGAATACGAGGTAAGAATTTTATTATGCATAATGGCAATGAATGTTTATACATGGAATGTGGTTAATAACAAAGATTAAAATGAAACAAGATACAACCTGGGGTGCAAATGGCACTAGCGAGGTGTTTTTAATATAAGGAGCAAAAAGCATCCTTATATGAGGAGCAAAGAGCGTCCTTATATGAGGAGCAAAGAGCATCCTAGTTTTCACCCTGATTAATATTTTTTATTTCAAAAACACATTTATAAATTTTATAAAACAATTCAAGGTCAAAACTAGCTACAACAGCCTGACACAGTTTTTAATTCAAAATCAAGAAAAGGGTTAAATTGCAAGGTGAATTGGTATAAAAAAGAAGATTAAGTCAAGTTTTCTTATTAACTTAGTAGCATCTTTTACATATATTCGGTATATGAATATACGTTATGGGTGTTACATTTTTTGGTATTAGAGCTACATGTTTAGCTGATTCTAGAGGCTAAACCGAGTCTAATGTGATTTGTTTTAAAGTACATGCGTCTAGGATGTAATATTACTGATGTACTATCTGTATAACTTGATTTTGCTCCTCGTACATATGTATGAATAGGTTATTTCAGTATCAAATAATGTCAAATACTGCCGAGTCACGACAAGCGATGGATCACGGGGAACATGAGGAGGTTCAAAGTGGGAGTAACATTGTACCGCAAGCTCCACCTCCCGCTCTTGCTCCGGCTGAACCACCAGCGCAACAGAGAACTCCGGCGCAAGAACATGGAACACTATTACAAGCTTTAAGGCTATGGTAAATAGGCTTCAGCCTCCAGCGCCAGCACCAGCTCCGGTACCTACGCCAGTTAGAGCAACGACTACAAAAGAACTTAAAAAGTTGGGAGCTCCTAAATTTCATGGAGAAGGTTGTCCGATGGCTATCGAGTTATGCCTGAATGATGTTAAGATCATGATAGAAGGGCTTGGTTGCTCCAATGCTGAGAAATTAGAAGGAGCTATCTCTTTACTAAGAGTACATGCTCGTATTTGATGGTCTAATGCCACGAAGCTAGTACCGACTGCTGAAATAACTTGGACGTTTTTCCAAGAAGCATTTCAGGCCAAGTATATTGGAGAACAATTCAAGAGAGAGATGCTACAAGAGTTCCTGAATCTTAAACAAGATACTCGTACTGTCTATGAGTACCAGTTAGATTTCAATAGTCTGAGTCGGTATGCAGCTGAGTTAATACCGACTGAAAAGTCTCGATGTCAGTGGTTCATAGAGAAACTTCACCCAAGGCCCAAAGAGATTCTATTGGGCATGAATTTATCAAACTTTCAAGAGGCTGTGAACAGAGCAAAGGCGATGGAGAGAGCCTTTTTGGAACGAGTTAAATCTCAGTGATAGTCTAAACGAGGTAGAGGTAATTGATCACAAGGTAGAGCTGAGTTTGGATTTACTCAAAAGAATCCTTCTGCAAAGAAATGGTAGAATGCTCTGACGCCAATTACTGGATTGAGCATGCCTACGATTCCATAGTGCGAAATTTGTACAAGGTGACACTTGGGAGTCTGTCGAACAGTCACAGGAGCCTGTTATAGATGTGGCAGTACTGAGCATTATATTAAGGATTATTCGAAGGGGCAGTCTAAGAAGCCTACTCAGACTGAAAAATCTACAGTTGTATCTTCTCGAGGTCAAGGTCGTGGTGGTGGACAACCCAAGATATTGACACAAGGTGTTTCTAAGGCTACATCGAACAGGGAATTTCAGACTTCAGCTCGAGTATACAACATTCATACGGAAGAAGAAAAGCATCACCTAGACATTATTGCAGGTACGTTTTGACTTTTGGGTGAACCAATATTTACTTTAATTGATCCGGGATTGACTCACTCGTACATTAGCTCTAAAATAGTAGAACAAAGAAAGATTCCTATGGAGAAAATATCTTGTAATGTGATTGCCAATAATCCTCTTGGGAATAGTGCACGAGTGACTAGAATTTGCAAGAGATGTCCATTAGAAATTCAAGGGATTAAGTTCCCGGTAGACTTAATAGAACTTCCATTCATGAATTTGAAGTTATTCTTGGAATGGATTGGTTATCTGCATATGATGCAGATGTAAAATGTAAGAAGAAGAGGTTGGTACTTCAAGGACCTGATGGTTCTAAAGTGACCATTTTAGGAGAAAGAACTGACTGTTTAGAGTCAGTAATTTCTGTAATGACAGCTCAAAGGCTGTTAAACAATGGATGTGAAGCATGTTTGGTTTATGTGGTGGATACACAAAAGTCACCTAAGAAGATTGAAGATATCCCAACTGTGAGGGAATTTCCTGATGTATTTCTGGACGAGCTACTAGGTTGCCTCCAGATAGGGAAATACAGTTTAGGATTGATGTTTATCCTAAAACTGAGTCGATATCAATGGCACCATATAGAATAACGCATACAAAATTAAGGGAACTAAAAGCTCAATTGCAAGAGTTATTGGACCGGGGTTACATTCGACCGAGTGTATCACCATGGGGTACTATGGTGTTATTTGTAAAGAAGAAGGATGGTTCCCTACGATTATGTATAGATTACCGACAGTTGAATAAAGTAACTATTAAGAACAAGTATCCACAACCAAAGATTGAAGATCTATTTGACCAGCTTAGAGGTTTCTGAAAGATAGATCTTCGATCTTGATATTATCAACTTAAAGTCAAAGAAGAAGATGTACTGAAAACAGCATTCAAAACTCGTTATGAACACTACGAGTTTCTGGTAATGCCGTTTGGATTGACGAATGCCCCTTCTGCATTTATAGACCTAATGAATAGGGTATTCCAACCCTATCTAGATCAGTTTGTCGTGGTCTTCATAGATAATATATTGGTATACTCGAAGAAGGAAGCGGAACATGACTACCATCTTCGAGTGCTATTACAAACTTTAAGAGATAAGCAGCTATATGCCAAGTTTTCGAAATGTGAATTCTGGTTGTCAAAGATAACTTTTCTTGGACATGTAGTGTCATCAGAAGGAATAAGAGTTGATCCCAAGAAAATACAAGCTATTCTTGAATGGGAAGCACCAAAAAATGTCTCTGAAGTTCGGAGTTTCTTGGGATTAGTTGGATACTGCAGGCACTTTGTGCAGAATTTTTCCATCATTGTTATGCCTCTTACCCAGCTGCTACGAAAGGGTATTCCATTTGTTTGTATAGAGAGGTGCCAGGAAAGTTTCGAAAGATTAAAGAAAGTCCTGACTGAAGCACCAGTTCTAATTTAGCCAGAACCAGGAAAAGAATATACTTTGTACAGTGATGCATCCCATTGTGGTTTGGGTTGCATACTGATGCAAGAAGGTCGTGTGGTAGCCTATGCATCAAGGCAGCTCAAAACTCATGAAAAGAACTATCCAACACATTACCTGGAAATGGCATATGTAATTTTTGCTTTAAAAATCTGGCGACACTATCTGTATTATGAAAAGTGTCATATTTATACAGATCACAAAAGTTTGAAGTATCTGATGACACATGGATTAAATCATGGCCATTGATTTTGATGAGATTAAATATTGGCCATTATAATAAAAGGGCAAAATGGTAATTTCACTAATTAAATGAATTTTAAATTCATTTAATTAGACTCATGGATTAAATAGGTTAAAAGATGATAAAAAATCATCTCCATCTTCAGCTTGCTGTTCGAAACTTAGAAAACAAAAAGGGAAAGACAATTTTCAAACTTTCAAGCCAAATTTTGAAGAAATCAAGACAAGTTTCAAGCAAAGTTTATTTAGGTAAATTGTTCTACACTTGATTCTCTTCAATTTGATAGTATTTTTGCATGATAAAAGTCAAGTTGGTTCATGTTCATGGATGAGGATGATTATGATTTTGATAGAATATGATGGAATTGGAGTAGTATTGTGTAGAATTGATGATATAGACATGAAATCAAGCTTGAATTTAGATTAATTTCTTGTTTGAAGTTATAAACCCTAACCCTAAGAATTGGGGATTTTGGCTAAGGAATCAAATTGAGGATGATATTGAAAGGATTATGATGTTAGAAGCTTAATTTTGATGTTAGATTACATAATTCCCACAAGTTGAAGTTTAAGGACCTTTTCGAAAATTTTAGAAATTATGGGAAATTATTGAAAATTTTATTTTAGCACTTGAACTAATGAATTATGATTGAAATAGCGTGAATTGAGGTTTAGGGACCAAAATGAAAATTTTGGAAAATTAGGGGATCAATTTAGTAATTTTGAGAATATAGGGGGATTGATTTGGAATTAATAATTATTTGGTAGAATTGATGTTTCAAGCATGAAAGGAAGTTAAGGGATTGACATGTCAAGAAAGGAAAAATTTAAGGACTTATTTTGAAATAAAGGAATTTTGAAGGACTAAATTAGACAAAGTTAAAAGTTAAGGGGAAATTCTAGAAATGATGGAATTGAGTAAAGAATTAATTTGTACATGTATTAAGTGTACAAATATGGTGTAGTGACTAAAATGTGACTTTATTAAAGTTTAAAGGCTAAAAGGATAATAGTCCAAAATAAGTAAATAGTAATGGAAATTGTTCAAATGAGTTTGAACAATTGATTGATGTTCAAAATGGTCACTAAAGACTTAGGGACCAATTTGGCAATCACATGAAAATTTGGGGAAAATTTCAGAAATATTTGATATTCGAATAATTATGTCTTAAAATTTAGTTAGAAATGTTAGATTCAAGTCTAATAAAGAATAGTGATAAAATGTGTTTGATTGGTCTTCTACAGTTCAAAAGGAGTTTGAGGAAGGCCCGAGTAACAAAAAGAAGGAAAAGAATATCAAATAAGCTTAGTGAGGTTGTCTGACATAAACAGGCGAGTGCATTTTTATATGCTTGCATAATGATGAAAAAGGGAAGACTTGTGATAAGACGAACCTAAATTGGAAATGATATTGCATTATTATATAAAATTTGATCTGTTGCATATTTCAATAAATGCAAGCTCCAGTAGAATATGAGGTAAGAATTTTATTATCGTAATGGCAATGCTTGTTTATACATGGAATATGGTTAATAACAAAGATTAAAATGAAACAAGATACACCCTAGGGTGAAATGGCACTAGCGAGGTGTTTTTAATATAAGGAGCAAAGAGCGTCCTTATATGAGGAGCAAAAGACCGTCCTCTCAAGTACGTACTCTATATGGCACTACGGTGCAGATAGGCTACGGGGTTTCCATGGGCCTCTAGCCAGACACGATGATAATAATAACAAGATGCTACATTATTTCATGATATATGAAAAAGAAGTTACATGTTACATGACAGAGAAGTATATGTCATAATGAAAGAAATATTACATTACATATGATGGAAATGTTCATGTTATACTTGATAAAGATGATTCATGATTCACATGATAGTGATGACACATGATATACATGATAGAGATGATGCATGATTCTTATGACAGTATGATACATGATTTACATAGTAATGATGATATATAATATAGTGACATTCTGGACATATTGCCATTATAGAGAAATTTTATGCACTTTATACATGATATATTGAACTGTATCATTTCTTGTTTTGATAAGTTGTTTTTTAATGCCTTACTAAGTTCGTACTTAGCGTGTGATGATGTTTCACACGTAGGTTCTCTGAGATAGCCTAGTGAGGAGGACCTGTCTTTTGGAAAGATCAAGTTACTAAAGTGACTACGATACGTACAACTTTAAAGTAGTTGATATCTAGTGGCATGTACGAAAGTTAAAGTATATGTTAGTATGTATTTTAAAAGAGTAAACTGGTTTGTAACTTTAAGTGAATCACTACTTTGGTAAACTTAAGCATATTGATATATATATATATTAATGTGAATGTATGGACTTAGAAAATTGATTGCTACAAATGGTTATGATTTATGACATACTTAAATATTGTTTAACTCTAATCGCATAATAAAAATTAATATCAAGAAAGGGTTTAGGCAGGGTACCTAGTTTTCACCCTAATTAATATTTTTATTTTGAAAACATATTTATAAATTTTATAAAACAATTCAGGGTCAAAACTAGCTACAATAGCTTGACACAGTTTTTAATTCAAAATTGAGAAAGAGTTAAACTGCGAGGTGAATTGGTATAAAAAAATTAAGTCAAGTTTTCTTATTAACTTAGTAGCATCTTTTACGTATATTCGGTATACGAGTATACATTAAGGGTGTTACATCATTGTTGAATGTTCCTATTGAGATCCTTGAGGTTGGTATGTTAGTAACTAGTTCTTTTGGTGAGACGGTTACTACTAGAAAGTTGTATTGGCGATGTACTTTGGTTGTGCAAGGTCATGAGTTTGCTGCAGATCTGATGGATTGCCATTCTATGGTTTTGATATCATTTTGGACATGGATTGGTTGAGAGAGCACAAGGCAGTTGTGGATTATGAATCCAAAAGGATTTCTTTGAGGTTATTTGACAATTATGAAGCTGTAGTGGTTGGCGAGAATGTAAAGTTCTTGTCCATGGCTAAACAGGTAGAAAAGATGATGCAAGGAGGTTTCCAAGCTTATTTGGCTATTGTTATGAATTCGGAAGCCAAGGGTGTTCGAGTGCAGGACATTTAGGTTGTTTGTGAATTTCCAGAGGTTTTTCCTAAAAAGTTGCCAGTTTACCGCCTGATAGAGAGGAAGAATTTGGTATCAAATTATTTGTGGGTACAACGTCGGTGTCCATTTCTCCATATAGGATGGCACCGAAGGAATTGAAGGAGTTGAAGTCATAGCTTCATGAGTTGTTAGATCATGGGTTCATTCGACCGAGTGTTTCTCCTTGGGGTGCTCCTGTTCTCTTTATGAAAAAAAGGATGGTACGTTGCGTATGTGCATTGATTACCGGCATTTGAATAAGTTAATAGTGAAGAACATGTATTTGTTGTCGCAGATTGATGACTTGTTTGATTAGTTTTGTGAAGTAGTGGTGTTTTCCAAAATAGATTTGAGATCAGGGTATTATCAGTTGAAGGTTAAGGATGAGGATGTGCATAAGACCACATTCTGTACGAGGTATGGGCATTATGAGTTTTTGGTCATGCCTTTTGGTTTGACAAATACCCCAGCTACGTTCATGGATATGATGAATAGGGTGTTCCATGAATATCTTGACCAGTTTGTTGTGGTGTTCATAGACGATATTCTCGTGTACTCGCGTACATATGAAGAACATGATTGGCATTTACGGATTGTGTTGTAAGTGCTGAAGGATAATCAGTTGAATGCTAAGCTAAGAGAGTGCGAGCTTTGGCTTGGGGAACTAATATTCCTTGGACATGTGGTTTTCACGGAGGGTATCCGTGTTGATCCACAAAAAGTTGAGGCTATCCTTAGTTGGAAGCAACATAAGTTTGTATCAGAGGTGTGTAGTTTTCTTCGGTGGCTGGTTATTATCATCATTTTACTGAGGGGTTTTCGAGTATTACAGCACCGTTAACAAAGTTGTTGCAAAAGAATTTTCCTTATATGTGGAGGGAGAAGCAGCAACATAGTTTTATGAAGTTGAAAGAGGTTTTGACACATGCTCTTGTGTTGATTCATCTAAAATTGGGGAAGAAGTTCATGGTTTATAGCGACGCGTCATAAGTTGGATTGGGTTGTGTGCTAATGCAAGATGGTAAGGTGGTGGCCTATGCGTTGAGGCAGTTGAAAGTTCATGAGCGCAACTATCCAACTCATGATCTGGAGCTCGCGGCTATGTTTTTTGCTTTGAAAATCTAGAGACATTATCTCTATGGTGAGAAATGTGTTGTTTTCATGGACCATAAGTGTTTGAAGTATTTGATGTCTCAGAAAGATTTGAATCTTAGGTAACGTAGATGGTTAGAGTTTCTTAAGGATTATGACTTGACAATTGAGTATCATCCTGGTAAAGCCAATATGGTTGCGGATGTATTGAGCCGCAAGGTTGCAGTTGAGCTTAGAGCTATGTTTGCAAGGTTAAGTGTGACACAGGAAGGTGGTTTGTTGGCCGAGTTGCAAGTTAAGCCTACAATGTCACAGTTGAAAGCTAAACAACTGTATGATGATTCGTTGGTTGAGCATGTTAAGGACATATCGGAGGGTAATCCAACAAATTTTCATTTTGATGATGATGAGATCTTGTATTTCAAGGGTCGAATAGTGGTGCCGGATGATCTGAAGTTGAGGCACACTATTTTGACGGAGGCATATTCGAGTCCTTTTGCTATGCATCAGGTAGTATTAAGATGTATCGTGGGTTGAAGGAGGCATACTACTGGGTTGGGTTGAAAAAGGATGTGGCTGAGTTTGTTTCCAAGTGTATGGTGTGTCAGTGGGTCAAGGTTGAACATCAGTTTCCATCCGGATTGTTGCAACCGCTGAAAATTCTGGAGTGGGAATGGGAGAGAAACACCATGGATTTTATGACGGGGCTACCGTTGACACCAACTAAAAATGATTCTATTTGGGTGATTGTGGATCGGTTTACGAAGTGTGCATATTTCTTGCCAGTGCACACGATAGATATTTTGCACAAACTAGAAAATATGTACATTGCTGAGATTGTGTACTTGCACGGGGTATCTAAGTCCATTGTGTCTGATAGAGATCCGAGGTTTACAGTATGGTTCTAGAGGAGTTTGCACCAGGCTTTGGGTTTGAGATTGAGTTTTAGCAACGTGTATCATCCTCAAATGGATGGGCAGTCTGAGCGTGTTATCCAAGTTTTGGAAGATATGCTGAGGTGTTGTATTATCGAGTTTCAAGGAACTAGGGAGAACCAATTGCCTTTAGTTGAGTTTGCATATAAAAATAGCTGTCAAGCGAGTATACAGATGGCACCATATGAGGCATTGTATGGCCGGAGGTGGCATACACCCTTATATTGGGCTGAGGTAGGGGAAATCATGTTACCTTACCGAATGTGTTGAAAGACACGGGTGAAAAGGTAAAGCTTGTGTGCCGTCGCTTGAAAGCGACTATGGATCGGGAGAAGTCTTAAGCGGATTTGAAGCATAGGGAAATTGAATATTCAATAGGCGATCATGTATTCTTGAAAGTGTCACCATGGAAAAATGTGATGAGATTCAGACGTAAGGGTAAGCTTAGTCCAAGGTTATTGGGCCGTACGAGGTTATTGAGCGTGTAGGTCCTGTGGCTTTCGGTTGAGGTTGCTTCCTGAGCTGGAGAAAATACATGATGTGTTCCATGTATCTATGTTACGGAGGTGTCGGTCGGATCCTTCGCATGTTATGCCGGTGGAGCATATAGAGTTGAGGCCGAATTTATCCTATGATGAGTAACAAATGGAGATCCTTGATTCTAGAAGTAAAGTTCTTCGCTGTAAGACGATTGAGCTTGTGAAGGTCTTGTGGCGACGCCTAGGTGTTAAGGAAACCACTTGGGAAAGCAAGGCGGATATGGAGGAGCAATTTCCGCATTTATTTCCTCCAGGTAATTTTGAGGATGAAATTTCTCAAGTGTGGGAGAGTTGTAACACCCTGGTTTTGGGCTTAGATGTTTTAAGGTTGGTTCGAAGGTCTGGTGGACCGGTATTAAAGTTTCGGGTCGATTTCGGGATTTAATTGGTTTAAATATTTTTAAAGGTGATAAAATTTGGGGAAAATATTCTAAAATCATTATTAAATATATTAAGGATATTGGTGAAATAAATTTTGGAAAATTAGATTTGGAAATCAAACATTTTGGGCTGGTGACCAAAATGCAAGTTTTGAAAATTGTTTTTAAAGGTGACTAAAATGAAAAGGGTAAATTCTTAGAATCTTTAAGGATATATTTTACCAAGTTTTTTTCTGATTATTTCTCCCTTAATTAAATATATTGTAACATGTGTTTTAAAGATAATTAAAAGGGATTATAGTTAAAAAGTTAGTTAAGCTCTCTAAAGAAAATTCACGTAACTTTTCTCTCCACTATCTCCTCAGCCAAACACTCAAGTTTTCATCAAAATCCAGAGGTGAGATGTCTTTTAACATGTTTTTATGATTTATAATTGATTGATCAACATTGTTTTTGCAAAATCTCATTTAAATCTTGCGTTTTCTTAGCTTTTATCAAACCAATTGAGGGAGAAATCTCACAATAGGGATAAGGTCCATGATCTCCTCTATTGTATGGTTTTACTAAAATTCCCAAGTATTTGATCCTTGATTTATTGATTGTAAACTGATTTTAATGATTTATCAATGTTCGATTGAGTGAATTGGGTAAAATTGATGTAACAAGGTAATTTTCGAAGTGGATCTAATTTTCCATTGTTTAAGATTGATTTAATACATATGTTGGTTGTATTATGATGTTGACAGATTGTTTTTATCAATAGAATCCCGAAACTATTGGATCTCTAATTGTTTAGGTTGTTAAATTTGAGTTTTTGTGATGATATTCGAGTTTAATCTTTGCTGAAAGTAAAAAGATGTTTGGAAAGGGTTTTTGGATGATAATTGATGTTGATTGATGAGTTGAATCGTTGTTTTATGGCTGGGTTAAGCTTTGGAAACGTTTGATGATGATTTTGGTTTGTTTCAGATGGTTTCTAAGTGGGCAACTTGAGAGTTGCGGGGTTTTGCTTTAAGGCAGTGGTTTGAATGCATAATGATGCATTTATCCTCTGGTTTTATGTGTTTAAAATAGGGGATAATCAAGGTGAAAAAGCTTGTAAAGGTTTGGCAAGGAAGGCGAAGCTTTATCAGTGATAGAAATTGGTTTTAGATGCTTTACAAAGGTTTGTAAAGGTTGTTGGGAGTTTAGGGTAAGCGTGAAACACTTACCTAAGCTCGGAAGTAAGTTTCCCTTATTTTGTTCTTGAATATCGGCTTAGATATGAGCATGTTGTTTGCAGGTTTTGGTGATAAACATGGTATGATTTAGTTACTGGTAATGCATGATTTTGAGTACATATGCAGGGTTTTTAAAGTATATTAAATGCTATTGAGCATTGGTTTTCATTCCGGTTGGGAATGGTGTTATTGCATGTAACACCCCTACCCCGGTTTAGTAGTAAACCGGCTCGAAAACGTTACTGGGAACTCTAGAAACACAAATAATTTAAAACTTTTCAAGAACTCATCTCTAATAGGCAAGATGAGTGATTAGCAAGAAAGCAATCTAGACAATTACTTTTGATCATACAAGCAAGACATGTTTATCATTCTTGTTCATTATAAGCCAACCCTTGATTAGTCATTCTTAAGTTACATTCAAAGATTAATAACTACTTAGTCCAGTCCTACAGTCATATGTCACATTCAAATAGCATTCTTAACTAACAAGGCATTCACAATCAAGTATACAAGCATGTCTATCTTATTATTCTTCTAGGTTACCACTTAGCTTATTCATTTTCAAATCTACATTCATGCGATCATATAAACTTTCAATTAGCATACCTAGACTAGCATGTTTCATTTTAACTCAATCTCATTACATTCAAGACATGTAAATATTTCATGTAAGCTTGACTAAACACAATCATATGTACATGAAGTCGAACATATCTCAAGCAAGCATATCATGTTTCATAGACATTATAGGTCATTAATGGGTTTGATTACCTTTAATTTTAATTGTTCATTCAAGGTTAATTGCTATTTAGGCATGTGAACAAGCAAGGCATTCAAATGGCCTATATAGAATAGAACATTTTCGTTTCAATCAAACATTCCATTTAAGTTATGTAAATATTTCATGTAGGTTTAACGAGTACTTTTATGTACGTACATTCAAAAATAACTTCAAGTAAGCATGTGACATATCACTCCTTTCCTACATGGCATTAACAAGCTCAAGTATAACAATAAACATTTCCATCGTTCATTTTAGTACATATATATGCAGCAAGACTCATTCATTCACATGAAATTTTAACATTTACACATAGAGTTCTAGCTACCAAGTTGACAACATTAAAGGCCAACTTCATACATATATACAAAAGATCTTTCAAGTATCAAAATGCATGACTTAGCCTAACCATATATAAATCTAGGTGCCACCAACTACTAGGAGCATTACAATCAAGTATGGATTCATACTTATGCTCTGCTTGTGCCTTACTTCAAGCTTAGAAAATCTGACTTCGGGATCAAGCAATTCACCTTGAAGCACCTAACCTATGGTTTGGGATGAGAGAAAACGAGAGTGAGAAGTACGATATGTACTTAGTGAGGTGTATTAATTCTAACCAATTTATTTGTCCAAGCTCCATTTAAATGAGTTTGACCCTAGATAAAGTTTGCAAGCATTTCGAGTAATAAAACAAGCAATTATCAAGAAGCATGTTATCAAGTCATTCGAGTGATATTCAATCATACCAAGCGATTGTCAAGCAACCAATTATTAAGTCATTATCTCAAATAACTTGTTATCAAATAACAAGCATTTCGAGTAATAAAACAAGCAATTATCAAGAAGCAGTTATCAAATAACATGTTATCATGTAGCATTCTTGTACAAGACAGTTCTAGTATGTACATTAACATTTCGAGCCCCTATCTCAAATAACAATTACATATAATTCCCAATACCGAACAATCCATATATCATGTAATCCAACCAATTCAGTCCATATCTTCATGTACAAGGTATACATGGCAGCGACACTCATATATATACATAATTAGCATACAGAAAATAGTCCAATTCGAGCATTATTCAAGTTATTTCGAGCAGCAACTCATGTATACACAATTATCATGCATAAAATAGTCCAATTCGAGCATTATTCAGTTTATTTCGAGAAGCAACTAATGTATACACAATTAACATGCATAAAACAGTCCAATTCGAGCATTATTTAGGTTATTTCGAGCAGCAACTAATGTATGCACAATTAACATGCATAAAATAGTCCAATTCGAGCATTAATCATGTTATTCTGAGCAGCAACGCATATATACATAATTAACGTACACAAAACAGTCCATATATTTTTCATTTAGTCTAGCCAATTCAGTCATATAACATGTATGCATAATTCTCTATGCCTAAACAGTCCATATTTTCATTTACGAGACGTACATGGTAGAAACATTCATTAATTCAAGTAAGATCGAGATCTTTTTCAAGTAACAATTATGTAACAAAAAATTCGAGTATACAAGTCAAGTAATCAAGTTTTCATGTCAAGCAATTCAAGCAAACCAATCAAGTAATCATTAGCTCAAGTGAGACCATAAGCCATTCCAAGTAGCAAATCATACAATACAAGGTCCAAGCATAGGCAATTATCATTTCAAGAGTTTCATGTCAAGTATCAAGCATTACATGTCAAGCAATTCGAGTATTTCAAGGATTCATGTCAAGTGATTCATGTGTTCAAGATTTCTTGTCAAGTCATTTAAGTATTTCAAGATATAATTCAAGTATTCAAGATTTTCTTTTGAATTTCTTATTCAATTTCTCAATAAGGTCATGTCTTTTTAACATGTTTGCCTTGGATAACAATTGGTCATGAATAACATTGGTCCGTGTTTGACCATAAAGGTCCAAGAGATACTTAGCTCAAAGCACATAGCAGTGGATAATATCAGAAACATGAAATCCTATACTTCTCACTATCCCTCCAACTGTCGCCAATCTTCGTACATCTCCCCTGTTACCTCCAATTGTCTCCAATAACATATTCCATGTAATGGGGCGTCCCCCTAGAGCCGTGGCTCATGGACCGTAGTCGCAAGTATACCATTCATCATACCATTGTATCCAAGGACTTCCATTTTAGGCAACTTAAGTATCTTAGCTCCTATTAAAAGTTGGAGTGTGTTTATACTTTTAGGCTTGTTGTTGTTTCTTATGTTCCATGCTTTCATGCTCAAGGCAAGACAATTCATGTTCAAGGATTATATTCAAGTAAGTATTTCAAGATCATGTTTAGCCCTTAGGCTAGTTGAGCCTTAGCTCTTCATTTCACGAGTTTACCTGTTACTTAAGTAAGCAATTTGAATTATATGCCATTTTAGGCATCTAGCCTTGTCTTTATATTCATGGTTTATATCACTTTTACAAGTATTTATATCATAAGAGCAATTCTAAGCAAGAAATTCAAGTATTTCGAATAGGTCACGTTTCAAGTACAAGGATTCAAGAATTTCAATTAGCAAGCATTTCAAGTACTTCATGTGACAAGCTTTTCAAATAGCAAGCATTTCAAGTATTTCATTCAAGACATGTTTACAAATAGTACTCATGAATTCAAGTAAGAACAGAATTCATATTTTCTGCACACATGTACAACAACCCCATTTTACACCTATTGTCACCTAACATGGCAGCATTTACAATCATACACCCATACATGTAAAACAGCCTCATTTTACACATTGTCACCTAGCATGGCAGTAAGGTATGTATGTTCCGTTAGCGTACTTAAACAATCCATTTTAATCACATGTAAGCAATACATGGCAGCAAGGTATGTAGATTCCATTAAATACATATATACACATATACAAGCAAAACAATCCATGATGACCTCTAATTTATTCAAATTTGTCCATTTTACATGTTTATACATTTTAACATTTCAAGACAGCTCATAATTTGCAATTTAACATGTTATTCAATTAAACATTTTACATATGCCATCTTACGCATCAAGCAAGGTCTTTATTTCATGACTTAATTCATGTTATCAAGTATTTTCATCATAGAAATCCATACAAGAAAGCATTCGATGGTTCACATCCAAGGCATCAAGAATCAAGCATTTACATCATAGAGCACTATCAAGCAAGCATTATAATAAGTCATATCCAAGGCATGGAATCATACAATTGTTTTCAATTTTCTTTCTAATTAATTTATCAATTTGCATGCTATTACTTACTCAAAATTTTAGTTTAGTCCAATCTTCCCTTTTTATTCATATTCAAGTTAAATTAAGCTCATTATCATGGCATATCAATAGCAAGAAGGTAGTCATGCATATTTGGTTAGGACATAAGTCCTAACCCTATTATAAACTACACTCACCTGATATCCCAAAGTTACGGGATATTCTGATCCAGATATCCGACTCGCTCTTAATTGATTTTTCCATCATAGACCTCACTCTATTTATTTCTCACATAGCAATGTATGTACCTCAGTAAGATATCAAACTATTAGAACTAATTCCATTCAGAAACAAATAAATCAAAAGCTAGATTTAATCTTCTATGATCAGATTATAAAATTATCTTAAAACTTGTTGAACTTACTGAAAACCTAAACTCTATTACCTTAGAAGTTAGTCTTATTTATTTATCAATTCAATCACATACAATTTGCCTAACAAACTCTTACAAAGCTGCATCACCAAAACAACATTTCTGCACTATCAAAACTGCATCTACAGAACTTCAAAACAGCATTTCTGCACTTATCAAAACAGCATTTACATAACTTCAAGACTGCATTATCAAAACAACATTTCTGCAATTATCAAAACTGCATTTACAGAACTTCAAAACTGCACATACTAGACTGTTTTCATCACCTTGTCATAGGTATATCAATATAAACTCGTGTTAATAACTAATTTAACTTTTCTATTCTATCGACATGGCAAATTCTTTAAAGACCCCCTCCCCTGATTCGCAAACTACCAAGATTACCACATTTGATAAATTTCAAATAAAAACCACATATAGTAACTAGCTATCTAAACAAACCAATGATAATTTTCATCCAAGGTTTACAAGCAATTCAAAACAGAGTATCCAAAGTTTCATGATGTTTAATTACTATCCAATCAAAATTACCAATAAAGATTTAATCATTTATAAACTTGTCATGTTTATCCATCAATCATGCTTCATTTTTCTAATGCTCTACCACTATTCCCGTATTCCCTTTACATCAAACCCCTGCTTCGGTTAAAACCGAAGCAGAAAATTATATACATTTCAAAACTGTTCCATCTCCTATGTTCCAGCCTTCATAAACAGCTATTCAATATGAATTTATTTGCAAATTATGAAATGGTTTACTTCTTAACAATCAATGGAAAAAGGAATGAGAAAAAGGAGTTTACCTATACAAGTTTTTAATCTTCCCCCCTCACCCTTCCATGGTGAACTCGGCAAATAGAGAGAAAATGGATGAGTTATCCCCTTCACCCCTTGATTCTTTACTTTTATTCTTTTCGAAATAAATTAAGATGGTGAGAATACAGCTTCCAATGTTGGCCGAGAGCCACATGGGCAACATCTCCTATTTCTTGTTTAATTACATGCAAGAAAAATCTCTTTCCAAACTATAATTTTAGCCCATGATTAAATTTGTTGACATCTCATAATAGTCACTAGATTGCATTATCAAAGCACCTAATATTTTATACTCGAATTTCATGACAATCCAACAATTTATTTACTTACTAATTTATTAAAAAAAGCTAGTCCAATTTATGAGGTGTTACAAATGAAATTCCTCAAGTTGTACTCTTATTCGAAAATCTTTAGAGCATTCAAGCTTAATCAGATTTCTAATAATTCAAGAAAACTCACTTCTAACTTGATACATTGGTCTTGAAAATATTAAAATCACTGAGAAGAAATTTCTAGTCCGGTTTTAGGGATATTACAAATCTCCCTCCATTAAAGGAAATTCGCCCTCGAATTTCTTCGATAATGAAGAACTGTCGTTATCAAGTTTAGAATATTTTTACATACTCTAAATTTTTCAAACAAAGAAAACAACATGTATTGGTTATAAGTTACCAATACAAACAAGAACTCGAACTCCTAGTTGACACACTAGACTTATGACAATGCGGCGAGTCCATGTTTAGTCCGAGAATTGACTAAACCATGCTCTGATACCAATAAATGTAACACCCCTACCCCGGTTTAGTAGTAAACTAGCTTGGAAGCTTTACTGGGAACACGAATAATTTAAAACTTTTCAAGAACTCATCTCTAATAGGCGAGATTAGTGATTAGCAAGAAAGCAATCTAGACAATTACTTTTGATTATACAAGCAAGACATGTTTATCATTCTTGTTCATTATATGCCAACCCTTGATTAGTCATTTTTAAGTTACATTCAAAGATTAATAAATACTTAGTCTTGTAGTCATATGTAACATTCAAATAGCATTCTTAACTAGCAAGGCATTCACAATCAAGTATACAAGCATGTCTATCTTATTATTCATCTAGGTTACATCTTCGCTTGTTCATTTTCAAATCTACATTCATGCGATCATATAAGCTTTCAATTAGCATACCTAGACTAGCATGTTTTATTTTAACTCATTCTCATTACATTCAAGACATGCAAATATTTCATGTAAGTTTGACTAAACACAATCATATGTACATGAAGTCGAACATATCTCAAGCAAGCATATCATGTTTCATAGACATTATAGGTCATTAATGGCATTGATTACCTTTAACTGCTCATTTAATGTTAATTGCTATTTAGGCATGTGAACAAGCAAGTCAATCGAATGGCCTATATAGAATAGATCATTTTCGTTTCAGTCTAACATTCCATTTAAATCATGTAAATATTTCACGTAGGTTTAACTAGTTGTACTTTTATGTACGTACAATAAAAAATAACTTCAAGTAAGCATGTGACATATCACTCCTTACCTACATGGCATTAACAAGCTTAAGTATAACAATAAACATTTCCATCGTTCATTTTAGTACATATATGCGCAGCAAGACTCATTCATTCACATGAAATTTTAACATTTACACATAGAGTTCTAGCTACCAAGTTGACAACATTAAAGGCCAACTTCATACATATATACAAAAGATCTTTCAAGTATCAAAATGCATGACTTAGATTAACCATATATAAATCTAGGTGCCACCAACTACTAGGAGCATCACAAACAAGTATGGATTCATACTTATGCTTTGCTTGTGCCTTACTTCAAGCTCGGGAAATCTGACTTCGGGATCAAGCAATTCACCTTGAAGCACCTAACCTATGGTTTGGGAAGAGAGGAAACGAGAGTGATAAGTACGATATGTACCTAGGGAGGTAGTACTAATTCTAACCAATTTATTTGTCCAAGCTCTATTTAAATGATTTTGACTATAGATAAGGTTTGCAAGCATTTCGAGTAATAAAACAAGCAATTATCAAGAAGCATGTTATCAAGTCATTCGAGTGATATTCAAGTATACCAAGCGATTGTCAAGCAACCAATTATCAAGTCATTTGAGTAGCATTCAAGCATAACAGGTAGTTATCAAATAACATGTTATCATGTAGCATTCTTGTTCAAGACAGTTCCAGTATGTACATTGACATTTTGAGCCCTTATCTCAAATAACAAGTACATATAATTCCCAATACTGAAACAATCCATATATCATGTAATCCAACTACTTCAGTCAATATCTTCATGTACAAGGTATACATGGCAGCAACACTCATATATATACATAATTAGCATACACAAAACAATCCAATTCAAGCATTATTCAGGTTATTTCGAGCAGCAACTCATATATACACAATTAACATGCATAAAATAGTCCAATTCGAGCATTATTTAGGCTATTTCGAGCAGCAACTAATGTATACACAATTAACATGCATAAAACAGTCCAATTCGAGCATTATTCAGGTTATTTCGAGCAGCAACTTATGTATACACAATTAACATGCATAAAACAGTACAATTCGAGCATTAATCATGTTATTCCAAGCTGCAACGCACATATACATAATTAACATACACAAAACCTTCCATATATTTTTCATTTAGTCTAGCCAATTCTGTCATATAACTTGTACACATAATTCTCAATGCCTACATAGTCCATATTTTTATTTACGTGATGTACATGGCAGCAACATTCATTAATTCAAGTAAGATCAAGATCTTTTTCAAGTAACAATCATGTAACAAGAAATTCAAGTATAAAAGTCAAGTAATCAAGTTTGCATGTCAAGCAATTCAAGCAAACCAATCAAGTAATCATTAGCTCAAGTGAGACCATAAGCCATTCCAAGTAGCAAATCATACAATACAAGGTCCAAGCATAGGCAATTATCATTTCAAGAGTTTCATGTTAAGAATCAAGCATTACATGTCAAGCAATTCGAGTATTTCAAGGATTCATGTCAAGTGATTCGAGTGTTCAAGATTCTTGTCAAGTCATTTAAGTATTTCAAGGTATAATTCAAGTATTCAAGATTTTCTTTTGAATTTCTTATTCAATTTCTCAATAAGGTTCATATCTTTTTAACATGTTTGCCTTGGATAACAATTGGTCATAAATAACATTGGTCCGTGTTTGACCATAAAGGTCCAAGAGATACTTAGCTCAAAGAACATAGCAATGGCTAATATCGGAAACTTGAAATCCTATACTTCTCACTATCCAACCAACTGTCGCCAATCTCTGTACAACTCCCCCGTTACCTCCAACTGTTGCTAATAACATATTCCATGTAATAGGGCGTCCCCCCAGAGCCGTGGCTCATGGACCGTAGTCCCAACTATACCATGCATCATACCAGTGTATCCAAGGACTTCCATTTTAGGCAACTTAAGTATCTTAGCTCCTATTAAAAGTTGGAGTGCATTTTATACTTTTAGGCTTGTTGTTTCTTATGTTCCATGCTTTCATGTTCAAGGCAAGACAATTCATGTTCAAGGATTATATTCAAGCAAGTATTTCAAGATCAAGTTTAGCCCTTAGGCTAGTTGAGCCTTAGCTCTTCATTTCACGAGTTTACTTGTTACTTAAGTAAGCAATTCAAATTATATGCCATTTTTAGGCATCGACCCATGCCTTTATATTCATGGTTTATATCACTTTTACAAGTATTTATGCCATAAAAGCAATTCTAAGCAAGAAATTTGAATGAATACATCTAAGACACGGAATCAAGCATTTTGAATAGGTCACGTTTCCAGTATAATGATTCAAGTATTTCAATTAGCAAGCATTTCAAGCACTTCAAGTGACAAGCTTTTCAAATAGCAAGCATTTCAAGTAGTAAGCATTTCAAGTATTTCATTCAAGACAAGTATACAAATAGTACTCATGAATTCAAGTAAGAACATAATTCATATTTTCTGCACACATGTAAAACAACCCCATTTTACACCTATTGTCACCTAACATGGCAGCATTTACAATCATACACTCATACATGTAAAACAACCTCATTTTACACCTATTGTCACCTAGCATGGCAGTAAGGTATGTATGTTCCGTTAGCATACTTAAACAATCCATTTTAATCACATGTAAGCAATACATGGCATCAAGGTATGTAGATTCCATTAAATACATATATACACATATACAAGCAAAACAATCCATGATGACCTCTAATTTATTCAAATCTATCCTTTTTACATGTTTATACATTTTACCATTTCAAGATAGCTCATAATTTGCAATTTAACTTGTTATTCAATTAAACATTTTACATATGTCATCTTAGGCATCAAGCAAGGTCTTTATTTCATGCCTTAATTCATGTTATCAAGTATTTTCATCATAGAAATCCATACAAGCAAGCATTCGATGGTTCACATCCAAGGCATCAAGAATCAAGCATTTACATCATAGAGCACTATCAAGCAAGCATTATAATAAGTCATATCCAAGGCATGGAATCATACAATTGTTTTCAATTTTCTTTCTAATTAATTTATCAATTTGCATGCTATTACTTACTCAAAATTTTAGTTTAGTCCAATCTTCCCTTTTTATTCATATTCAAGTTAAATTAAGCTCATTATCTTGTCATATCAATAGCAAGAAGGTAGTCATGCATATTTGGTTAGGATATAAGTCCTAACCCTATTGTAAACTACACTCACCTAATATCCCGAAGTTACGGGATATTTTGATCCATATATCGGACTCGCTCTTAATTGATTTTTCCATCATAGACCTCACTCTATTTATTTCCCACATAGCAATGTATGTACCTCAATAAGATATCAAACTATTAGAACTAATTCCATTCAGAAACAAATAAATCAAAAGCTAGATTTAATATTCTATGATCAGATTATAAAATTATCTTAAAACTTGTTGAACTTAATAAAAACCTAAACTCTATTACCTTAGAAGTTAGTCTTATTTATTTATCAATTCAATCACATACAACTTGCCTAACAAACTCTTACAAAGCTGCATCACCAAAACAACATTTTTGCACTATCAAAACTGCATCTACAAAACTTCAAAACTGCATTATCAAAACAGCATCTCTGCACTTATCAAAACTGCATTTACAAAACTTCAAAATTGCATTATCAAAATAGCATTTCTACACTTATCAAAACTGCATTTACATAACTTCAAGACAACATTATCAAAATAGCATTTCTGCAATTATCAAAACTGCATTTACAGACCTTTAAAATTGCACATACTAGACTATTTTCATCACCTTGTCATAGGTATATCAATATAAACTTGTGTTAATAACTAATTTAACTTTTCTATTCTATCAACATGGCAAATTATTTAAAGACCTCCCTCCCCTGATTCGCAAATTACCAAGATTACCACATTTGATAAATTTCAAATAAAAACCCCATATACATACATTCCAACATTATAACTCTTCTTTTACATTTTTCCTCCGACAGTTCACTTCCAAGATCATTAGGAAAATCGGCCAAAACTTAGCAAAGAGACATTATTCTAAACGTTACATCTTTGATCACCAAAATTCATATAGTAACTAGCTATCTAAACAAACCAAAGAGATTTTTCATCCAACGTTTACAAGCAATTCAAAACAGAGTATCCAAAGTTTCATGATGTTTAATTACTATCCAATCAAAATTACCAATAAAGATTCGACCATTTATAAACTTATCATGTTTATCCATCAATCAAGCTTCATTTTTTAATGCCCTACCACTATACCCGTATTCCCTTTACATCAAACTCTTGCTTCGGATAAAACCAAAGCCGCCAATTATATACATTCCAAAACTGTTCCATCTCCTATGTTCCAGCCTTCATAAACAACTATTCATATGAATTTATTTGCAAATTATGAAATGGTTTACTTCTTAACAATCAAAGGAAAAAGGAATGACAAAAAGGAGTTTACCTATACATGTTTTTAATCTTTCCCCCTCACCCTTCCATGGTGAACTCGGCAAATAGAGAGAAAAGGGATGAGTTATCCCCTTCACCCCTTGATTCTTTACTTTCATTCTTTTCTAAATAAATTAAGATGGTGAGAATACACCTTGCAATGTTGGCCGAGAGCCACATGGGCAACATCTCCTATTTCTTTTTTAATTACATGCAAGAAAAATCTCCTTCCAAACTACAATTTTAGCCCATGATTAAATTTGTTGACATCTCAGAATAGTCACTAGATTGCATTACCAAAGCACCTAATATTTTATACTCGAATTTCATGACAATCCAACAATTTATTTACTTACTAAATTATTAAAAAGAAGCTAGTCCAATTTATGAGGTGTTACAAATGAAATTCCTCAAGTTGTACTCTTATTCAAAAATCTTTAGACCATTCAAGCTTAATCTGATTTCTAATAATTCAATAAAACTCACTTCTAACTTGATACATTGGTCTTAAAAATAATAAAATCACCGATAAGAAATTTCTAGTATGGTTTTAGGGATATATAATATTGCATTGGCTATGAGATTTGCATATGTGGTGTTTTATGAAATGCATTGTAAAACAATAAGTAAATAGTTTTGTAAATGATATATTGGCTATGTGACAAGGTGAGAAAACAATCGGATATAGTTGGCATGCTATAGGATTAAAAGTGCACTATAAAATATGAACAAAATCGACCGTGGCCATGGGTCCTTGAGGTATGGTGGTTTAACTATGCCACTCGGACTGTTGGGACCTCATTTGAGGCATGCGGTTTAACTAGGCAACCTAAATTGATGATGATCTTGCGGTTTAACTAGGCAAGGTCGGTACTTTTGTGGTTTAACTAGGCAAGGGTGGAATCTCGCAGTTTAACTAGGCAAGGTTTGGAATATCATGCGGTTTAAATAGGCATGGTATAAGAGATCCGTGTATCCGATATGTAAAGGATAGAGGTGGTCTATTCGGGTCACTATAAATGTCAATATATGAGAAAATTCATATGTTGAACCTATTTTAATGCTTTGGGATTTAAGCATAGTTTATGATTTAATGCTTTGGAGATTTAAGCATGGAATGTACATGATGTTGCATAAAGGTTATTATGTTTTGACTTGGTTGGAATCATGGAAAATGCTTAGGTTGTAAGCATATTTTGGGAAAACAAGCATATGGTTTTCAAATGGTTTGTAATGCATCATTGTTGTATGAGCATCCTCACTAAGCAAGTGTGCTTATGCTCTCTTTTTCCTAATGATTCAGAGCATTAAGGTTTGGGGGCAGCAAGAGGCAAGGCTAAGAGATCCAAGGGCATTTACAAGTTTGAGTACGAACTCGGTTTATATTTTGATCAATAAGGCAATGTGTTCGTCATGATTTTTGGGAGTTGTAATTATATTTTCTTATGGATTTTTAAGTATGTTTCCATGTTGGTTTTTTAGGATGGTTTGATGTTGCTAAGTTTGATGATAACCATTGCTTTTAGTTGTGGATGATTGATTGCCTAGGTATGCATCTAGAGCCTCCTTATTGATTGCCACCTTGTGATGGTTTGAGCAAGTTTATTATGCTGTGTTGGCATGTTGCTTATGCTGAAAATGGTCTTTTTGTGCATTTTGGTATGTTTGGCAAAATGGTTTAAGAAACATGCCTCTAGAGTGACCTTTTGATAGTAAGAAATTATGTTGGTTGATTGATTCTAGCATAGATATGAGTCTATGTGTTTATAGTTGATTATATGCAAGTTGCTAGGACCCAAATGCATCTAGATTCGAGTAAAAAACCAACTAAACTTGAAATTACAGGCCTAGGCTTACCGATATGCGGGGGATTGTATCGGTACGACTAGGAAATTTTGGGCAGGGTGTTTCGGTACAGGTAAAGGTGTTTCGATACGGTTTGATGCTATTGGAATGTCACTTTTGGAATAAGCCCGCATACTGAAACACCATATGACCGTATCAGTACGGTGTTTAATGAAATAAAAAGAAATTTTCATATTTAAAGTAGCGTATCGGTACGAGGTTGGTCGTATCGAAATGATGGTTGCAATACCGTACCAATATGGTACTTAGCGTATCGATACGGTGAATGTTATTTCTGATAATGTCATGGAAAGGCAGTTCTGGTTTCTTTCGTTTTGATCCATGAATCTTGTTTTATCAATTGAATGAGTATGGTTGATCGTATTAAGCTAATTTTTAACACGTAAGCCTAAAATGTGCTTAATTAATGGATGGTAACTTAAAATTGGGAAGAGTCCCTGTAAATTGTTAATTTTGCAATTTAGTCCCTAAATTACATTGTGTTCAATTGGATATCGTATTGGTGCTCGATTGTGTTGAGTTATCACTTGTGGACAGTATGTAAATGGAGGAATGTAATAATGCATCTAGACAAGATAAAAAGGAAAAAAAGGATGTGTTTTCGGTTTCATCTTCCTAGTTTACTTCGGCAAACCTAATGTAGCTCACTCAGCTTGGTCTTGCGACTAGGCCGGGTCGAGGGGGATATAGTTTCCTTCAAAGAAAGGAAAGCCATTGGATTGAATAGGGAGTTTTAAGGGAATGTTTTAAATTTTGTTTCCATTTCCTCACTTTAATTGAGGCTTCACTCTCAACCTTTCTTCATCTTTCTTTATTTAAGAAGCAAGCACCTCTCCATCTTGAACCTAAGTTAGCACCTCCATTGACATCTTTTGAAAGCTTGAGTTTTCTCAAGTTTCTTGTTACCAAGTCATGGTCCTTTTCTGAGTAAGACAAAGCCCTCTACCAATTTTGAAATTCCATGGCTAGTTTGTGAGGAATTTCGTATGGAAGTTTATGGAAAATCATGAATATCCTCCATAGCTCCCTATCTCTTTCTCTTGTTATTTTCATAGCTAAAGTTTGCTATAAAGTTAGAAAATATCATTGAACCATTGAAATCATTGTAATCAATTTCCTTTGATTTTTGTCTAGTTCAAGAAAGGGAGATTGAGGTTCCATCATCTCCTCCAAGAGCTAGCAACAAAGGAATTATCATCAAGGAACCAAGAAACCCCAAAAAGGGCTAGGTAAGTGTAGTTGAGTTATGGGAATGGCTAGTTTCTTTCCCTATGTCATTTTTCATTATTTTCTTCATTGACAAATACTTCTTCAATGCCTGACTATATGGAAGTTTCATGGAAACCATGTATGGTAAGTTGGTAAGTTCATAGCATAGAAAAAATGATCATTGAACTCATTGATATGTCATAGAACATGAAACAATTCATCAAACTCATAGAAGGTATCATGGACCCTTTTGGGATTATCATTGGCATTCTTAAAATGAATCTTGAATATTGAATTAAATATTGGACTTGTCATTGAATTATTGACTATCAAAACATTGGACTATTGAATCATTGGACCTTGGATTCAAATGGACTTTGGATACAATTGTCATGCCATAGAATTCATGAGCTCATTGGTACGGGTGGACATTGGTCCTAGGCTACGACCACTTTTCAGAGAGGAGGAGGAGGGATGGTTGTGTTTTGGTTTTTGGTGAGGAGGAGGGATACGACCATTCATTGATTTCATGGACTTGGTGAGGAGGTGGAATTCGTGTATCCATTATCTCATATCGATACAAGGGATTAAATTATGGATCAAACATGAACTACATTGATCTCTTGAATTCCATTGATATATTGTGTAATTTGAGATGCATATAAACTGATCATGTGCTTAGCATGTCTTTGTCATTGTAGATATGACCGTATTATTCAATTCATGGTTTATTGACAACCTCACTAGGCAATCTATGCCTAATACATCTTACTTCTCATGCATTTCAAGGGTTACAGATTAAAGCTCGAGAATTGGGACAAGTGAAGTTTTTGCAAGTCACTAAGCCATTTTGTAATGCACTTATAGCCCTCAAACTACTAGCTTGGAGGCATAGTTCTCTATAAGTCCTAAATTCCCTTTTTATGTATAATAAGGTATTGGCATCTAGGTATGCATGGCATGGCTTAAGATGAACTTCTAAGTGTTTGTAAAAAGTGACGAAAATGGCATCTTTGGCATGTTATAGGCAAAGCATGGTAAACGGATTTAAAATGCTTTGAAAATTTGCATGCATTGAGATTGATATAATTATAGATTGCTTGTAAATTTTCATAGACTTTGGACCACTTTTGGTAGGTCAAAACGTTAACTAACCAGACAAAATCTGCTATTACAGACCCTTCTATACCGATACGGGTGATGGCGTATAGGTACGACTATGCATATTTGGACACATGACAAAAGACGTATCATTACAGAAATTTACTACTAGAATTTTAGGTTCAGCTCTATACCAGTACGAGTTGGGTGCGTATCGATACACTCTTTTGAGTCTGTAATTGAATTAATCGCGTATCGGTACAGTTTGATCATGTATTGATACGTGTCCTTAGCACTATAATTTTCGAGTATCATTTCATCATTGGCGTATCGATACGGTAATAGGGTGTATTAATACCTTTACTTTAAAAATTGATAATCACCTTAGTAAGTTGTTGAAGATTTTTTCTTAAGGCCCCTAACTTTGTAAAATGTTTAACATAGCCCGATTCATGATATATGTGTTACTGTTCCTTATAAGATTCCTCAAATTTGTATAAGTTATTAAATGAAATATCATATCAGTCATCATTTTTGTTTCGTAACACCATCCGACCCGGATTCCTTCCAGACTGGGAAATGGGTGTTTTATTTATAGTATCAGAGCTAGAGTTTAGTCGATTCTAGGACTAAACTAAAGTTTATTGCATTGTCATTGCATTGCATTATGCCACCTAGGAGTTTTTATTGTATATTGTAACTTGCAATTGACCTGATCCTCTTTTTTCTATAGTATAGAATGTCAGACTCACACAAAGCCTGCATTGATCTTAATCGTGATATGGGATCCTCGACTCATTACGAGGAAGTAAGGGGGAGAGATCATTTGAATCCCCAACAACCGTAACCTGCCAATCTGAACACCGACCCAAGCTGCTCAGGTTGAATGCTATAAAAACATGACTGACATGTTTAAGCAATTCATAACCTCTATGAAAGCTTAGTAGTCTGCACAGACCTGTATGGCTGCTACCCCAACACCTAGAGCTCCTATCGATAAGTTAGCCTAGCATTAGGCTTATACCTTCTATGGAAAGAGTGCCGATGACCCTAAGTTTGTTGAATATTGGCTTGATAGCACCTTGAAAATCTTGACCAAGCAACTTCAGTGCTTGGTTGAGCATAAACTCAAGTGTGCTTTAGCCTTGATTGCTGATGAGGCGCAGCACTAGTGGGAGACTACTACTCTCACAGTTCTTGAAGAAGCAGTGACATAAGACTTTTTCCTTTGAGAATTTCGTAAAAAGTACATTAGTGAATTCTACATGGCAGAGAGACAAAGCATCTTTATGCACTTGAAGTAAGGAGACAGGCCCGTTGAACATTATATTTATGAGTTCTGCAAGTACTGCAAATATGGAGCTGAGTATATCAAGAAGGAAAGAGAAAAATATAGAATGTTCATTGCTGGACTTAATCATGATTTACGTCATTTGTTTTCTGCCTTGGGCATCATGGATTTCCAAGAGCTTCTTAATCGAGCAATTGCCACTGAGGCTACCCAGAGGCCATTGAAGTCTAGTGGACAGTCTCAACCTGACAAAAGGACTCAATTTGATTCTCGTCCCCCTTACCTTTCAAAAAGGGAAGACAACAAGGAGCGAGGCAACAATCTCACAAACAGACTCCTCAATCTGGCGATTTATCGAAGCCACAATATGTATCTTAGTCTATTGCAATAACTACTTTAGTGGAGAGCACTAGAGGCTCGAGAAATGAGGCACAGTATCCCATTTGCAATTATTGTCAAAAAAGGCATCCTTCTGAAGAATGCTGAAAGAAATCTGGAGCTTGTTATTTCTGTGGTGAGTAAGGCCACTTAATTATGGATTGCCCTAAGAACCCATCCAGGAACGTTGCAGCACTAGTAAACCTTTTGCCACCTAACCAGTCTCTTAAGGGTAAGGGACCAACACCTGTTACATTGGCAACTACCAGAAAGTCTCACGTCTCTAACAATGCATCCAACCGTATGAATTCTATGGCCCCTATCTAGGTGTATCATGTGCAGAGTAGGGAGGAGGATGACAATCTGGACATCATTGGAGGTACCATTGATTTATTTTACCATCCCATTTATGCTTTGATAGATCCTAATCCACTCATTCTTTCATTAGCAATGTGTTAATCAAGAAATTAAAGTTGCCCTCCGAACTATTGATGTCCAAGATCCATGTGACCAATCCATTAGACGATAGTGTCACTATCAGTTTAATATGTAAGAATTGTCCCTTAATGAATCAAGGAATTCCATTTCAGCCAATTTTATGTCCCTTCCAATTCATGAATTTGATTTTATCCTAGGACTTGATTGGCTTGGAGAGCATCAAGCCTGGGTGGATTGTGGCAAGAAGAAGTTGTACCTTCGAGGCCTTGGTAAGGAAAGTATAACCCTCATTGACAATCAAAATAAGAATCCTTCCTTCAATGCCATTGTAGATGAACCTCAGTTACAAGACATTGACACGGTGAGTAAATTCTCTGATGTTTTTCCTGATGAACTTCCAAGATTACTACCCACTCAGAAAGTGAAATTTGGATTTGAGTTGCAACCTAGAACCACTCTGGTTTCCATTGCACCGTATAGTATGGCCCATATTAAACTTAAGGAACTCAAGGCTCAAATCCAAGAACTCCTTGATAAAGATTTTTTCCAACCGAGCTCTTCACCTTAGGGAGCTCTAGTCCTATTTGTTAAAAAGAAAGACAGTTCTATGCGTCTATGTATTAACTACCGTCAGTTAAATAGAGTAACCATAAAGAATAAGTATCCTCTCCCAAGGATTGACGACCTCTTCAATCAACTCAAGGATGTTTCTATGTTTTCTAAGATTGATTTGAGGTTCGGGTACAACAAAATGAAGGTGAAAGAGTGTGATGTACCTAAAACAGCTTTTCGTACAAGATACAACCACTACAAATTCTTGGCGATGCCTTTTGGGTTAACCAATGCACCGGCTGCTTTCATGGTCCTTATGAATCAGATTTTTTTATCCTATCTAGATAAGTTCGTAGTGGTGTTCATTGATGACATCTTGATTTATTCTAATAACTATGTTGAGCATCAAGAGCATTTACGCATTGTGCTTCAAAGCCTCCGGGAGAAGTAGCTCTATGCTAAGTTCAACAAATGTGAATTCTGGCTCACTGAAGTCTTCTTTCTAGCTCACATCGTTTCATCGGCAGACCTGAAGAAAATCCAAGCCATCTTAGATTAGAGGCCACTGAAGAATGTTGGTGAAATAAGGAGTTTCTTTGGTCTTGCAGGCTATTATAGAAGATTCGTCAAGGGATTTTCTATATTAGTTGCCCCATTGTTTCGTATGGACTGAAGATCAACAGAGAAGTTTTGATCAGCTTAAACAAGTTATGACTCATGCACCGGTCTTGACCCAACCTAAGTCTATAAAGGACTATACTATTTATAGTGATACATCTCACCTTTGGTTAGGATTTGTTTTGATGCAAGAAGCAAGGTTATAGCTTATGGTTCTCGACAACTAAAACCACACGAATTAAACTATCCTACTCATGATCTTGAATTGCTTGCAGTTGTCTTTACTTTGAAAGTCTGGCGGCATTATCTCTGAGGGGAGAAATGCTATTTATTCACCAACCATAAAAGCCTTAAGTATCTCTTGATTCAGAAAGAGTTAAATCTTCGACAATGGAGGAGGATGGAATTCTTGAAGGATTATGATCTTATCATAGATTACCATCTGGGCAAGGCCAACGTTGTAGCTGATGCACTCAGCTGCAAACCTTCGCCTAGCCCTCGAGCTATTAATGTTCATCTCAAACTCAAGAAATATCACCGGCTTGTAGCTGAACTTCAAGTTCAGTCTACAATCATATCAAAAATCAAGTTGTTGCAGGATTGTGATCTTGAATTACAGGCTATCATGTCTAAACTTCAAGAAAATTCTGACTCTGACTTCAAAGTCAATTCAGAAGGACTTATATGTTTCTACGACCGAATTTGTGTACCTAACAATGAATCCCTCCGTAATGATATTCTTAAGGAATCTCATTCCAGCAAATTCTCTATTCACCTAGTATCAATAAAGATGTACAAAGACCTTCGAGAATTGTATTGGTGGTTGAGCTTGAAGTGAGCTATCATTGGCTTTGTAGCAAAGTGCTTAACGTGCCAACGAGTTAAAGCTGAACATCGTGTACCCACTGGACTCCTCCAGCCCATTGAATTTCCACAATGGAAATGGGAAAGAATAACCATGGATTTCGTCAGTGGTTTGCCATTGACTCCCAAGAAGAATGATGCTATCTGGGATATTGTTGACCATTTTACCAAGTCGGCCCATTTCCTACATGTAAGGATGGACTTCAGTCTGCCTAGGTTAGCGGACTTGTATATCAAGGAAATAATCAGATTACATGGTGTACCTAAGTCCATCTTCTCTGATCGAGACCCACGGTTCGTATCTTGATTCTAGAGAACAATACAATAAGCTCTGGGAACCATGATAATTCTTAGCAATGCCTTTCATCCTTAGTCAGACGGTCAGTCGGAGAGGGTGATCCAGATTTTGAAAGACATGCTACGAGCATGCATCATTGATTTCGATGGCACTTGGGAGAAATCTTTACCGCTCATCGAGTTTTTCTACAAAAACAGCTACCAAGCATCGATTCAAATGGCTCCTTATGAGCACTATATGGTAGAAAATGTTGTACTCCCTTGTGTTGGTCTGAACTCGATGAAGGCAAGATGTTGGGCCCTAAATTACTTCGGGAAACTGAAGAACGGGTTGCCATCATCCATGATCGTCTCAAGGCCGCCTTTGACCGACAGAAGGCCTACACCAATCTTAGAAGAAGAGATATTCAGTACTTTGTGGGCAAGCAAGCTTTTCTAAAAGTATCCCCGTGGAGGAAGATTCTCAGATTTGTCTAGAAAGGAAAGTTGAGTCCTCGGTTCATAAGACCTTTTGAAGTCATTGAAAGAGTTGGCCCCATGGCATATCAGTTATCATTGCCTCCTAAGTTGAGCAAGATTCATGAAGTCTTCCATGTATTGATGCTCCATAAGTATCGGTCTAATCCCTCGCATGTTATTGAACCAGAGTGTAACACCCCGAAAATAGGTCTAGTTAGAATTAGGTTCCGGTGATTAGAAATTTTGTATAGGATTGGTTCAATTAACGTAATGACTCTAATTTTGTACTCAATTGCATTGTAATAAACTTCAATTGAGTCTAATTATTGATCTTGGACCTTTTTGGAAGAACTGAAAGTCATTTTGTGACTAAATTGAGAAAATTAAAAGTTTGGAAAAAAGTGCAAACTTGGGAAAGTTGAGGGACCACCCTCGTAATTATACCTTTTTGGATTATGACTCACTTACCTGCTTGGTTATACATACTCACGTGAAGGGATGATAAATTTGTCATAAAATATGATATAATTATGGAAGAAAGAAATGGATAAACAATTGGAATTTTAAATTCATTTCCAGGGTTACCTTCCAAGCTAGGAAAGCTTCCTATTGGAGGCTTGGGAGGCAACCAATAATGATGAAGGTGGTGTACGGTTGAAAGGAATTAAAAGATTTGAAAAGATGAGATTTATTTGGCTAACAAACCAAGACCACTAGCCAAACTTTCTTTCATATTTCTTCCAACCTTCACAAACTTAAGCAAGCACCACCATTGTCATCTTCCCCACTAAGCTCAAGCTAGCACCTCACTTCAAAACTTGAAGTTTCTTTGATTTCTAAACATTAAATTAAAGCCCTTGGATTGCTCAAGCTTTGGAAGATCAACCACCATCTCTTACTAGATCTAAATGCAAGGGAATTATAATCTAGGAGCCTTAAGAGCTACGGAAATCAAGGTGAGTGTAGTTAGAGTCTCGGGATTAGGCTAGGTGCCTTTCCTGATTTCATTTTTATTGAATACATTATTCTAACATCGATAGTAAGGTTATTGTATCGAACCCTTTGGAGGGTATATTGGTAAGTTTCAGTAAACTTCTTTATTGAATCATTGAAACATTGAGTAGTGATTATTGTTATCGAATCATTGAATATTGACCATTGACATGCCATTGAAAAGATCATTGTATTTTCATTGATTATTGGATATTGACCATTGAGCTATTGCCATTGTCATTGAATTATTGAACATATTGTTATTGGCCAACTATTGTTATCGAACTCATCGGATCATTGAAATGGACATAAGTGTCAACATATTGTTATTGAATCATTAAACCCATTGGTATTGATAATATATTGAATATCGGCCTAATTTGCCGGACCTTGGATTTGAGTGGACATTGGATACAATGGGCATGCCATAGGATTTATGAGCTCATTGGTATGGGTAGACTATGGTCATTGGGCCACTGCCTTGATATAGGTGAGGCGAAAAGATGTTGCGTTGGTCAATTGGCGAGGCAGAGGGGTTAGACTGTAACACCCAGAAAACTAGCTTAGTCGAATTACAAATTCTTGATGATCTGAAATTGGCTTGACAGTTAATAAATTTTGATTAATTTGATAAGTTAGTGAAATCTTTGGATGAATTAGGAAATCTTGAAATTTTAGTGAAATGATCCTATAGGACGAATGAAAATTTTGCAAGTTGTTTATAAAATAAGATTTTTAATGTTTGTGATGCTACAATTGACTGGTTGGTTTAATCAGTATATAAATATAGTATTTATTAAGTCTTACATATGATTGTTTTTTGATAAATGCATAATTTTGAGAACTATGTATGAATTTATAAATTCACATTAGTGGCTAAAATGAAATGTTTGTTAGGGCTAAGCCTTGCATGTTAATTGGCCCTCATGCATGCTTTTCTTCTACGTGGCTGTAGGTGGCAGCCTCCTTGGTGATTAATCCCCCATTTTAATGAATTAATAATTCATGAGAAAAAAAGACTAGAGAATTGACAAGCTATCTGGTGGTGGAAAGAGAACCATGTCTAGGACGAAAAACACAAAGAAGTCATTCCATTCTTTGTTCCTTCTTGCTCTTCACCGAAGGGGAAAATTCATTCATGCCATTTTTGATTGAAAATGTTAAAGGGAAAGTTTAAAATCTATGTCAATCTTGCTTAATTTTCCCACACTAGTAAGGTGAGTTTTCGAGCAGCATGTTTTCTTTTGAGCTTTTCTTTGTTAATGGTTTGATTAATAGGGGAAGATGGAATTTATTGATGAAATTACTTCATAGATTATGATAGTTTGATGTAGTGATTATGTAATGGATGTGTGTTGCCGTTGAACACTTTAGGAACTAAGTTGAATTTTTATATAGTTGAAGGCCAAGTAGGTAACAACAGCTTGATGTTTATTTCCCAGTTTTGGAGACTGTTTTACTAAGATAAAGTCTTAATTAAGAATTCTACTTTTGTATTTACGGTAGAAAAAGGTTGGTGGTTGGATCTGTAACTAATATTATGAAATGATAAATAAAGAAAGGGTTTTTAACAGTATACTAGAGTACACTGGTTTTCTTAAATAAGAGAGTTAATTACTCAGTTTTGTGTATATGTGGTAGGCATACTTTGATTGTAAAACTGGAAAATTCTACCCTGCTATAAGTGTGTTTGAATGGTAGTGTATAAGTTAAAAAGTATATTTTTGCATTGTGTAATCACTCATTTTTATCTGTTTCTGTTAATATTTTAATATACTAATATAATAATTAATTAGTGTTGCTATTGTATGTTTACATATGAACATGTTTGTTATTAATATGCGTGTAATATATGTGTGATATGTGTAAATGCATGTATAATACGATATGTGGTGTATGTGTGCTATATGTGTATTGTTAGTATATATGTCAGTACGTGCATATTCATACTAAGTATGTGTGATTAAGCCATTATATACCAGTTGGTATGTTATTTTAATTACGTGTGTTATGGATGATATTTTGTATATGTACCCGTATGTAGTTATGCATGTGTGTGCTTGTGTGTATACATATACGATATTATTGTTATAATTATTATTATGAATATTATTAATATTAGTATTATCGGGCTATGTTAAGACAGAAGCTAAATAAAATAAAACCCAAATGCTAACAGCCCAGTTGTAAATTACATAAAACCCAAAAATGTATTAATGTTTACATAAGCATAATCTGTTAACCTAAACCCAAACCTAATTAAAATCCCAGAACCCAGGTGACATAATATCATCTTTTATTCCGTGTAGCCACGCAATCTAAGCCGTTGGATCAAGGCTTGATCCAACGGCCTAGATCAAAAGGAAGGGGACCTTTCATCTGTCGTGTAAACCCACGCGCGCGTGGCACGAAGGCCGTAACTCTTCGCCTTCCACGCGCCCTCACCGATGGCCGCCACGTATCCAGATCAACGGTGACCGTCCTTGACTCTGCCACCGTACAACCACCATCGTGGTAACCTACAAAAAAAGGACAGGAAAGCATGGGGAAAAAATTTACAGCAAGCAACCAGGAAGCATTTGATTTTATTTTATTGTAGGTAAAAGGATATATGTATCAGAAAATGTTGTATAACAAAAAAAGGGAAGAGGGATCTGAATCGGAAATAAAAAAAAAAGAGTTTCCCAAAAAGGTATTTTTGCTTCTTTCTTCCTCTTTGCATGTTGAGTAAAAAAGAATAATATCAAAAGAAAAAGAGAGTGAAGAGAGACGTTTACCTTAATCGCAGGCGAACCTCCCCTGGCCGGCAATAAACTTCATGTAGTGAGCCGATCAAAGGGGAAGTTTTAGTTTCGGTTTATACAAAAGAAAAACAGTTTGTTTCAGTTTTTTTCTAGATTTAAGATAGGGGTTTCTTTTAACTTTAAAAATCGAATTTAGGTTCGGTTTGAAAAGGAGATCGCTTTAGGACGGGGTTTGAGGCCCACCGGCGTCAGCGAGCGTCAACTGGTGGCTGTCCAAGTTGGCCGGTATGACCGAAATGTCGCCGGATTCTGGAAACAACGGTTGAGTTCGCGATGGACTCACGAACTCATATGGTCTAGATGAAAACTTAGGGAGGTTTCTCGATTTTTTGGGGGAAAATAAACAAGGGAAAATTGTTTCTTTATAATGAAACTGGGAAATGACTAAAGGAGTAAGAAAGAAGCCGAATTAGATGTGTAATAATTTTCAAAAGGGTTTAATGTTATGGAAGGTCCCTCCACGTTTACATTCTTTTTTGTTTTGGGCTTATCACGCGGGTAAAGTACACTATCGGTCCCTCTGCATTTTCGAAAAGTCTCAATTCAGTCCCTAATTTCGTGAAATTAGACTTTTAAATTGTGAAATTACCTCCCTAGTCCTTCCGCGTTTTGAATGTTTGCACTTTGGGCTTGCCCCTTGGTCAAATCACATGTTCAGTCCTCCTAAGCTTTCTTGGTTTTGTAATTTCGTCCCTAAATCGCATATTACTGCCTTTTAATTTCTGTTTCTTATATTTATTTCTTTTCATTTCAGTCATGTTTCATATTTAAATATTCATGTTCGTTTATTATGATCGTATATGTTGATGTAGATTTTTGCCTTTTATATGTCTCTCGTACATGCTTTGTATTGCCATGTTTATATGTATTAAGTTTATGGTGATTATGTATTTTTATGCATTTGTTCGGTCATTTGTATCACGCATATTAGATTGACATTTTAGTTGGTTCGTACACAACATGTTTTGTATTTTTGTATGTATTGTATGTTCTCTTGGCTTTTAGGTTACGTGTTAGTGTATTTTCTTTTTATGTATAATATATTGTTCTATATATGTTGAAATGTGTTTTATTTCTAATATGTATGTCTTCTTGAAATATATGTTTTTGTCCACACACGTATTTGTTCATGCCTTGTTATTGTGACATGTTAAATTTGTTTTTTATCTACCGTTAAGATTGATATGTATATATGTATGTTTTTAGTTACGTATTTTATTTACGTTAGATTAGTATTTTGTTATGTGAATATTTACTATCTTTAAATTATTTGCCATGTTTTATATTTTGCTCACTAAGGTTGCATAATGATATATAAATTGTCAATGCGGTGTCCTTTTATCCGAGCGTAAACGGGGCCAGTATCAGGCGTAGTGATAGTGGTTGGGCGTTTACTCTCGGATAACGGGGCCTTTAAAATTTATTCGCAATTATAACCGAATTTTAAAATAATCGTCACCTTAACCCAGAAAATTCAATATTAATAAAGCGGTAATTATTAAAGTACCAATTTTGGGCGGTGTGGGGGTGCTAATCCTTCCCCATCCGTAACCGACTCCCGAACCCAATATTTTTAAATCTCTAGTTTTATGGTGTTCGGCCTACCTAAGTGGCCGGTGGCGACTCCAATTTTTAAATAAAATGCGGTTTTTTTAAAACCCCACAGAATAAATATTTTATGTCTGAAAAATCACAAACACTTCGAAAACCCTTGTTTTTTAGCGAAAAAAGGGACATCGCTACAGATGGCGACTCCGCTGGGGAGAATTTTTTGTTTTTCGAAAACAAGAAGGGAGTCAAGCTTTTTAAAATAATTACCGCTTTATTAATATTAGAAATTCCGGGTTAAAGTGACTATTAAATTAACATTCGGTTATAATTGCGCATTAATTTTAACGCATTTAAAATTTGGTATATAAACCCGTTTTTTTTAAGTGGGGGAAAAACGCTAATGCTTTTGTGGAGATATCGTTCTCCCGTGTAGGCCTAGCAAGTACCTTCGGGGCTCGAGTACCTTATGCTTTCGTAAGGATATCGTTCCTTCGTACAGGCATAAGCGAATGGGTCCCCCTGGATTGAACCCGGTTGAAAGGAGCCTATAATGGGTGATGATCGGGGGCCTTGCTACTCTTAGTAGAGGACAGCAAGGACAATTCCGGTACCTCTTAGCACCAACACTGCATGTAGAGAACCTAGAGAAACCCGCCCCTTTAGAGCCATGCGGATAACCTTAGGTGTTTTAGACGGGATAAATAGGTTTCTCTGTTTTTGTTTGTTTACCTTATTTAATTTGTCCTTTTATTTGTGTATTTATTAATTCTATCCGGTACTGACTTGTTTCCTTTTTTTGACTATTTTTTTCATGCATTATTACATTCGCATTACATAAAGGTACTAGATCTAGTGGTTTACCCGATCAGAAAGTCTTTCACCATGGAAAAAAGGTGTCTTAGAAAAGAGGAACTCAACTTGTCTGTTAGACATTGGTCAGAAGTCAGCCAGAAAGCCCAAGGGGACAGTTTACCAAGTGAACGCGTGATAGTCGGGTACACCTATGTGAGTCTTCAACAGAACAACTTAGGGGATCTTCAAAGTATCTGGGAAGAATGGGACCAGAGATTACAAGATAGATTCCGTGATAGTTATGGTGACATTGCACAGTTGATGTACATCCGGGTCAACCAGCCCCTACTCCGAGCCATTTTTCAGTTCTGGAATCCTGCCTTTTGCTGCTTCACCTTCAATGGACAGGACATGATGCCCACAATAGAAGAATACACCGCTCTTCTTAATCATAAAAATGTTCAGGAAGATTGGATCTACGCAAAACCTCCGAGGAATCAGAATTACACTTCCAAGCTCAAAACCTTTACCGAAATGAGCGACGATTGGGTCAATGGCTTGATCCGACTTCGAGGAGATAGTACAGTATTTGCATGGGAAAACATTCGAGACATCCTACCTGCACATCCGGATGAGGAGAAAAAGTTAGACATGCTTGCCTTGGGAATATATGGATTGGTGATCTTCCCAAGAATTATGGGAAACATTGATGTGGCCATTCTAGATTTGTTTGAGCGGATAAAATGTCGAGCAAACCCAGTACCAGCTATTTTGGCCGAGACCTTTATTTCTCTAAATGCCAGTCAAAAGCACGAAGAAGGGCGTTTTCGAGGATGCGCGCAACTGTTACAGGTATGGATTCAGAGCCACATGTGGAAGACACCGACGAGGGTTCTGCCGGGAATATCCTTCCGAAATTTTTCGCCTTTATGGGAATACTTAACAAAGGAGTGGCTAGAGGACTTGAAAACAAGAAAATGGGCGGGTTTCTTCAAGAATATCCAAGGCGAGGACATAGTATGGAGGGTCCCGTGGCTCGGTAGAGTTAATTACTTTTTATATAGTTGTGGTGATTTCAATTGGCTGATGATGTTGGGACTACATGGAGGGATTGCTTGTGCCCCACTTCTGGTGTCCCGACAATTCGGATCGCGATAGTTCATTCCCAACACCGCCGGGTTAAGCCGAACTGAATTTCTTTTCAAAGGGGAGTTCAAAGAGAAAGTTCAGACTATCATGAGGGCTTGAGACCATTGTTACCGGATTAGGCTGGAATGAGACACCGAGTACATGACCACCCCAGACTACGATCTTTGGAGACGTTTGAGGGTAAACGATATGATTCCCGAATCTGATCAAGGACCAGCAGTGTCACTCGAAGAGCTTACAAGGGTGGTACCGTCTGAAGCTGACATCTTACGGAATGAGCTCGAAGAAATTAAAAAGAAAATGGACATCCAACAGACTCAACATGTGAGCGAGCTGTATAAGGCAAGCTTAGAGGTTGACGAGCGGGACGAGATCATTAGGCAATTGAAGAAATTAAATACAGGTTTGAGCGACAGGAATGCTCTTTATCAAAAAGATGCCCTTCTACTACAAGCAAAAATACAGAAGGCCAGCCGGAGTCAATTCATAGCCGTAGAAAGAGAAAGAATGAATGGCATCCGTTTGGTGGAAGAAGAACGATAAATCAGTAAGAGAGCGATCGAGAAAGAGATAGAAAGCTGTCGGTTGGCTATGGAGGAAGAAAAACAATCCGCCAAGAAGGCCATTGATCAAGAAAAGGAAAGATTCAGGCAAGAAATCAGCAAGGGAAAACAGCAGTCCATCATGAGAAAGAAAGCGTCGCTGTATGGAAAAAAAAGTCCATGAATAGCCGGAATAGACTGTTAGAGATGCAAAAACTGTACGATGACACTATTCAAAGTCTGGAGCAAAGCCAAAGTCAGAATGGCGAATTAAAAGGAAAGGTGGCGGAAGTTGAACAGTCCCTTCGAATGTACTGCCAAAGAAATAGCTTCACTGAGCTACAAGAAAGAGAGCACGAAGTGGGCTTGTTACGAGCACGAATTAAGTCCCTCGAAGCAACTGTTGAGGATTACAAGGAAAGAATTAGTGTGTTCGAGGAGGCTGCAGCCGGAGGGGACACCTATTGGCAAAAGAGACTGCGTGGCGCTGCCTGGATGGTACAGGATAGGGACCAGTATTACGCAAACTTGATGGTGGACATATAGCAAGTCGCCAGGCAAATTTGGCTGTCGAGGCTGAAACACTCTGACCTTTCATAGTCCCAGAAATGGAAGAAGCTCCCAGGTTCCTCAAGTTGCTCAGGGCAATTGGAAAATTAGGAGATAGAGCTAGGGTTTATCTATAGGGCTTTGTGTTGTATTTAGCTCTTTTGTATTAGGGATCTCTATTTTGTAATACGAACTCTGTTGTAATCTAGACCCTTTAATTCCCGTGGAAGTAGTTCAAAAGGGTGATTACCAGCGGAATCAGTACCTTATCTGCATACATTCTTGCATTGCATCATGACATTTGCATCATTATACATGCATTTATTTTCTTGCAACCATATTAACATTATGAATATTGTGGCGTTGTGTGTAGTTAACCCGCAATCATTCATCATCCATACCTTACCCGATTACAAAGCAAGCTCATGGAAGACAGGATAATCAGTCTAGAAAAAGGGCAAAAAGAGCTCGAGACAAGGCTTGAAGAGGCCCAAAGAAGCCTCAGTGATCAGATTGCGCAGTTGGAAGCATCTATAGTATCCGACATAACCGTATTGTTGGCTAAGAGTCTTGGAAAAAGAGTGGAAGGAGAAAACGTTCAAGAACCAGAGGGTACCCCAGCTCACTACAAGGTTCAACCAGCTGCACCGAATCCGGCTAGAAAGGTGTATATCGACCCTGCAGGAATGTCATCTAGTTTTCAAATAGGGGTACCTGAAACTCAACCCCTCGACGCTGAAGCACTCTATGAAGAGGAGGTGCCAGACCTGAACATGGTTGAAAGGATCAGGACCGAGGTAGAGAAAAAGTGGGAGGAGAGGTTTAGCCTCATGGAGGAAAAATTTTAAAATGTTACAATCTATGGAAGAATCAGGAAATGACGCTAGCGACTTAGGTCTGGTGTCCAATCTTGTCCTACCGCCAAAATTTAAAACGCCAGAGTTCGACAAATACGATGGAACCACGTGTCTTTCCGCACACATAACAATGTACTATCGAAAGATGGCGGCCTACCTTAAGGACGAAAAACTACTGATCCATTGTTTCCAAGACAGCCTAACTGGAGCGGCGTTACGGTGGTACACCCAGTTGAGCAAGGCAAATGTTAAGACATGGAAGGATCTGTCAAGAGCATTTACTGAGCAATATAAGCATGTAACAGATATGACCCCCAGTAGAATTATGTTGGAAAATATGGGGCAGAAGTCCAACGAAAGCCTGCGGCAATACGCCCAAAGGTGGCGGGAAGTGGCCGCCCAAATTCAGCCACCCCTCCCGGAACATGAAATTACGTCGTTATTTGTTAATACTCTGAAAGGGGCACTCTTTGATCGCCTCATTAATAACACAACGCAGTGCTTTGCTGACTTAATTAGGACTGGGGAGTCCCTTGAATTGGCAATTAAGAGTGGTAGAATTGATGGCGGGGAAGGGTCTCGAAAATATAGCAAGATGAATGAAGTAAACGCGACCAGCACTTATACCACCCCGAAGAACTTCACAGTCTCACAGCCACAAGCACCTGTGGGAAAAACACAACACTCGAATCAAAGAGATGAGAGAATCCCCAGAAAAGAGAAAGAGAGAAGAACTTTCACTCCCCTACCTGTTTCATACTCAGAACTTTATTCCCAGTTGTATGAAGCAGACCTGGTCCGTCCATACATCGTTACTCCTGTCAATCCGCCCTTCCCTTATTGGTATAATCCGAACGCGCATTGTGACTATCACGGCGGTACCCCTGGACATCCCACCGAGAACTGCCTTGCTTTCAAAAAACTTGTGCAAAATTTAATCGATTCTGGGATATTGAAGTTTGAAGAACCGAATGTAGCCAATAACCCGCTACCTAATCATGGGAGCAGAGGAGTAAATGTTATTGAAGAATACCTTACCAGGAGGATTAAGGATGATGTGTCAGAAATCAAATCTCCTTTACGGTGGGTATTTCAACAGTTATGCATGGCCCGTGTGATCAACAAAGGCATGATAATAAGGCAGAAGGGATGTGGAGTGTATTGCGAATTCCACCAGACTGAAGGACATGATATCCAAGAGTGCGATGAGTTCAAGAGATTGGTACAACAATTAATGAACGAAAAGCAAATAGAATTCTTCGAGGAGCCCATGGGGAAGAAGGGGTTGGGCGTACACATGACGGATAGCCCCAAATCTAAATACGGGAAAGATAGACCTTTTATCATCTCTCCCAGGCCAGGGAATGCAGGTGCCTCCCAAGGAGAAACCAACAAGATGAGTCCCAGGATCATCATTTCAGCACCATCCCCATTCCCATTCAAAGATATGCGTCAAACCCCCTGGAATTATGCTGTAAATATGACCACGCCAGAAAAACTAGAACATGGTCAGGTAAAAGAGCCTACGCTGAAAGACCAACAAAGCCAGAGCGATGTAAACGTTGGTGAGGCCGGCCATTTCACAAGGAGCGGCAGATGTTATTCCTCTGAGGCTTTGAAAGCAGCTGAAAAAGATAAGGGGAAGAATACAACAGTTAGCCCCACGCAGATATTTGGAGAAGAACCTCCCCCAAAGATGAATGAGCCGGTAACTGAGGCCCAGGCCAAAAAATTTCTGAAGTTCTTGAGATATAGCGAGTACAACGTAGTGGAACAACTACGAAAGCAACCGGCCAGGATCACAGTACTAGAATTACTCTTGAGTTCAGAAAAGCACCGAGAGACGCTATTAAAAGTACTAAATCAAACTTTTGTGCCCCAGGATATTTCTGTGATGAATCTGGATAGGATAATGGGGCATATCACTGCCTATAATCATATAACGTTCAGTGATGATGAGATCCCTGAGGGAGGAATGGGGTCCACCAAAGCCCTTAACATCACAACCCACTGCAAAGGGTATGTAGTACCTGGCGTACTGATTGACAACGGGTCAGCATTAAATGTCTTGCCAATGGTGACCCTGCAAAAACTACCAATAGATGGTTCTCACCTAAAGCCCTGCCACAATTCGGTAAGAGCCTTTGATGGTACGCAAAGAGGAACAATGGGGAAAATTGAGGTGCCCCTATTGATCGGACCGACTGAATATGTGATCGATTTAGTGGTGATGGACATAAAACCATCTTACAGCTGCTTATTGGGAAGACCATGGATCCACTCCGCATGAGTTGTCCCCTTATCGTTACGTCAGAAATTAAAATTTGTAGTCGAAGGTAAATTGGTCACAGTAGAGGCAGAGCAAGAAATTGTTACTTCTGTGACATCAGAAGCCCCCTATATTCAAAATGATGAAGATGCTGCAGAATGCTCGTTCCGAGCATTAGAACTAGTGAATGCCACGTTCGTTTCGGAGGGAAGTCGGATCCCCTACCCCAGGTTATCTAATTATACCAAGATGACCGTCGCAGAAACTTTGGGCCGAGGAGCCAAAGTAGGAAAGGGGCTGGGGAAGAAATTACAAGGAAACCTAGAGCCAAAAATATGATAACCAAGAAGGATCGTTTTGGGCTGGGTTACCAACCAAGTGTCCAACAGAGAAAAGAGGAATACAAGAGAAAAGAAGAGCAAAGAAAAGCCAGATTTAAAGGAGAAGACATTCCGTGGAGACCAATGTCCTTTCCTAGTTTAAAAACCACTTTTGTCTCTGGAGGATTCTATCAGCCAGGTCAAGAGGTTGAAGAGGCAATTGAGGAAAACGACGTACTCAACCAGGAGGAGATACTCAATGAATCATTTGAAGGGATGTACATCAACATGATAGCTGAAAAAGACCGAGGCAGCAAAATGTTGACCAACATCCGCCCTTGCCGTCCCGGGGAAACACTCGATAACTGGAGTTGCATTGATCTACCTGTGGTTTTTAGGAATAGATCAGAGTAATGCTCTGAATCAACCTTTTGTTTTTGCCCGTAAACAATGGGGATCTCTTGTATAGGGCACCTATGTTAACTTTTTGATTGAAATGAAAATATCCCCACTTTCCTAAATGACCAAAATTTCATTTATTTCATTCATGCATTCTTCATGTTCATTCCCTTCATATAAAGCCGTCTCCTTCCCAATACAATTCATTCTCATTTAATGCAGGTCGCTCATGATTGACGATATGAATGATACCGGGTCCAATCCTGGAGTGAATTTTGAATGCCCTGAAGTCTTAGAGGGAATTGAGGAAGGATATGATGAGATAGAAGGTGAGGTCCCGGAAGAGTTAAAGAGAATGGTGGCTAACGAAGAAAGGTAGATCATGCCCCACCAAGAAAAAACAGAAGTTGTAAACTTGGGGACTGAAGAAGAGAGAAAAGAAATAAAAGTAGGAACGACGATTTCCTCAAAAACCAAGCACGAACTGATAACCCTACTTCAGGAATTCAAGGATGTTTTCGCTCGGACTTATCAAGATATGCCAGGGTTGAATACCGACATAGTGGTGCACAAATTGCCAACAAAATCAGAGTGCAAACCAATACAGCAAAAACTTCGGAGAAATAGACCAGAAATGTTGTTAAAAATCTGAGAGGAAGTAAAAAACAGTTTGATGCTGCTTTTTTAGAGGTATCCAAATACCCCGAATGGGTTGCAAACATTGTACCGGTACCAAAGAAAGACGAGAAAGTTCGTATGTGTGTAGATTATAGGGATCTGAACTGAGCCAGCCCTAAAGACAACTTCCCCTTACCACATATTGACACACTGGTTGACAACACTGCAGGACACTCATGGTTTTCATTCATGGATGGCTTCTCAGGGTACAACCAGATAAAGATAGACCCTAACGACATGGAGAAAACTACGTTCATAACCATGTGGGGCACTTTTTGTTATCGAGTGATGCCGTTTGGGCTAAAGAACGCAGGGGCAACATACCAAAGAGCAATGGTGACTCTCTTCCATGACATGATGCACAAAGAAATAGAAGTATATGTGGACGACATGATTGCCAAATCCCGAATAGAGGAAGAGCACCTACAGAACTTGAGAAAACTATTCCAAAGACTACGAAAGTACCAATTGAGGCTCAATCCTGCCAAGTGTACATTTGCCGTTACTTTTGGAAAACTCCTAGGGTTCTTGGTAAGCCGAAGAGGGATTGAGATCGATCCAGATAAAGTGAAAGCCATCCAGGATCTCTCACCACCCCACACCCAGAAGGAAGTTTGCGGTTTCCTGGGGAGGTTGAATTATATCTCTCATTTCATTTCCCAATTAACTGACCGATGTGACCCGGTCTTCAGACTTCTTAGAAAGAATAATCCTGGAGTGTGGGATGAGGAATGTCAAAGAGCCCTAGAAAAGATCAAAAAGTACATGACAAATGCACTAATTTTAGTTGCACCAGTACCAGATCGACCATTAATTCTCTACCTGACAGTTTTTGAGAATTCAATGGGATGCGTATTGGGGCAACACGATGAGTCAAGAAAAAGGGAGCAAGCCATCTATTACCCAAGCGGCTTAGACAGTATATGCTGTACCATACTACCTGGTTGATATCCAAGCTAGACCCATTGAAGTTCTTAATGGAAGCGCCAGCAGTAACAGGAAGGATGGCCGATGGCAGATGCTCTTATCCGAATTTGATATTGTGTATGTTAACCAGAAATCCGTAAAAGTGAGTGCCGTAGCAGATTTCCTAGCTAGTCGTGCTTCGGACGACTATGAGGCATTGAACTTTAATTTCCCAGACGAAGACTTGATGTGCATTACAACCGAGGAAGAGGTTTCAGATGATGAATCATGGAAGCTTTACTTCGATGGAGCCTCTAACGCCCTCGGACATGGGATAGGAGCAGTGCTAATTTCTCCTGAGGACGTCTATTATCCTTTCACCAGCAGATTGGAATTCTTCTGCACTAACAATATAGCTGAATACGAAGCTTGCGTTATGGGACTGAACTCAGCTATTGAGAGAAAGGTTAAGGAGCTTCGAGTGTTCGGAGATTCATCCTTAGTAATTTACCAATTGCGCGGGGAATGGGAAACCAGGGACCCGAAGTTGGTCAAATATTACGAATTGATCCAAGAGCTCACCAAAGAGTTCGAAAAGGTCAGCTTCAATTACTTGGCCCGAGAGGAAAGTCAGATGGTAGACGCCTTGGCAACCTTGGCGTCCATGTTTAAAACAAACACCGGGGCAGAAATGAAGCCCATTGAGATGCGGACGTTTGAAAAGCCTGCTCATTGTTGTAATATACAGGAAGAGATTGATGGAAACCCATGGTACTATGACATCTTGCAATATGTCAAGCTTCGAAAGTATCCAGAAGGGGCAAACGACAATGACAGAAAAACACTCAGAAAAATGGCAACAAGATATGTCCTAGATGGGGAGATCCTATATAGGAGAAGTCGCGATCAAACATTGCTGAGATGTGTGCATGCCCGGAGGCGAAGGAGATTTTAGTCGAAGTACATGACGGGCTCTGTGGAACGCACGCCAACGGGCTGTCTATAGCCCGAAAAATCATGAGATATGGTTATTTCTGGTTGACCATGGAGGGAGATTGCATCGATTACGCCAGGAAATGCCACAAATGCCAAATCTACGCTGACAAAATTCGCGCACCCCCATCACCTTTACACACCATGAATTCTCCGTGGCCTTTCGCGGCGTGGGGCATGGATGTCATCGGGCAGATCCATCCGAAAGCTTCCAATGGACACCGTTTCATTTTGGTCGCCATAGACTATTTCACTAAATGGGTAGAGGCAGTGTCTTACGCCAACATCACAAGGACTACAGTATGTAAGTTTTTAAAGAAGGAGATTATTTGTCGATACGGATTGCCAGAAAGGGTCATCACCGACAACGCTTCCAATCTGAATAACAAAATGATGACGGACGTGTGCACTCAATTCAAGATAACTCACCATAATTCCACAGTCTATCGCCCTAAAATGAATGGGGCAGTGGAAGCAGCAAACAAGAACTTAAAGAAGATCATAGCCAAGACGACGGATACCTACAGGGATTGGCATGAGAAGTTACCGTTTGCCCTTTTCGCCTATAGGACGTCCATTCGCACGTCAACGGGGGCAACACCCTATTCCTTGGTGTATGGTACCGAAGCAGTTCTTCCCATCGAGGTAGAGATCCCGTCTCTCCGGGTCTTAAACGAAGTAAAATTGGAAGAAGCCGAATGGGTGCAGGCCAAACTCAACCAGCTAAATCTCATTGATGAAAAGAGACTAAAGGCCATTTGTCATGGTCAGATATACCAAAAGCGGATGATGCAGGCATACAACAAAAAGGTGCGCCCAAGAGAATTCAAAGAAGGAGATCTGGTGCTCAAGAAAATCCTCCCGATCCAGAAAGATTCTCGAGGAAAGTGGATGCCCAACTGGGAAGGACCGTCCGTCATAAAAAAGGCCTTCTTAGGAGGAGCCCTGATCCTAACAGAAATGGATGGAGACGAGCTGAAAAACCCCGTAAATTCTAATGCTGTTAAGAAATACTATCTTTAAAAAAAAAGAAAAAAGAAAGAAAATAATAAAAAAGAGAACAAAAATGGAGAGCTCAGGGCGAAAACCCAAAACTGGGCGTCTTGAAGCAGAGGGAGGACCCGAGTTGAAAACCCGTAAAGGGCAGCTCGGGTAAATTGAAAAGTTGAATATCTGAAGAGAAGGGTATCCCCATGAACATCATGAAGATGGAGCTTCAGGCAAAAATTCTACACCGGTTGACAGAATCATGTATCATTCATATTGAAGATAATGAGGGATCTTGTATTTCATACTTAACTTTTCTTCTTTCTCATGTGTGTTATACCTCTTTTAAGATATCCCAAGCCTTTAATCGTAATAAAATCGTGTTTTTGAGCATCCATTCATTGCCTTCTTGTTAATTTCAGTCAAATAAGTTAACATAGGCTTATAGTAAAACAAGAGATTTCTGAGCATTACTGTGATCTAACCTTAAAATTGCAGGTGATTAAAGAAAATGATGTTAACTCCGCCCTCTAGCTTCCTACATAATGGCTGTTGATAGGGAAGGCGGAAAGCTGCAAACAACCGGATAGGATGACCAATGGCTTATGTCCTGTCTATTCACGGAAAGCATGCGAGATAACAAGAGAGATCTCTTGGGTGAAAACCCAGAAGGGCACCCTTAAAAAAAACTCTCTAAAGCGAAAACCCGAAAGGGCACTTTAGAATTCCAAGTCATAAATGGAGAAAAAGAAAGGTTGGAATGGTTGAACCTGACAGTGAAGTGGGGTATCGACGCCCGTGAAAAAGGAGAAAGTGAACAACGAGATCGAATAAGGACCAAAACAAGCCCACCAAGATATTGACACTCATGCATCATGAATAGTCAGACATCACTAGGATTAGGAGCATGTTAATTCATTTGCCATAGCATTTTGTTTTATCTTAGACAGGTATCTGTGGATTCAAAGAGACATCGATGGCCATCGTGGTGTGAATCCCAAATGTGAAGACAGTGGTTCTACATACGGAAGGCCTATGTTTCCAAGCGCCTGCAGAGAGAGGTTCTATATAGGAAGAATCCGCCGCTCCGAGGCTTCAGAAGCGGAAAGTTCTATATAGGAAGGACTGACGGCTCCAGGGTGAAGACTAGCAGTTCTATATAGGAAGAACTCCCAGTCGAAGGAATTCACCCATGAAACACAAGGTTTTATATAGGGAAAACCTGTTGTGTTGAAAGCGAAGAGTTCTATATAGGAAGGGCTTCGAGCTTCAATGTCTTAGAGTGAAAGATTCTATATAGGAAGAATCCGTAGCTCTAAGATTTTAGACGCCAAAAGTTCTATATAGGAAGGACCGACGGCTCCAGGGTGAAGACTAGTAGTTCTATATAGGAAGAACTCCCAGTCGGAGGAATTCACCCATGACACAAGGTTTTATATAGGGAAAACATGTTGTGTCGAAAGTGAAGAGTTCTATATAGGAAGGGCTCCGAGCTTTACTGTCTTAGAGTGAAAGGTTCTATATAGGAAGAACCTGTAGCTCTGAGATTTCAGACGCCAAAGGTTCTATATAGGAAGGACTGACGGCTCCAGGGTTTGAAGACTAGCAGTTCTATATAGGAGGAACTCCCAGTCGGAAGAATCCATCAGCGACGCAAAAGGTTTTATATAGGAGAAACCAGCGTTGAAGGCGAAGAGTTCTATATAGGAAAGACTCCAAGCTTTACTGTCTCGAAGTGAAAAGTTCTATATAGGATGGACTCATAACTCGAGGCTTCAGAGCGAAGGGTTCTATATAGGATGAGCCTGTAGCTCCAAGATCGGAAGGTGACGAAGATCTATATAGGAAGAACTTATGAGCCCGAAGATTCAGCTAAGGAAAAGGAGAGAGTTCCAGAAGAACACGTGTTTCCAAAGCTACAAACAGGGAAGTCTGATAAAAATGAGTGCTTATGAATCTTTGCTTTGTTCCCATTCTACGAGAACAAGCAAAGAGGGGCAACTGTAATCACTCATTTTTATCTGTTTCTGTTAATATTTTAATATACTAATATAATAATTAATTAGTGTTGCTATTGTATGTTTACATATGAACATGTTTGTTATTAATATGCGTGTAATATATGTGTGATATGAGTAAATGCATGTATAATACGATATGTGGTGTATGTGTGCTATATGTGTATTGTTAGTATATATGTCAGTACGTGAATATTCATACTAAGTATGTGTGATTAAGCCATTAGATACCAGTTGGTATGTTATTTTAATTACGTGTATTATGGATGATATTTTGTATGTGTACCCGTATGTAGTTATGCATGTGTGTGCTTGTGTGTATACATATACGATATTATTATTATAATTATTATTATGAATATTATTAATATTAGTATTATCGGGCTATGTTAAGACAGAAGCTAAATAAAATAAAACCCAAATGCTAACAGCCCAGTTGTAAATTACATAAAACCAAAAAATATATTAATGTTTACATAAGCATAATCTGTTAACCTAAACCCAAACCTAATTAAAATCCCAGAACCCAGGTGACCTAATATCATCTTTTCTTCCGTGTAGCCACGCAATCTAAGCCGTTGGATCAAGGCTTGATCCAACGGCCCAGATCAAAAGGAAGGGGATCTTTCATCTGTCGTGTAAACCCACGCGCGGGCTAATCACCTTCCCACGCGCACGTGGCACGAAGGCCGTAACTCTTCACCTTCCACGCGCCCTCACCGATGGCCGTCACGTGTCCAGATCAACGGTGACCGTCCTTGGCTCTACCACCGTACAACCACCGTCGTGGTAACCTGCAAAAAAGGGATAGAAAAGTATGGGGAAAAATTTTACAGCAAGCAACCAGGAAGCAGTTGATTTTATTTTATTGTATGTAAAAGGATATATGTATCAGAAAATCTTGTATAACAAAAAAAGGGAAGGGGGATCTGAATCGGAAATAAAAAAAGAGAGTTTCCCAGAAAGGTATTTTTGCTTCTTTCTTCCTCTTTGCATGTTGAGTAAAAAAGAATAATATCAAAAGAAAAAGAGAGTGAAGAGAGACGTTTACCTTAGTCGCCGGTGAACCTCCCCTGGCTGGCAATAAACTCCATGTAGTGAGCTGATCAAAGGGGAAGTTTTGGTTTCGGTTTATACAAAAGAAAAACAGTTTGTTTTAGTTTTTTTCTAGATTTAAGATAGGGGTTTCTTTTAACTTTAAAAATCAGATTTAGGTTCGGTTTGAAAAAGAGATCGCTTTAGGAGGGGGTTTGAGGCCCACCGGCGTCGGCAAGCGTTAGCTGGTGGCTGTCCAAGTTGGCCAGTACGACCGAAATGTCGCCGGATTCTGGAAACGACGGTTGAGTTCGCGATGGACTCACGAACTCATATGGTCTAGATGAAAACTTAGGGAGGTTTCTCGATTTTTTGGGGGAAAATAAACAAGGGAAAATTGTTTCTTTAGAATGAAACTGGGAAATGACTAAAGGCGTAAGAAAGAAGCCGGATTAGATGTGTAATAATTTTCAAAAGGGTTTAATGTCATGGAAGGTCCCTCCACGTTTACATTCTTTTCGTTTTGGGTTTATTACGCGGGTAAAGTACACTATCGGTCCCTCTGCATTTTCGAAAAGTCTCAATTCAGTCCCTAATTTCGTGAAATTAGACTTTTAAATGGTGAAATTACCTCCCTAGTCCTTCCGCGTTTTGAATGTTTGCACTTTGGGCTTGCCCCTTGGTCAAATCACATGTTCAGTCCTCCTAAGCTTTCTTGGTTTTGTAATTTCATCCCTAAATCGCATATTACTGCCTTTTAATTTCTGTTTCTTATATTTATTTCTTTTCATTTCAGTTCTGTTTCATATTTAAATATTCATGTTCGTTTATTATGATCTTATATGTTGATGTAGATTTTTGCCTTTTATATGTCTCTCGTACATGCTTTGTATTGCCATGTTTATATGTATATATGCATTAAGTTTATGGCGATTATGTATTTTTATGCATTTGTTCGGTCATTTGTATTGACATTTTAGTTGGTTCGTACACAACATGTTTTGTATTTTTGTATGTATTGTATGTTCTCTTGGCTTTTAGGATACGTGTTAGTGTATTTTCTTTTTATGTATAATATATTGTTCTATATATGTTGAAATGTGTTTTATTTCTAATATGTATGTCTTCTTGAAATATATGTTTTTGTCCACACACGTATTTATTCATGCCTTGTTATTGTGACATGTTAAATTTGTTTTTTATCTACCGTTAAGATTGATATGTATATATGTATGTTTTTAGTTACGTATTTTATTTACGTTAGATTAGTATTCTGTTATGTGAATATTTACTGTCTTTAAATTATTTGCCATGTTTTATATTTTGCTCACTAAGGTTGCATAATGATATATAAATTGTCAATGCGGTGTCCTTTTATCCGAGCGTAAACGGGGCCAGTATCAGGCGTAGTGATAGTGGTTGGGCGTTTACTCTCGGATAACGGGGCCTTTAAAATTTATTCGTAATTATAACCGAATTTTAAAATAATCATCACCTTAACCCGGAAAATTCAATATTAATAAAGCGGTAATTATTAAAGTACCAATTTTGGGCGGTGTGGGGGTGCTAATCCTTCTCCATCCGTAACCGACTCCCGAACCCAATATTTTTAAATCTCTGGTTTTATGGCGTCCGGCCTACCTAAGTGGCCGGTGGCGACTCCAATTTTTAAATAAAATGCGGTTTTTTTAAAACCCCACGGAATAAATATTTTATGCCTGAAAAATCACAAACACTTTGAAAACCCTCATTTTTTAGCGAAAAAAAGGGACATCGCTACACATTGTTATGTATCTAGAATTTACTAGGCTAATTGATTATGCAAGAGTTAAGAAGATTTGTAATGCTTGTGGTAAAAGTTGTTTAATCTATAAAGTTTGTGAACAATATCTTTGAAATAACTTCCTTGCAATGCTGCCATGTTAGATTAAGTGAGTGAACATGTTCGTAAAGATAGTAATCTGGATTGTTAATTTGAATGAATCCATACCTTGTTGTCCAATTGGAATTAGAGTCAAAACTACCCAGATTTTAATGTTTAAACATGTGAATATATGAAAATGGTACATATGATGACCATATGTGTAAAAACAGGGCATGAAATGTAAATACATGAACTTGGGAGTTATCTTAGACATGTATGAGAATGAATATAAGTTAAATTAACATGTTATAACTACATTCTAAGTGATTAGTGAAGCTAAAATCTAGTTTAGTGAAGTCTACCAGAAAACTCTGTTATGGGCAGTGACTTTGAAAATTCACTACAATTGGTAATGGTTGAATTAAAAGCTGTAATTTATACGGTTATAAACCTTAATATGTCTAGTTTCACATGCAACAAACGGAATTGAATTCGGAACTATAAAATAGATTTTAGAGAAGAAACACTAGGGACAGTGCAAGCTGTCCAGTGTTGTAAATTACCCTGTCTTTAAGTTAAAAATGTATTAATTGGTAAAGAATAAAAATGTAAGGCCTATATGGTTTAATATATAGTTAAATTAGCTTTCTAAGGGTGTAAACCAATTAAAATTCTGACATACGGAATGAAAGTTATGCACATTTAAGTAAGCAGTGGACGTGCTGCCTGGTAGCAATAGTTTAGATGTTATTGGTCTTGTATATGTGATGTATTAACCTTGTTGCTATGTTGAATGATTTTGTGATTACATGTTTTTACCTTGTCCTATCTATGTGATTTATTAGAGCAAAGAGAGGACTTTGGAGAAGGATCTAAAGTCGAGCATTCAAGGGACAAGAAAAAGGGGATAGTCTTACGAGACTAGCTAGCTTGGAGTATTGTGAGTGTAGTTTTGGTAGTGTTAGGACTTAGGTCCTAACCAAAATTTACATGTATATTCTCTTGCTATTGATATGCCATGATAATGAGCTTAATTAAACATAAATATGAATTAAAAGGGAAGATTGGACTAAGCTGAAATTTGTGATTAAGTAATAGCATGGAAATGGATAAGTTAAATTATTTAGAAAGAAATGTGTAAACATTGTGTAATTCCATGCCTTGAATGATTTCATTTGAATTGCTTGCTTGAGTTACATTATGAATGTAAATGCTTGATTTCTTGTTCTTGATTGTGCCTATTCGAGTAGTGGCATGTATGTATTATAATGATATATGATGCTAGATCCTTGTATCATGAATGCAATTCACTTAAATGCTTGCTAATTGAAATGCTTGAATCCTTGTACTTGAATTGTGAGATAATTGAAATGCTTGAATCCTTGTAATTGAAATGTGATCTAATTGAAATGCTTGATTCCGTGTCTCGGATGTATTCAATCGAATTTGTTTCTTGGAATTGCTCTCATGATATAAATACTTGTAGAAGTGATATAAACCATGAATATAAAAACATGATTAGATGCCTAAAATGGCATATAATTCGAATTGCTTACTTGAATAACAAGTTAAATTGCAAAATGTAGAGCTAAGGCTCAACTAGCCTAAGGGCTAAGCTTGATCTTGAAATACTTGCTTGAATAATCCTTGAACATGAATTGTCTTGCCTTGAACATGAAAGCATGGAAACATAAGAAACAACAACAAACTTTAAAGTATAAAATACACTCCAACCTTTAATAGGAGCTAAGATACTTAAGTTGCCTGAAATGGAAGTCCTTGGATACAATGGTATGATGCATGGTATACTTGGGACTACGGTCCATGAGCCACGGCTCCGGGGGACGCCCTATTACATGAAATATGTTATTGGCGACAGTTGGAGGTAACGGAGGAGTTGTACGAAGATTGGCGACAGTTGGTTGGATAGTGAAAAGTATAGGATTACATGTTTCCGATATTAGCCATTGCTATGTGCTTTGAGCTAAGTATCTCTTGGACCTTTATGGTCAAACACGGACCAATGTTATTCATGACCAATTGTGATCCAAGGCAAACATGTTAACAAAGATATGAACCTTATTGAGAAATTGAATAAGAAATTCAAAAGAAAATCTTGAATACTTGAATTATATCTTGAAATACTTAAATGACTTGACAAGAAATATTGAACACTTGAATCACTTGACATGAATCCTTGAAATACTCAAATTGCTTGACATGTAATGCTTGATTCTTGACATGAAACTCTTGAAATGATAATTGCCTATTCTTGGACCTTGTATTGTATGATTTGCTACTTGGAATGGCTTATGGTCTCACTTGAGCTAATGTTTACTTGATTGGTTTGCTTGAATTGCTTGACATGAAAACTTGATTACTTGAACTTCTTGCTACATGATTATTTCTTGAAATAGATCTTGATCTTACTTGAGTTCATGAGTACTATTTGTAAACTTGTCTTGAATGAAAAGCTTGAAATGCATTATGGTTATACTTGATTTGATAAAAAATGTGTATTGCTTGAGTGTTGCTGCCATGTACTCCTTGTACATGAAATATGGACTATTTTATATGATTAACATGTAAAACTTGAGTGTTGCTTCCATGTACTCCTTGTACATGAAAATATGGACTGTTTTATATGATTAACATGTAAAACTTGAGTGTTGCTGCCATGTATACTTTGTATATGAAGATATGGACTGAATTTGGCTAGATTAAATGAAAATATGGACTATTTTGGCATTGTGAATTATGTGTACATGTTATATGGCTGAATTGGCTAGATTAAATGAAAATATGGACTGTTTTGACATTATGAATTCTGTGTACATGTTATATGACTGAATTGGCTAGATTAAATGAAATATGGACTGTTTTGGCATTGTTAATTATGTGTACATGTTATATGACTGAATTGGATAGACTAAATGAAAATATGGACTGTTTTGGCATTGTGAATTATATGTACATGTTATATGATTGAATTGGCTAGACTAAATGAGAAAATGGACTGTTTTGCATTGCAAGAATGTATAAACATGTATAACGGACAGCTAAGTAATAAGGTTTAAATTAAAGAAAGTAAACAAGCAATAATTAAGGCTTAAGGCTTATATGCTACTTAAAATGTATACTTGTACACTTGATAATTGTTGCGAGTAATAAGTGCTACGCAAATGTGCAAGTATACACGTCGCAAGTTATAGTATAAAAGATATCGTCTCCACAGGGATTGGTGCTACTTCAAGAATCTAGTCTCTTGCACTGTAAAAAGTAAAAACACAAGTAAAAGATTATAGAAGTTTAACTAATCTAGAAAGCAAATAAAGTAAAAGAAAAGATGAATTCAAATGAGAGAGATAGGCCAGGTTATCGTGAGTTGAGGTGTGATAGCCGATTGGATTGTCTTGGTAAAAGAGTGCACGGGCAACTCAGTTGCCGTGGCAACTTGCACCACGGGGTTGCCTCGGCAACTAATCGATGGTTGCCTGGGCAACTAGTTGGGCGTCTGGGCAGCAACCTTCAAGGTTCGGCAGAGCGTTCTTCAATGGTTTCTTCTTATCCCAAAGTCGAAACTCTAGCTACTTGTGCATGCCTTGATAATACATCCCTGCGTGAATCAAGAGTGAACAACAACCAATCTTGCGCTCCTCTTAGCCGTTGAAATCCTTAACTTATTCCTAAGCCGGATTAATCTTCACCATCCATAGATTGAATAAAGATCATATTCATTCGTTTCTTGAATCTAACTCTCCCGATATTAGATAAATAGATGAAATCACGAGATCCTCTCCCAATTCACTCGCAAACAAGAATAAGAACCAAGAATGAATAAACCTTGAGATAGAAAAGTGCAAACTCTTATTACCTAAACAAAAACCAATAGTTTCTCACAACCACAAAACACAATAACCATAGCCAAGTAGATTTAGTTCATGGCTAGGTTCCAAAGAAACAAAGATAAATAATCCCTAGCATGAACCCAATCGAACAAGGAAGAAAAGATGAAGCTTGTCGAAAATCCCTTGCCCTAGATGCTTGTCGAAATTTCCCCTAATGCTCTCTCCATTGAATTGTCGAAATCTCCTTGCTATTTATAGGGCTAGGCCAAAGTCCTTCTTTGAGGAGGAGTTTGAGTTGGAATTAAATTATCTTTAAAGAATATAGTTCTTTATTATAATTGTATTCCTACTAGAACTTCTCATATCTTCTTGGAATTTAATTCTTCTTTAATCTCTGCATGGAAATCAAATTCCTTTAGGTTTGGGCTTTGCTCCACGTCATCTTGGGCTTGTATAGTCATTAATTTCGACATCCCTATTGCATTTTCTCTTTGTCGACAATTGCCATGGCAACTGGCTCGGCGTCTCCTTCATGCATTGCCCTGGCAACTAGCTCGGCATATCCTTCATGCATTGCCCTGGCAACTAGCTCGGCATTGCTTTGGCAAGTGATCCTGCACATACACACACAAAGCACACCAAAGCAGCATCTTTTCCACAAAAACTACCAAGTTATGTAATCAAGCTCAATGATGGAAGGAAACATGGATTAATGCATGAATAGCTAATTATGCAACTAATATGAGCCTAAGTCTAACAATAATATGAGTAAAAAGGGTAAGAAAATTAGTACTTTTGAACACTTATCACACCCCCAAACTCAAACTATTGCTTGTCCTCAAGCAATGCAAACTCAGAATTACCTGCCAAGACTTCAATTTTCACAAACTTAGCTTTGAACTTGATTTCAATTCTCTGAACCGGGGCACAAAGTATGATTGGATTTTTATTTTTCAGTAAACTTAGAAATTACTCGGAATCAAACTATAATGCTTGTGAGTGTGTGCTGAGTTGTGTGCAAGTTGATTTTTTCGGATTCTATGCAAACAATAGGTTTTCAAATTACTTCATTGGGTTCTTTTTAACATGTTTTAACTAGAGCCAGTGTTGGGCACCTCTAGTGTTTTGTTTTTAGTTTTATTAAGTTAATTTAATCGACTAGAGTCGGTTTCGGGCACCTCTAGTTAAATTTTTTTAACACATCCTAGAGCCAGTTTCGGGCACCTCTAGTGATCAATTTTTTAGCACATGCTAGAGCCAATTTCGGGCACCTCTAGCATTCATCCAGTTTTTATTCTAATCCCCCAATTTGTTAATTATCAACCTAAGTTCACTAGAATTCCTTAAATCAATCAAACCACAACAGTGTTTCATCAAATTTAGCATCATAGTAAAATTCTAAGTTTTTCCATGGTTATCCTAGAATAAAAATTCTATCAATTAAGTGCATTGGCAAAGTCATCATCGAATATTCATCAAATCTAAGCAATTATTGTTCCAATTAAAGGCATGGCAAGCAATTTATGTATCCTAAATGTAATACTTTAAGATGAATGAAACTAAACATGGTAACTACTAATAACAATCCCCCCCAAACTCGAGTGAGGCATTGTCCTCAATGCATGCATAAAAATAACGAAAAATAAAAATGCATACGAGGACTTACTCCGAGAGTTCGTCATCGTAGATGATTAGTTTCCTTTTGGTCGGTGTCTTGATTCTCTTGCTTGAACGTGATGGTTGTTTTCTTAGGAGTTGATTCGGGCATAGGTGCTTTACCTTTGGCTTTTGCAGTGGTTGCCGGGATGTCTTTAGCTTTGGTTTCCATGGCATCTTCAGGGCTGGTTGCCGTGGCGTCATCTTTTGCGGTTGCCGTGGCGACTGCTTCATTGGTTGCCGGGGCAAGGATCTCGGCAGTAAATTTCCTTAGCATAGTAGTTGTGAGTCTTGTTGTGAAAAAGAAAACAAAGAAAACCTGAAAACTAAAGATAATGAAGAAAAAATAAAATATCTCCTAAAAATAAAAATGAAAATAAAAAAGAAAAGAAAAAGAAAATACTAAAAGGAGAGCATGTTCATGCATCTCCTAAGTTGACCACTTCCTTGTTACGTTCCACATGGGCAACATTGTAGTGCTTCAATCTTTGTCCATTAACTTTGAATTCATGGTTGTCAGAGATGGACTTGATTATCACAGCACCATGGGAGAATGGTTTGACGACTTCGAATGGTCCCGACCATCTTGATTTCAGCTTTCCTGGGAAAAGTTTTAGCCGAGAATTGAATAGGAAAACTAGTTGCCCTGGTGTGAATTGTCGTGGCAATAGTTTCTTGTCATGCCATCGCTTTGTTTTCTCCTTGTAGATTCATGCATTGTTATAGGCGAGTGCACGGAATTCTTCTATCTCATTGAGATCCATCAGACGCTTTTGTCCAGCACTTTCCCAATCCATATTCATGGTCTTGATTGCCCAGTACGCCTTGTGCTCGATTTCCACCGGTAGATGACATGTTTTACCATAGACAAGTCGGAAGGGGGACATACCTAAGGGTGTTTTGAATGCAGTGCGATATGCCCAAAGTGCGTCATCTAGTCTTAATGACCAATCCTTCCTTGAGGGATTTACGACTTTCTCGAGTATTCCCTTCAACTCCCGGTTGGAAATTTCTGCTTGCCCGTTGGTTTGTGGGTGATATGCCGTGGCGATCTTGTGTGATATGCCAAAGCGTTGCAACATCTTGGCAATTAGTCTGTTGTCAAAGTGCTTGCCTTCGTCGCTGATAATTGCTCTCGGCATCCCAAACCGTGTAAATATGTTTTTCTGCAAGAATCGTTGCACGGTCTTGGAATCGTTGTTGGGAACTGCAGCTGCCTCAACCCATTTAGACACGTAGTCGACGGCAAGTAGAATGTAGAGGTTGCCGAATGGAGATGGGAAAGGTCCCATAAAATCAATCCCCCATACATCGAACAATTCCACCTCGATGATGTTCTGGAGTGGCATCTCATGTCGTCTAGAGATATTGCCCGTCCTCTGGCAATGATCACATTGCTTGTAAAAGTCTTGGGCATCTTTGTACAATGTTGGCCAATACAAAACGGATTGCAAGACTTTGGCCGCGGTATGAGTTCCTCCATAGGGTGAAGAATGGCATTGCCGGAGTACATTCTGTTGCTATTCTTCAGGGACACATCGGCGTATAACCTGATCTGTACATTGTTTAAACAAAAGAGGCTCGTCCCAAAAGTAATGCTTAGCATCATGGCGGAACCGCTTCTTCCCTTGGTGAGTAATGCCATAAGGAAAAATACCACAAACAAGGAAATTAACTAAATCCGTGTACCAGGGTATTGCCGAGGCATGTGCCGCCGTGGCGACTGCTCCCAAGATTGCCGAGGCGTGTGCGTCAAAGACTGCTGCAGCGTTGAGAGTTGCCAAAGCGTGTGCATCCATGGTTGCCGAGGCGTCGAGGGTTGCCGAGGCGTCAAGGGTTATCGAGGCGTCTAGGGTTGCCGAGGCGTTGAGGGTTGCCGAGGCAACTAGAATTTGTTCATCCGGGAATGCATCGCATATCTCTAGATCCGCGTCCTCTACCCTATTGCGTTCCAGACGTGATAAGTGATCGGCCACTTGGTTTTCTGTTCCTTTCCTGTCCTTAATTTCAATATCAAATTCTTGTAAAAGTAATATCCAATGAATCAAACGAGGTTTAGCATCCTTTTTAGCAAATAAGTATTTGATTGCCGAATGGTCCGTATGAACAATTACCTTTGTACCAATTAAATAGGATCGGAACTTGTCAAATGCGAAAACTACAGTAGTAACTCTTTCTCCGTTGTTGTGTAATTCACTTGAGCACCATTAAAAGTTTTACTAGCGTAGTATATCACATGGAAGGTCTTACCTTTGCGTTGGCCTAGGACTGCTCCCACCGCGAAATCACTTGCATCACACATGAGCTCAAAAGGTAGTGTCCAATCTGGTGGAACGACAATGGGTGCCGAGGCAAGCTTTTTCTTTAGGGTTTCGAATGCTTGGTTGCAAGAATCATCAAAATTGAAGACTTTATCCTGTTCAAGCAGATTACACAAGGGTTTAGTGATTTTAGAAAAGTTATGAATGAACCTCCTGTAAAAACCTGCATGTCCGAGAAAACTTCAAATTCCTTTAACCGAACTTGGTGGGGGTAATCTCTCGATCACGTCCACCTTGGCTTTGTCTACTTCAATTCCCTTGGATGAGATCTTGTGGCCGAGCACTATTCCTTCATCTACCATAAAATGGCATTTCTCCCAATTGAGGACTAAATCCGTTTCTTCGCATCTTGCTAACACCCTGTCTAAATTGCCGAGACAGCCATCGAAGTCATTACCAAAAACCGAAAAATCATCCATGAAGATCTCAAGGAAGTCTTCGACCATGTCTGAAAAGAGCGCCATCATGCATCTTTGGAAGGTTGCCGGGGCGTTACACAATTCGAACGGCATCCTTTGGAAGGCATAAGTACCGTATGGGGATGTGAAGGTTGTCTTTTCTTGATCTTTTGGTGTTATGGCAATCTAATTGTAACCTGAATAACCATCAAGAAAACAATAAAAGGGTTTACCTGCAAGACGGTCAAGCATTTGATCAATAAAGGGTAATGGGAAGTGATCTTTCCTAGTGGCTTTGTTTAGCTTTCGATAGTCCATACAAACCCTCCAACCGGTCACAGTCCTTGTTGGGATAAGTTCATTATTTTCATTGCTTACCACTGTTATACCTCCCTTTTTCGGTACACATTGTACCGGACTTACCCACGTACTATCGGAGATAGGGTATATAATGCCGGCGTCAAGCCACTTGATGATTTCTTTCATTACAACCCCTTTCATGGCATGATTCAGTCTCCTCTGGGCCTCAATTGAAGATTTGTGATCATCTTCCAACAAAATCTTGTGCATGCACACCGCCGGGCTAATTCCCTTCAAGTTGGCAATTGTCCACCCTATTGCCTTTTTGTGTAGCTTCAACATCTTGATCAGCTTCTTTTCCTGCTCAGGCTGTAACTTAGAAGAAATAATTACAGGCAATGTATTATCGGTCCCTAAGTATACATATTTTAGTTGCTCTGGCAATTGTTTCAACTCAAGAATTGGTGGTTGTTCAATAGAGGGTTTTTTGAGCTTACATTCCTTACCTGAGTAGTCCAGTGGTTCAAAGTATGTACCTGGTAGATTAACTAGCCAATTTGCCTCTTCTGGTTGTTCCTCATCGATCGGTTCTTCATACTCCTCAGGTTCCTCTTGATCGGCAATGTAGTTGCCGAGGCAACTAAATTCCTCATCGAAGTTAAACTCTGCCGTGGCATGAAGTAGTTGGCATTCTTCTGGATCATCGGCATGCCTTAGTGTTTGGAACACTTTTAGTTTGACCTGGTGGTCATTCACCCTCATTGTGAGTTCTCCCTTTTCAACGTCGATCAAGGTTCTCCCTGTCGCTAGGAATGGTCTCCCGAGAATGATAGGTGCATGCTCATCTGCTTCACAATCCAAAACAATAAAGTCAGTGGGAAAAATAAATTTATCAACTTTTACCAGTATGTCCTCGATTTTTCCCTCTGGATGCACATAGGATCTGTCGGCTAGCTGCAACATAACTGTTGTAGGTCTTGCCTTCCTGATTCCTAGTTTCTGGAAAACCGATTTAGGCATCAAGTTTATACTAGCCCCTAGGTCGCATAGTGCTTTCCCGACATAGTGATTTCCAATGGAACAGGGTATTGTGAAACTTCCGGGATCCTTCAACTTAGGTGGCATACGATTGTGCAACAGTGCCATGCATCCCTCTATTGCGGCCACTGTTTCAAACTCTCCTAGCCTTGTTCTCTTGGACACAATGTCTTTAAGAAACTTGGCATAGTTTGGCATTTGTTCAGTTGCTTCCACCAGTGGCAAGTTGATGTGGACTTGCTTTAGGATATCAAGAAACTTCTTGAATTGGTATTCTTGCTTTTGTCGCTTCAACCTTTGTGGGAATGGTGGTGGAAGTCGAATATCGCTTCAACCGAGGCGTGCTTATCGCAAGTTGCCGAGGCATCGTCGGTTGCCGAGGCATGCTTATTGCCGGTTGCCTCGGCAATTCCTGGTTCAGCATCTGAGGCTTTGCCGCTAGGTTCGTCTTGATCTTTTTGTGGAGTTTTGTTTGATGAGCGGGTTTGAACCTCTCTAAGTTGTTGGCCGCTTCTAGTGGTGATCGCCTTACATTGCTCATGGCCAGTTCCTCTTGCGACTTCAGTATCGCTAGGTAAACCTCCTTGCGGTCTAGTGTTCAGATTTTGCGCAAACTGTCCAACTTGATTTTCCAATGATTTGATTGCCGCCTCTTGGTTTTGCAATCTCATCTCGGTCCTGTTAATAAAAGCATCAGTTCTTTTTATGAAATTACTATTCTCAGCCATATAAGATTCAGTTTTCATCATAAAAGCATTTAGAGAATTTTCCAAAGAACTAGATGTTGTCGGTTGTTGCTGCGGTATCTGTTGCCGTGGCATATTCTGCTGGAATCCCGATGCTTGTGCATTCTGATTGTTCTAGTTTAGAGCATTGTTGGGATTATTCCATGAAAAATTCAGGTGCTTCTTCCAAGCTGGATTGTATGTATTAGACATCACGTTATTGCTCCGATTGTAATTCCCCACATAGAAGCTGGATTCCGGATTCTGCATACATTCAGAAGAATTATGTTTATCACCACATAACTCACAAAAAGAATCCATTACCTTGACTTCTTGTGTGTTGTTTGGTTTTTGCATGTTCTGGACCATCTTGGTTAGAGCGGCCAATTGTGCCGAAATTGAATCTGATGATCCTAGTTCATGTATTGTGGCTTGGCGTCTAACTCCTCCTCTTCTAGAAGATGGGAATTGATAATCATTCTTGGCCAGCCAGTTTAAAATTTGCATTGCTTCCTCCGGTGACTTATCTAAGAGTATGTCGTTTGCCGAGGCATCTAGCATCATCCTTGTTGGTGTATTCACAGCGTTGTAAAACATTGTTACTTGATTCCACACCGGGAATCCGTGTAGGGGGCATTTGTGTAGAAGTTCTCTATATCGCTCCCAAGCCTCGTACATGGATTCATCATCTGCCTGCCGAAAAGAAGTAATGTCATTACGAAGCTTATCAGTCAAATTTGTAGGATTAAATCTAGCAAGGAAATCACGACAAAGATCAGTCCAAGATGCTATGGATCCGGCAGGAATGCTATTCAACCATGCTTTCGCCCTATCCCTCAGTGAATAGGGGAATAATCTTAATCGTAGGACATCGGGGGTGACTCCGTGTATCTTGAACGAGTTGCAAATCTCGAGGAAAGATTTCAGATGTTGCTGTGCATCTTCAGTTGCTGAGCCGCCAAACTGACCTATTGTGTTGATCATATTAAACATTACCGGTTTCAACTCAAAGTGGTCGGCTTCAATTTCAGGTGCGACAACTCCTGGGTTAAGTCCATCAAGATCTTCTTCAAGATAGTCTCGAATAGTTCTGTTTCGTGCAAGAATCACTCCTCCTCCTGCTCGAACATCTTGATTCATATTGCCGTCTTGATTTGCCATTGCTTCTCTTATCCTTCGTCTAAGTCTTTGTAAGGTTCGTTCGATTTCTGGATCAAAGGGATATTCTGGTGAAGTCGGTCTTGCCCTGGTCATATACCAATGCAAAACCAAATTTCGTTACCCTTTGAATTTTAAACAAGAAAAATAAAAAGAAAGTAAAAACAAAGTCGCTATTGCCAACCCCCGGCAACGGCGCCAAAAACTTGTTGTGCGTAATAAGTGCTACGCAAATGTGCAAGTATACACGTCGCAAGTTATAGTATAAAAGATATCGTCTCCACAGGGATTGGTGCTACTTCAAGAATCTAGTCTCTTGCACTGTAAAAAGTAAAAACACAAGTAAAAGATTATAGAAGTTTAACTAATCTAGAAAGCAAATAAAGTAAAAGAAAAGATGAATTCAAATGAGAGAGATAGGCCAGGTTATCGTGAGTTGAGGTGTGATAGCCGATTGGATTGTCTTGGTAAAAGAGTGCACGGGCAACTCAGTTGCCGTGGCAACTTGTACCACGGGGTTGCCTTGGCAACTAATCGATGGTTGCCTGGGCAACTACTTGAGCAACTACTTGGGCGTCTGGGCAGCAACCTTCAAGGTTCGACAGAGCGTTCTTCAATGGTTTCTTCTTATCCCTAAGTCGAAACTCTAGCTACTTGTGCATGCCTTGATAATACATCCCTGCGTGAATCAAGGGTGAACAACAACCAATCTTGCGCTCCTCTTAGCCGTTGAAATCCTTAACTTATTCCTAAGCTGGATTAATCTTCACCATCTATAGATTGAATAAAGATCATATTCATTCGTTTCTTGAATCTAACTCTCCCGATATTAGATAAATAGATGAAATCACGAGATCCTCTCCCAATTCACTCGCAAACAAGAATAAGAACCAAGAATGAATAAACCTTGAGATAGAAAAGTGCAAACTCTTATTACCTAAACAAAAACCAATAGTTTCTCACAACCACAAAACACAATAACCATAGCCAAGTAGATTTAGTTCATGGCTAGGTTCCAAAGAAACACAAGATAAATAATCCCTAGCATGAACCCAATCGAACAAGGAAGAAAAGATGAAGCTTGTCGAAAATCCCTTGCCCTAGATGCTTGTCAAAAATTCCCCTTGCTTTCTCTCTTGGTTCTTGTCGAAATTTCCCCTAATGCTCTCTCCATTGAATTGTCGAAATCTCCTTGCTATTTATAGGGCTAGGCCAAAGTCCTTCTTTGAGGAGGAGTTTGAGTTGGAATTAAATTATCTTTAAAGAATATAGTTCTTTATTATAATTGTATTCCTACTAGAACTTCTGCTATCTTCTTGGAATTTAATTCTTCTTTAATCTCTACATGGAAATCAAATTCCTTTGGGTTTGGGCTTTGCTCCACGTCATCTTGGGCTTGTATAGTCATTAATTTCGACATCCCTATTGCATTTTCTCTTTGTCGACAATTGCCATGGCAACTGGCTCGGCGTCTCCTTCATGCATTGCCCTGGCAACTAGCTCGGCATATCCTTCATGCATTGCCCTCGCAACTAGCTCGGCATTGTTTTGGCAAGTGATCCTGCACATACACACACAAAGCACACCAAAGCAGCATCTTTTCTACAAAAACTACCAAGTTATGTAATCAAGCTCAACGATGGAAGGAAACATGGATTAATGCATGAATAGCTAATTATGCAACTAATATGAGCCTAAGTCTAACAATAATATGAGTAAAAAGGGTAAGAAAATTAGTACTTTTGAACACTTATCAATAATCTTGTCACATGAAATGATACTCGAAATGGACTTATACTCTCACTTGAACCAATGTGTATAACTTGTGAACATTTCTTGAGTGATAAGCTTGAAATAAATTGTGATTATGTTACTTGACTTAGAAATGTCGTGATTTGATTAAACATACTATCGATTAACTTGAAATGTTTGAAGATTGAATTGTGATCTATGATTTTGCTTGTCATGATATCTTGCTATTCGAATGATACAAGAAAATATTTACTTGATAATTACTCGATAAGCTTACCATGCTGCTTGATTTGCTTGACAAATTGGTTACTTAACATTTCCTTGCCTTGATATTTGATTGCCATAAGTATGATGATACATGAGTTCATGATTTTTTCTTGACTTGGAATGTTATAAACCTTAAAAGGGCTACTTGATTAATGGAGACATGACATAATAATTGGTTAGAACTAGTACTACCTCACTAAGTACATATCATACTTATCACTCTCGTTTCCTCTCTTCTCAAACCATAGGTTAGATGTTTCAAGGTGAATTACTAAATCCCGAAGTCAGATTTCTCGAGCTTGAAGTAAAGCATAAGTATGAATCCTTACTTGTTTGTAATGCTCCTAGTGGTTGGTGTCACCTAGACTTGTATATAGTAAGCTAGGACATGCGTTATGTTACTCGAAAGTTGTATATATGAACTTGAGATGGCCTATAATGTCACGAAGGCTTAAATGCTAAACTTGGAGTATGCAATGACATAATTCCCATGTGGATTAAATGGATTAAGCTGAGCATATGTTATGAGTTTGAATTGAGTATGTACTAGTTAAGTATGCTAGTCGAATGCCTTGCGTGAACATATAAATGCTTGAACAAATATTATAAATAATTCATGTATACATGAACTTGCTATTGCCGAATAGGAAGGGATCAAATGTACATGCTTTGCTTCTTCACATGCCTAAATAGTAGTTAACCTTGAATGAACAATTGAAGGTAACCAATCACATGAATGACCTATAATGTATATGAAACATGATATGCTTGCTTGAGATATGTTGAATTTCATGTACATATGATCGTGTTTAGTTAAACTTACATGAAATATTTACATGTCTTGAATGTAAAGAGATTGAGTTAAAATTAAACATGCTAGTCTAGGTATGCTAATTGAAAGCTTTATATGATTGCATGAATGTAGATTTGAAAATGAATAATCTAAGTGGTAAACCTAAATGAATAATAAGATGGCCATGCTTGTATACTTGATTGTGAATGCCTTGCTAGTTAAGAATGACAATTGAATGCTACATATGCCTACATGACTAAGTAGTTATTAATATTTGAATGTAACTTGGAAATGACTAATCAAGGGTTGGCATATAATGAACAAGAATGATAAACATATCTTGCTTGTATGATCAAATGTAATCATCTAAGTTGCTTGCTTGCTAATCACTCAACTCGCCTATTAGGGATGAGTTCTTGAAAAGTTTTAAATTATTCGTGTTTCTAGTGTTCCTCGTAACACTCGTTAGCCGATTTACTACAAAACTAAGTGGGGTGTTACATAGACCATTATTGATTTAGCGAGGCATAGGAATCTGCGTATCCACTATATTGATCAATCCAAGGGTCATTATTGAGCTATATGGATTATTGATATTGAATAAAAGAACCAATGATATTGAACTTGTTGCATTGATATTGAACATTTATGAAATGTCATGAAAATATTGCCTAAGCATGCATTTGAATGCATATTGTATTTTGGTATTGCTGTGACTACCTCACTAGGTAAAGTATGCCAATGCATTCATCTTCATGCATTTTCTAGTTAAGCAAAGTGGTCGGCAGATCGGACAACCTTTTTGAAGATTTTGGCAAGTCCTACAAGGGTGAATGAATGCTTACTTCCCTTACATACTCCTAGAATGGTGGCATAGTTGTTGTAATAGTCACTTGTATGCTTTTTGATATGTGTATGTTGTGCATGTTATGAGAATGCTTAAATAGGCCTAAAATGACTTTTAGTAAAGGCTTAATATGGTAAAAATTGGCTTAAGTGGCTAAAAAGGTGAAAACCTAGTAAACGGATTCATATGATCATGAAATTTGGTACACTAGTATATCATGTTGATATAATTTTACTGGTAAAATCTTATTGTATTTGGACATTGTTTGATACGTTAAATTTGATAAAAACCAGACAAAATATGTCATTACAGTGTAGGGCCTATCGATACGGGTGATGGCGTATCGATACGGGTAAGCATATTTGGAAAAAGTCAATATCGGTCAATAGGGTGTATCGGTATGTCATAGGGAAACACTGGAATCTAAAAAATTAAATGCATCAATACGGTCTTGAGGGCGTATCAAAACGAGTCAACTTGGTCAACCCGTACCGGTACGGTTCCCTAACCGTACCGATATGAGTATTGATCATTTTAATGGTCATGACACAGGCGTATTGATACGGCCTCTCGAGTACCGATACCGATACAGGTAAATCTGTTAATAGTTAATTGGAACAAGTTTAAAATATTGCATATTGGTCACTAAACATTGTATGGTGTAATTGAATGGGTAAATAAACTTCGATTAGCATGAAAATTCGTATGATCATTGATTATAGGCTTAATTTCAGTATTTCATAAATGGACCTCTAAAATACTAATACTACAGATTAGCCCCTACTACTTGTAAAAGTTTAAAAATTGTGTAAAACATGACAACATTAAATGTTCAAATATTGATTGCGTTAAATACTTTTATTATTCCAGTAACGCCTTCTGACCCGATTCTCGACCAGGCCGGGAAAGGGTGTTGCACAGAGTCTGTAAAGATTCAGCCAAATCTTTCCCACGAAGAAGAAACGGTTCATATACTTGCATGGGAAGTCAAGAGACTTCGTAGTAAGATAGTTCTGTTGGTTAAAGTTCTATGGAGAAATCATAAGGTGGAATAAGCCACGTAGGAACCGTAGCATACAAAGAAGTAGAAATACCCTCACCTCTTCCATATAGGTAAAAAATTGGCCTAGCTGTAAATCGAATTCTGACCATCAGAAATCCAAGACCAGTGAGTCAAACCCTAGCATTGATGTTTGACCAAATGGTCAACAGGGTGATCATTGGATACAATTAAGGCCAATTCATTGATTAAGCACCTCATTATAAAGATTGAAAGCTAGCATAGTGCCTGAAATGAAAAAAATGGAAGTTTTGAGTCAAAAGTTTAAAGCAACCTAAATGGAGTGAATAAGGCCTTGATTTGACCAAATTAAGGTGTGAGTCACCTCCTTGCTTGGCTATCTTCACGTGGGAAAACATGGCCTTGGTTAGATTGTCATAAAGATGACATAATGATGGATAAGGTTGTCATAGCCATTTATGGCTTTTGATTAAGGAAATTAGTAATTATAAAATTAAAAATAGGTTTCCCTCAATGGAAGAAAAGCCATCGAATTGGATAGAGAGTTTTAAGGGAATGTTTTAAATTTTGTTTCCATTTCCCTACCTTTAACTGAGGTTTCACTATCAACCTTTCTCTATCTTTTTTTCTTTAAGAAGCAAGCACCTATCCATCTTGACTGTAAGCTAGCACCACCGTTGACATCTTTTGAAAGCATGAGTTTTCTCAAGTTTCTTGTTAACAAGTCATAGTCCTCTTGTGGGTAAGACAAATCCCTCTACCAATTTTTAAATTCCATGTCTAGTTTGTGAGGAATTTCATATGGAAGTTTATGGAAAATCATGAATATCCTCCATAGCTCCCTAGCTCTTTCTCTTGTCATTTTCATAGCTAAAGTTTGCTATGAAGTTAAAAAATATCATTGAATCCATTAAAATCATTGTAATCAATTTCCTTTGATTTTTGTCTAGTTCAAGAAAGGGAGATTGAGATTCCATCATCTCTTCTAAGAGCTAGCAATAAAGGAATTATCATCAAGGAACCAAGAAACCCCTAAAAAGGGCTAGGTGAGTGTAGTTGAGTCATGGGAATGACTAGGTGCTTTCCCTATGTCGTTTTTCATTATTTTCTTCATTGACAAATACTTCTTCAAGGCATGACTATATAGAAGTTACATGGAAACCATGTATGGTAAGTTCATAACATAGAAAAACATGATCATTGAACTCATTGATATGTCATGGAACATGGAACAAGTCATCAAACTCATAGAAAGTATCATGGACCCCTTTTGGGATTATCATTAGCATTCTTAAAATGAATATTGATTGTTGAATTAACTATTGACCTTATTGATTATGTGCATTGACCATTGAGCTTGTTATTGAATTATTGAATGTTGGAACACTGGACTATTGAATCATTTGACCTTGAATTCGAATGGACTTTGGATACAATTGGCATGCCATAGAATTCATGTGCTCATTGGTACGAGTGGACATTGGTCCTAGGCTACAGCCTCTTTTCGGCGAGGATGAGGGATGATTGTGTTTTGGTCTTTGGCGAGGAGAAGGGATACGACCATTCATTAATTTCATGGACTTGGCGAGGAGGTGGAATTCGTGTATCCATTATCGCATATCGATCCAAGGCATTCAATTATGGATCAAACATGAACTACATTGATATCTTGAATTTCATGGATATATTGTGCAATTTGAGATGCATATAAATTGATCATGTGCTTAGCATGCCATTTTCATTGTAGATAAGACCGTATTATTCAATTCATGGTTTATTGACTACCTCACTAGACAATCTATGCTGAATACATCTCAGTTCTCATGCATTTTAAGGGTTACAGATTAAAGCTCGGGGATCGGGACAAGTAAAGTTTTTGCATGTCACTATGCCATTTTGTAATGCATTTATCGCCCTTAAACTCCTACCTTGGTGGCATAGTGCTCTATATGTCCAAATGCCCTTTTGATTTATAATAAGGTATTGGCATCTAGGTATGCATGGCATGGTTTAAGATGAGCTTATAAGTGTTTGTAAAAAGTGACCAAAATGGTATCTTTGGCATGTTATAGGCAAAACATGGTAAACGGATTTAAAATGCTTTGAAAATTTGCATGCATTGAGATTGATATAATTATAGGTTGCTTGTAAATTTTCGTAGGCTTTGGATGAATTTTGGTGCATCAAAATGTTAATTAACTAGACAAAATCTACTATTTCAAACCCTTCCGTACTGATACGGGTGATGGCGTATCGGTATGACTATGGATATTTGGACACATGAAAAAGGGCATATCAATAATGTACAGTGCATATTTATAAGAAAATTTTCTGCTGGAATTTTAGGTCCAGCTACGTACCGGTACGGGTTGGGTGTGTAGCGGTACACTTATTCGAGTCCGTAATTGAATTAATCACGTATCGATACAGGTCCTTAGCACTAGAATTTTTTAGTATCATTTCAGCCTTAGCTATCAATACGGTAATACCCTTGCTTTAAAAATTGATAATCACCTTAGTATGTTATTGAAGATTTTTTCTTAAGGCCCCTAAGTTTGTAAAAGGTTTAACTTAACCTGATTCATGATATATGCGTTAATGTTCCTTATAAGATTCCTCAAATTTGTATAAGTTATTAAATGAAATATCGTATTAATCATCAATTTTGTTTTGTAACGCCTTTCGACCTGAATTCTTTCTAGACCGGGAAGGGAGTGTTACAGCTTTGCTAAAGTTTGAATCTTTGCGAATTAGTCCTTCTTTCTTGTAGATGCAATTAAACGAGCTTGGATGATTGTTTTGTGTTGAAATTTAACCAAAATGCATGTAATCTGATTAATTAAGATTTGGTAACCTTGGATTTAAGTATGTCCCCTCGGTTTTTTAGAATTGCATTTTGGTCCCTAAATATCAATTACTCTTAATTAGATGTCTAGTTGACGTCCGTTTTGCTCGATAATTTATCCGCTGCCAACATGTTCACCATAGGGAGTAATTATGCATTTAGACAAGATAAAAGGGAAAAAGACCTTGCTTTATGTAAATCTTTCAGGCTTGTCTCGACAAACCCAATGTAGCTCGCTCGGTTTGGCCTGGCATCCAGGCCGGGTCAAGGGGTTTACATGCACAATTCCCTCAAATTACGATATTAACACACTCAAACCAATCCCTAAAGCTTATGAAAGTCATTAGAGTTCGTTTATTAATGCATTCACTCCATTAATATTAATTAAATACTTTATAATCATTTAAATCAGGTATTTGTCCCTTAAGCATAATTCCTAACAAATCACGTCAATCTAATCGAACAAGCATACGAAGCATCACGTTATCAACCAAACAATCAGTCATCAATAATCATACGGGCATCTCAAACAACCCTAAACGGTCTCTAAAGCCTCCAAGAATCTCATTATATTCACAACATCATCAGGCATCTCATAAGTATCAAGTCTTGTGCTATCGGTCTCCAACATGCATATTCATCACCTACTGTCAAATATTGCTAATGCATGGAAAACAATTGAATATTTAATGTAAAGATGCAAGAAAATAATGCCAAGGTGAGTCTTATGCGTGGAAGTATACACGGTCAGCAAGTAATACAACAGTAAGCTGAGTATCGAATCCACATGGATTGACCAAGAACTTATTTGCTTAATGTTTACTTGTTTATAAGAAAATAAAATTGTTTGAAATGATTTTGATTTTTGATTGAAAAGATAGCGAAAACAAAGTAGTGAAAATGGAAACAGTCTGGCAACGAAAGTGTATTCGAATGAATGATGAGCGTTGTCAAGGGATGCTTGGATTTCACGCTACTTATGCTAGCCTTTAATATTATCCTGCCTTGGTTTTATTGCCGCAAAGATTAAAGGTAGTATTGCCTCTGTCTATGGCAATAGCCTAAGTTAACCATGATAAAACCACTATATGTCTATAGTGAAGCTTTTCGTTAATTAACTCGATTAAGTGTCAACCTTTACTCCTAAGGGGTAGACTCACTTTCGAAGTAAGTTCATCTACTTGAACATATTTTGTTGAAACTTCTCGCCTTAGTATCTGGGAATTGATCATTGCCCCTTAAGTCTGTTAAGATATTAAGGTGCAATAAGCACAATATGCCAACTGTCGTATGGCAAATGATTTGAGAAAATTAAGTACTAGCAGATAGAAAATAATGCCAAGGCATTTATATTATTAAAAACCAAACATAAAACCAGCGTTAGTCGCAAACATCCCCTAACCAACTGTAAAAGCTTAGTTCATGGTTGGGGGTCCATCCACAAAACATCATCGTTTCTCATCATCATTTCAAAATAAAAACAAATAAGACTAAGAGATGGGCAAGAAGGAGATCCGTTGATGTAGCCCTTCGAATGATCTAGAGCTCTTGGTCTTAGCTGGTCGAACCACATCGCCTCTCGGTTCACCACGGTGCAACCTCTCTTCAATCCCCCCTCAAGTGGTGGCTTGAGCTCCTTTAAATAGGCTTGCGTGGAAACCCTAGGATAAGCTTTTGATTTGGAATTTTGAATGCGCAAAGGGATAATATGCGTTATCCTCTTATCCCGATTTGAATCCTAGGCCTCACGTGTACAAGGTCTAATGACTACCTTGACCGATCATCGGACATCAATCTTTTGCTAGCCGAGCTTGGCATTGTTTGGTCCATCTATGCCAACTGCTACTCTGCAATTCTCTTGCTTCATTTCCTGCGTTCTCTACCAACGCCTTTCTGCTTGTGTCCTACATCAAAACCAGCAAAATGACCCTTCACACTGGCAACAGAATAGCTCCTAACTCCTTATCCAAATGCATGAATTTAACAACTAAATGCAAACATATATATTTAAAGGAAAGCAAAAACATTGTGAAATAGCATAAAAATCAGTAATTTTGGGGAGTTAACACACCCCAAAACCTAGCTCATTGCTTGCCCTCAAGTAATGCAACTAAAAATCTATAAAAATAGAAAAATAGGAAAAGTACCTCGGTAAAAATGGTCATGGTTCCCAACACCTACCAACTAGCAAAATATTATCCTAAGTCTGTCCTCAGATATTTAGTGCATCAATGCCAAGCAAATTCAAGTGCAGCAATATAGTTCTAGTCTAAGGTCATCAGTGTGCATGAAGTGCAGGCAATATGCATCAAATTTACTCAACTCCCTTAGTCAACTTTACTACCCAAACTCAATTTTTTTATTTTTATGTAAATATTTTTTCTTTATTTGCCAAGGGTTTTTTATACTAGCATTTAATTAGGGTCGTGTCATGTACTGTTTGGCGTGAGACATAAGAGGAAGCAAACCACGAATACCTACGTTAATCCAGATTACATCAGTAAGCTAACCCATTACACTCATACCCTAAAGTTATGTTGGCTTGAAAACTAAGAAGGAACAAACCATGAAGACCCAAGTTAATTATTTTCCCTAAGGTAGAGGAGTGTTCTCAAGTATTTTTAGCTTTTGGCAAAACATTGTTGCCTTATTCTTTCTTTCTACCCTGGCATTGTTTTTTTAGTTTAGTTTCAAGCGAACCTAAGTTTGTTTCGCAGACTAGATGCATACCTCGTATAGAGTGAAACTAAAGCTCCCTAAATTAGAGTTCAATTGCCAAGATACTTGGCAATGCTAACCTGCTGGCATAGAAGTTCTAAATTCTAGTTTCTTCATCAGACAGATAATCTAGCACAGATTCTCCTAAACTAGCAGTGTTGAAAAAAGTATAAGTACAAAATTAATCTAGGTAAAAAAAATTAGTGGTTTGGTATGCAAATTTTAATCCTACATGGCAAACTAATCTACGTGGCAACTGAAATTTAAACATGAATGGCATGGAAAACTTAATGTGAGGATACACACCCCTAAACCAAAGGTGTGCATTGCCCTCAATGCATGCAAACAACATGTATAAAAAATAACAAAATGCATGATCATGTGAAATTCAATAAAATGAAATGTAAAGGAGTTTAGGAAGATGAGGACTCCCCTTCAGAGCTTCTTGGCCTTGATATACGGCTGTGAAAGCTCCAAGGCCATAGAGAACTTCCTCAACAATTTTCATCAGCTTAGAAGCAGCCGAGACTTCAGTGGCAGCAGATGAGGCAAGTGTTGTAGGTGTTGCAAAAACCTTAGCTTGGCTTTGGATTCCTTCATCTTCAAATTCAGGTGGTGTGTCAGTTCTGGCAAATTCAACTTGTACTGGATAGACTGGGACAGTGGCACCAGATTGTGTAGGAGTGTGGACAGAATGATGATTGGCTGGTATATCTTCTTTGGCAATGAGGTCAGAAGGGAACGCTGACAATGTATGTGTAGACATGCCTTCAAGTATTTTCTTTTTGGAACAGTCCTTTCCATGAACATACTGCCAGAACATAGAGTTCTAATCCTCGAATTTCTCTATCTTTTAGAGGATGATCTCCTAGTGTTGGTAGATCTAGGAAAGCATTGTCATTGATCCAGCTGGCATCGGAGTCACAAGTTTTGCCCTTGGCACCTTGGCTTTTGGTACAAACTTAGAAATCTTTTGCTTGCCCTTCTTCTTTGCCTCTGTGGCAGTTAATTGCCTCCATAAGGTAGGGGTTATGATGGTCCCCTTGTTCTTTTGAACACTGTCTAAATCGAGTTGTGGCACACTGTGCTGCAAATAGATAGTAAAAATCAGAGAAGGAAAAAGTAAATTTCCATTAGTCTTACCAATACACTTAAACGTCTAGTCAACAATGAGCTTTCCAATGTTAATCTTGCGGCCAGTCATGATCGAGTGCAGTAGGGCCATTCCTACTTTTGAAACTGTCTCGTTGTGGGTGGCTGCGTAAGGTTTGCCTTCATGAAGTTTTCCAACCCCGTGGCTGAGACTTTAGTGCCAACTGTTCGATGGCAAAAGTCTAGCATATAAGGAGAATTTTCCATCAAGAACCTTCTACTATGATTTACTTCTTTTTCTTCACAAAAAACCATTCGGACTGTGAAACAGTTGGCACTAAAGTCGACAGTTTCAAATGATGTTCATGGCATCATCTTCAACAGTTTCAAATGATTTTCACGCCATCTTTTTGTTCCTTCCTTGTAGAGTCTAGCATTCTCATAAGCTTGCGTTTTGAATTCCTTTAGCTCGTTTATGTCCAATAAGCGTTTCGTACCAGTATCTCTCCACTCTATATTGAGCTTTTTGATTGCCCAATAAGCTATATGTTCTAATTCCACTAGCAAGTGGCATGCCTTCCCAAAAACGAGCCTATAAGGAGAAGTTCCCAATAGAGTCTTAAAGGCTATTCTGTAGGCCCACAAGGAATCATCTAGTCTCAAGGACTAGTCCTTTATCGTTGGATTCACAGTTTTTCCAGAATGTTCTTGATTTCTTTGTTTGAGATATCCGCTTGGCCATTTGTTTAGGGATGGTAAGCTATGGCAATACGTTGCTGGATTCAGTACCTGCACAGAGCTCTATAGATTAAATTGCACTTAAAATGTGTACATTCATCATGAATGATGGCTCTAGGGGCAATGAATCTAGTGAAGATGTTCTTATACAAGAATTTGGTAACAATTTTGGCATCATTTGTTGGTAGCGCAATAGCCTCAACCCACTTAGAAACATATCAACGACCACAAGAATATATAGGTTGCCAAATGATGGGAGAAAGGGACCCATGAAGTCTATTTCCTATGCGTCAAATATATCTATTGGCATAATACTTTGGACTGGCAATTGGTGTCTGCTAGAGATGTTACCCGTCCACTGGCATCGATCACATGCCTTGGCAAAGTAATGAACGTCTTTAAACAAAGTAGGCTAAAAGAATCTGGTCTGCAACACCTTGATAGTGGTCTTTATTCTAGCAAAGTGTCCTCTATACAGTGTTGCATGACATAACTGCAAAATGTTGTGCTACTCATCTTCTGGCACACATCGGCGGATCACTTGGTAAACATCTCACAGAAAATATTTCTTGGCATTACTCGCCAGATCTGGTGGCAAAATATTGCTTACCAGGTAATTGACTGTGTCATCGTACTATGGCATAGAATCGACTGCAAGTATGTATTCATCGAGGAATTCATCTCTAATGGCAGTGGCTCCACCTTCCTCTAGATGATTCTCTAATTATGATAAATGGTCAGCCACTAAGTTTTCACTCCCCTTCCTGTCTCAAATCTCGAGATCAAATTCTTGCAGTAAGAGCGTCCATCAGATTAGTTTGAGCTCGGCATCCTTCTTTGCCAAGAGATATTTCAATGCTGAGTGATCTGTGTACACCACAACTTTGTTACCTACCAAGTAAGATCTGAACTTGTAAAATGCAAATACAACCGCGAGAAATTCCTTCTCGGTTGTGGTGTAGTTGAGTTGGGATTCATTCAATTTCCAACTGGCATAGTAAATGGTATGAAAAATCATGCTATGCCTCTATTCCAACACAGCTCTAATGTCATAATCACTGGCATCACACATGAGCTCGAAATGCTCACTCCAATCTAGATCCGCGACTATAGAGGCATTAATCAATCTATTCTTAAGTTCCTAAATGCTTTTAAACAAGAGTCATCAAACGCAAAAGTGACATTTGTTGTAAAAGCAAACATAAGAGTTTAGAAAATTTTGAGAAATCTTTAATGAAACGGCGATAAAAACACGTATGTCCCAAAAACATTTTGATACCTTTTACACTTGTAGGAGGTGGCAACTATTTGATTACCTCCAGTTTTGCCTTGTCTACTTCTAGGCCTCTCTTGGTTACTTTATTACAAAGAAGTATGCCTTCCTTTACCATGAAGTGGTATTTTTCCCAGTTTAAGACCAGGTTAATCTGAATACATCTCCTTAAAATAGGCTCTAGATTCTGAAGGCATTCCTCGAATATTTTGCCAAACACCGAGAAGTCATCCATGAAAACTTCTAAGTTGTTCTCAATCATGTCTGAAAAAATAGACATCATGCAACATTGAAACATTACTGGAGCATTACACAGTCCAAAGGGCATTCTTCTAAAAGAGAAAATCCCATACCCATAAGTGAATATGGTCTTCTCCTGATACTCAGGAGCTATGGAAATCTGATTGTATCCTAAATAGCTATCTAGGAAGCAATAGAATGCCTTACTTGCCAACCTGTCCAACATCTAATCGATGAAGTGCAGTGGGAAGTGGTCTTTCCTAGTGGCATTATTCAGCTTCCTATAGTCCATGCACACTCTCCAACCAATAATAGTTCTGGAAGGAATCAACTCATCTTCGCTATTTTGAACCACGGTCATGCCACTTTTCTTTGGCACACATTGCACCGGGCTGACCCACAAGCTATCATAAATGGGATAGATTATCCCAGCATCCAGCCACTTTATAATTTTTTTAAATACCTTTTTCATGCTCGGGTTCAATCTTCTCTGGCCCTCAATTGTTTTACCATGATATTTCTCCAATATTATTTTGTGCATGCAAATAGTTCAGCTTATTCCTCAGATATCAACTGAGGTCCATCCCAGAGCTTGCCTATACTTGCTTAAAATTTCCAGTAATCTTTCCTCATGATTATTAGATAGATCAGCAAAAAAGATCACTAGCAAAGTAGAGTATATACCTAAGTAGGCATACTTGAGGTGGTCTTGCAATGGTTTCAGTTCCAATTCTGATGGCTCCTCAATGGATGGCTTAGGTGTCTTGATTTCTCTGCCAGTCAACTCCAATGCCTTTGGTAGTCCAAAGTAAATAACAACTTCGTTCTCCAAGGTTAGTTCTTCAATGTCTTCACTCGTCTTAATTTCATCATCTAGTTCTCTGGCATCATCATCTACTTCTTGGTACAACTATGCCACGTCTATAGTGAAAATAGACTTCGTCATCTCATCAGCTTGGCATTTCTCAAGTTCATATGCACATTTAAGATCTTGAAACACATTAAATGCAACATATTGGTCATTCATGTGCATAATAAGTTCACCTTTATGAACATCAATTAAGGCTCTACCTATGGAAAAGAATAGTCTGCCGAATATAATTCGGACATTCATATCTACTTCATAATCTAAAATGTTAAAATCAGCTGGAAACATAAATTTGTCTACCTTTACCAACACATCCCCAATCTTACCCTTAGGATGTGCAAAGGATCGGTCTGTCAACTGAAGTGCTACAGTGGTAGGCCTTGCTTCGATGCTAAGCTTTTTGAAAACAGACATTGGCATCAAATTGATGCCTGCTCCCAGGTCACACAGTTCCTTACCCATGAATCTCTTGCCAATGGTACAAGGAATAGTAAAACTTCTCGAATCTTTTAGCTTTGGTGGCAATCGATTAAGTATCATTGCACTACATCCCTCAGTGGGAGCTACAGTATGGAAATCACCCAATTTCCTCTTTTTGGACAAAATGTCCTTCATAAATTTAACATAGTTGGGCATCTGCTCAAGATCTTCTACTAACGGTATGTTGATCTGCAACTGCTTAAGAACTTCCAAGAAGTGCTTAAATTTCTGATCCTACTTGTGCTTCTGGAGTCTTTGTGGAAATGGTGAAGGTAGATAAGCAAATGTTGACTCTATCAGCTTTGCCAAGGGTTTGCTTGCATTAGACTAAGGTCTGTCATCGCTTATGTCCTCGTCTTTCTTCTCTGCTTCTTTTGGTTCATCTACGGGTCCCTTCTCTTTCTTCTGGCAATTAATTGGCTGCTTGACAGGTATCTCAGCCTCGCATTGTTTGCCACTATGAAGAGTTACATCTTTGCATTGTTCATTGCCTTTTTGTCGAGCATATTCTATATCACTTGGCAAAGCTCTCTAGGGTTTATTGTTAAATGCATTACCAATCTATCTTATATGAATCTCCAAGTTCGACATAGATGCTGCCAAACTCTGGACAGTTACATTATTCCTCTCTCTATATTCTGTCAAAGTCCCTTGGTTGTTCTTTTGTCCTGCATAAAATTGCTTTGTGCTCTCGTGGCATGGCATTCTGGTTGAAACCTTGCTGAGCATTATTATTCTAATGTTAGGCATCGTTCTAATGCTGGGCATTGTTGTTCTACTATTAGGCATTATATTGATTACCCCCTTGATTTCCCCAAGCTAAATTTGGGTGTTGCCTCCATCCTGCAATGTAAGTATTAGAATTTGCATTATAATTACGATTAAAATTGCTGCCAAATTTTACTAACTTAGGGTTGGCATGGAAATCTTCCAATAATGGTCCTCCCCACATATTGTGCAGAATGGGTCTAATAACTTGACCTCTTGGGGTTCTTTATCTTTTGCAAAGTTCTCACCATGCTAGTAAGATTGGAAATTTTAGCATGGATGGATGTTAGTTCATCTAGCGCTAATTTCCCACCAATTTTAGTTTCAGGCTCGAGTCTAGTAGTAGGATATTCGAAATCATTATTTGAGATCCTCTCAAGGATGCCAACTACCTCTGTATAGTTCTTGTCAAGTAGCGAAACATTTTTTGAAGCATCAACAATAGTCATGGCATGAGCATTGAGTCCATTGTAGAAGGTCTCCATCTAGTTCCAATTTGGGAATCCATACATGGGAAACCTCCTCAATAGGTCCTTGAATCTCTCCCAGACATCATATAGTGTCTCATCATCAGCCTGCCTAAATGTAATGATCTTACTCCTCAGCTTGGCAGTAAGTTTATGTGGCTGGAATCGCAGCAAAATCTTTTGGCATAGAACTAAGCCACATTTTTGTTCTATCTCTTATGGAAAATATGAACAATTTTAGCTTCACTGTATCTTTCGATACTCCAGGCTGCTGAAATAGCTAGCAAACTTCCATGAGTTGCTTCAAGTGTTGCCTCGGGTCTCCAATAGCTACTCCATCAAATTTTCCTACATTCAAAAGCGTTTGTATCATCACCGATTTAAATTCAAAATTTGGTGTATTTACCTCTGTACCAATCAGTCATGGCACCAAATTGTCTATGTTCCGTGCTGAGTGTTCTCAGATAGGTCTCTCATCCTCCACATTAATGGCTAGGGCAGCAGTTGGGCCAGGTATCTCATTGTGGATTGGTGGATTTCCATGATTGTTTGGGTTACCATTGGCTCCTCCATTGCCTTGATATGCCATCTATCGAGCTTTTCTTTTTAATCTTCGTAGGGTTATTTCAATTTCTGGGTTGTATGGCCAATCTTCCACGAAAGGGCAGTTTCTGGTCATACACCAGTTAAAACAAATAAACAAAATGGAATATTAATAAAAGAAAAAAAACAAGTAAAAATCAAAACAATAAATTCTATCGCAATCCCCGTCAATGGCGCAAAAAACTTGTCGACTATTGCTAGCGTTTGGCAAACGATTGAATATTTTGTGTAAAAGTGCAAGAAAATAATGCCAAGGTGAGTCTTTTTCGTGCAAGTATACACAGTTAGCAAGTAATACAGTAGTAAATTGAGTATCGAATCTACATGGATTGACCAAGAACTTGTTTGCTTAATGTTTACTTTTTTGTAAGAAAATAAAAGTGTTTGAAATGATTTGGATTTTTGATTGAAAAGATAGCGAAAACAAAGTAGTGAAAATGGAAACAGTCTGGCAATGAAAACTCGTTTAGGCAATACGTAATTGACCAAGTACCAAATTTGGGCGTTGTGGGGGTGCTCACCTTTCCCCACACGTAACTGACTCTCGAACCTTTTTTTCTAGTTTCGTAGACCAAAACTCGTTGTTTTAATAAAATAACGCAAAAATAGGTTTTATTAAAATAATCGGGTTTTAAGGTAATCCAATCTCACCTAAATTAAAAAGGTTGGTGGCGGCTCCATTCAAAAACAAGTTTTTTTGGTGTTGTTCGAATATATAAAAAAAGGAGGTTTTTTGAAATTCGATCAAATAAAAAAGTGATCCCCAAGTTCGAATAAATAAAAAAGAGAGGGTGTTTATCATTCTTTTCACTTCGAATCAACCACAAAATAACACAAATAATAAACAAAAAAGAGTGCAAAGAGTTCAAAAATTATAAAATAAAAAAGAAAATAGAAGGGTTTTGAGTTGATTCACTCACCTAGGGGTTTGGTTTGAAAAATCATAAAAAAATAAAAGAAATTCGAATGAATGATGAGCGTTGGCAAGGGATGCATTGATTTCAAGCTACTTATGCCAGCCTTTAATAATATCCTACCTTGGTTTTATTACTGAGCAGATTAAAGGTACTATTGCCTCTGTAGATGGAAATACCCTAAGTTAACCATGATAAAACCCCTATATGTCTATAGTGAAGCTTTTCGTTAATTAACTTGATTAAGTGTCAACCTTTACTCCTAAGGGGTAAACTCACTTCTGAAGTAAGTTCATCTACTTGAACATCTTCTGTCGAAGTTTCTCGCCTTAGTATCTAGAAACTGATCGTTGCCTCTTAAGTCTATTAAGAAATTAAGGTGCAATAAGCACACTGTGCCAACTATCGTATGGCGAAGGATTTGAGAAAATTAAGTATTAGCAGATAGAAAGTAATGCCAAGGCATTTAGATTATTAAAAACCAAACATAAAACTAGCGTCATTTGCAAACATCCTCCAACCAACTGTAAAAGCCTAGTTCATGGTTGGTGGTCCATCCACAAAACATCATTGTTTCTTATCAACATTTCGAAATAAAAATAAATAAGACTAAGAGAATATGCAATAAGGAGATCCGTTGATGTAGCCCTTCGAATGATCTAGAGCTCTTGGCCTTAGTTGGTCGAACCACATCGCCTCTCGGTTCACCACGGTGCAGCTTCTTGTCAATCCCCCTCAAGTGGTGGCTTGAGCTCCTTTAAATAGGCTTGCGTGGAAACCCTAAGATAAGATTTTGAGTTTGAATACGCAAAGGGATAAGACGTGTTATCCTCTTATCCTGATTTGAATTCTAGGGATAACATGTACAAGGTCCAATGACTACCTTGACAGATCATCGGACGTGAATCCTTTGCCAGTCGAGCTTGGCATTGTTTGGTCCATCTATGTCAACTTCTACTCGGCAATTATCTTGTTTTCTTTCCTGTGCTCTCTGCCATGCCTGCCTGTCTGTGTCCTGCATCAAAACCAGTAGAATAACCCTTCACACTGGTAACATAATAGCTTTTAACTCCTTATGCAAATACATGAATTTAACAACTAAATGAAAACATATCTACCTAAAGTCAAGAAAAGGCATTGTGAAATAGCATAAAAATCCGTACTTTTGGGGATTTAACATCTACCTATTTTGCAGATACTAACACGCAAAGCAGTCATATTTATGATGCTCATAAACCAATAAGAGTTCGAGGTGTACTAACCTTGATCCCAAGCGATAAATCCCCACCCAAGCTCCTCTAAACATCTTTTTAATTCCAATATTCGAATCCACCAAAACCTCAGATAAAACAGATACGACTACATAAGCCATTTTACACTATCAAACTACTTTAGGGGATAAAATACATATAAATAGCTTATTGGGTTCAAATTTGGTGAAACAGACTAAGCCAACGGACTCAGAATGTCGAGAAACCCTCGGGTAAGGTCCCTCAAAAAAATTCAATGGCTCGGTCAAAGTTCAACAATCAACGATCAACGCGGCTAAGTAAACAACTCAAACAAATCGGTCAACAACTAAATAGTGGCTCGGTCAGACAGCTCAAATGGCTCAACTCGACTTGGTCAACAGTTTAACTTGTCTTGTTTAACCGGCTCGGTCCAGCTTACTAGGAGAGCTCAACTAGCTGGCCCAACAACCAACCTAACTAGCATGGCCCAAGCTAGATTATCTCCCTACAGCCACTGGAGTATGCCCACGCAAAAGCAGTGGTGTATGCCGTAGTCTTCAATTGTCGAACATGAACGACGAGCTCTAGAACTTGTCTTCTAACGATGGGGATCTTCGTGGTGGCAACGACTTGTGACGGCGAGCACAAGAAGCTTGTCTTCTAATGACTCTAAAACTTCCTAAGCTCAACCCCAGCAAGTGGCAGTGGCGACGACAGCATGGTGACCATCGCTGGTTGCATCTGGGCGAGCTCATCCTGATGACATTGGCGGTGTCACTCCCAGTGACCGGGACGACGACAAAGAGGTGCTTGAAGACTCCCCCCTCTACTTTTCTCTCATATTCCCTCTCTCCAACATAACCCCACCTTTTTTTCTCTCTTCTTAAACATTCTCCCTATTTTCCAACCACCCACACTTATTTAAAATTTCAAACACCACCAACATCCACTATTCCAACTTGGATAAAGCCCATATCCAATTTTCTTAATTGGGCTCCCAACATAAAGTCTAAATACCCAAGTTTGAGATCGAATTTGCTAACCTGAAACTCAAGTCATTATAGTCGGGTTTAGGCAGTCTTAGAGGGGTTTAGGTTGGGTCAGGTTAAACGGTTTAAACTCAGGTGAGATGGGTCATATCCAGGTCGGGTATTGGGTCAAGTTGGCAGATTCAGTTTTATCAACCCAGACCAGCTCAGTTCAAAGCCAGACCGGTTGGGTTCGAACATCACTGACAAGGGTGGTGAGAAATCGGCTTTGGGCAGCGCCTGCTCGCCACGTGCAGCCCTAAATGGCCGAAAAACATCGTATAACAATGCAAAAAATTAAAAAGAAGAGATTACTAAAACTTAACATGACGGAAAATGCCTAAAATGACCGAAAATTGCTCAAAACAACACCATAATATTCAAGCTATTCTTGCCGAATCTTTATAGTGTTCTCCATGGTGGACAGCGAAGATTTCAAGCGAGTGGCTAATGGGGCATGTTCAAAACACAATGACGCTTCAACTAGTGGTAGTGGTACCGATCACTAGTCAACAGTGGTGTAGATCGAGGTTATTGAAACCGAATGGTTTTGTACTGTCACCTCATGAACGACGAACGAGAATAAAGATCGGTGGCCATGGTTTTGACCGTAAGGGCATGACGGTCACACTGATGACTACGGTGACAGCCATCCATATTGGCAAGTAGCTCATCAGAGCTCGAACGAAGATGGAGATGAAAGGTTTTAATTCAAAACTAGCTCAGGGAAAACTTACACCATGAGTGTTCTTGCCTTAGAAAGTTAAGGCTTAAGCTTATAACTGAAAAAGTCAAAGGATCAAACCCCCTTGATAGAACTCATTTTTATTTTAATTTGCTTCCACTTCCTTAACTTCTTCTCTATTTTTAATACCATTTTATTAGGGTGCTACAACTCTCCCACTAAAAAGAATTTTCGCCATCAAAATTTATCTAAGTCAAACAGATGCGAGAATTTCTCCCTCATTGATTTCTCAATCTTTCAGGTTGCTTATCCAATGCTACAGCTACTCCATTGAGCTTTAACCATTGGGATATGTCATCTCCTCAAAACACTCTCGTCATGATCCAAAACTTGATTAGGCTTCTCATCATATGAGAAATATTGCCTCAACTTTGTATCTTGAATCTAAATGATGTGACTCAGATCTGAACGGTACTGTCTCAGCATAGACACATAGCTAAGCTGGAGAGGTAGCTCAAACTGATAAGCATTTTGCCCAACTCTCTAGAAAACTTTGTTAAACTGTAGCTCTGCTAGTCCATACGTCCAAATCTCAATATTTTACCATACAGAGATACTTGAATAATACCTAAACTTCAACACTGAACTCGATGCCACAATCTTTTAGATTAACATAAGATTCTTAGTTTTCAAAATGTCATCTTCGAAGACCATGTCTTATACATATCAGTTACAAAGCAAAGCGGTCAACCCTACAATGTAACATGCATACATAATTACTTATTTCAGATATAAATGAATCACTTTAGAATTTACACTTGAACCACGCATAAAAACACATTTCTTTCAATTTCATAATCTTTTTATCCACTTTCCAAATTGATTACTAGTATCATTAACATGATCAACACATTACACAACAACCAACTTCCACCAAAATATCTCCAAGCACAATCTTATAACATTTATAACACTGAGGTACGAGACTTGACACTTATCAGATTTCCAAATTTATTAAAAATAAAACAAGAGTGATTCCAAAATTTCTTCGATTTAGTTATTCAATGTAGACAAAATGGGAAATCACCTTGTTCGAGCTTAGACAAACAAATTAATTCTTTATGACTTCCAGAACTAAATCAGGTTCAACTTGAAATCTTGCTAGAATTTGTCATATTCTATCACACACAATTAAACATTTATTCCCAATCTAAGTTAAATCTTCAGTTTCACAGGCACCAACCATTCCATGTGTTTTATCTAGATTCGAATTCATCGAGGGAATCTAAAACACAGACAAACATTAATGACATTCCTTGCTAGCACAAATTGAGTATTAACAGAAAGAATACTTAGATATACTTATTATAGAAGAGAGGATTCGACATCAGAGTTCTAGATCAGAAGAGTATAGTTATAATCTAGGGGCATGTATTTACCAGACAGCCTATGAAAGACAATCAATTGATCTACCTAGAATAACTCAACTCTAAGCTTTGATACCACTGAATGTAAGACCCAGATTGATACAGGTTGCCCGATCCAATTTGACGTGTCACATTAGGGTCACCGAAGCGACCCACATTGAAATTTCAATTAAAACAAATTGTTAAACCACTTAAAACCATAAAACAACTTCTGAATTTAAAGTACAAGTTCAGAAATTATTCATTTAATAGAATAGTGTTCATAAATACACGTTATAAAATGAGTTTCAAACTTAAATATAAAACAAGACGTTATATACATGCCCCCTAATTACACAGGTATTGTACCCCACAAGCAGTGCAGAAGGAACTTCTATGTTGATGTCAATAATTGCACCATGATCAATCTTTTAAGCTATAATGGTAAAGAAAAACGTGAGCTTAGAATAGCTCAGTAATACATAACTACCAAAAGATGCTAACGACACAAGCAGGTAATGGCAAGCATAATATTGTCATGATATTCACAACAGACTCCAATTACGATTTGATATTTCAGTTAAGCATTATATTTGAACATAACAGAGTTATTCTCTATTCAATCACTGAGTATCAAGTGAGAAGCCTATAGTCTGAAGAATCAAAAGAGAGGTAGATTACGGAAGCTGAGCTAGGGAGTTTAGTTTGTTCCATTAAGTGAAATTTGGAAGCATCATAGAGTTTCAGACTTTGGTAAATCATTTTAGTAGGGTAGATTTTCAAAAGGGAAATGAAAGTTTTATTTTAATCATTTAACTACCCTCAAACTGAACTCCAGTATGTAGTTCCCCAAAACTACATCTATAAAGGCTTTAACCCAGGCTCGTTGGGCGTAGATGCTGACCTAACAAGTTGCCTTACGTCTAGTAGGAATCATCCTAGCTGAAATGTAGGAACCTAGTACAATAGGAATCACCCTAGCCGAAGCGTAGGAACCTAGTACAATAGGAATCACCCTATCTGAAGCATAGGAACCTGGTATAGTTGGAATCACCAGTCGGATCAAGGCTGAACCTACAGATACTTCGTATCTTATCCCAAGTGCCCTAGTAACAATTTAGGTAGTAATAATAGAAATTAATAGTAAGCAATAATAATAGTAGATATAAAGCAGACGATTGTTTTTAGTGAAACAATAACCAGAGAGCATGTTTTTCAAATCAAATATAGAGGTATATTTTAGACAGATAGAAGTCATGATTCAGATCAGAGAGACAGTCTTAGTTTCAAATCAGAGAGAATATTCATGTGCACTTGGAACACTAGATGGAACAATTTATTTCTCAGAGATAATTGGTATTTACAAAAAAGAGGAAAGACTAAACTTCTGACAATTTTAAACTAATTTCATAAATGAGGTCCCTATTAAAAAGGGGCTAGGTAACCAATGTCTCTAACTAAGCATTCGGAAATTGATATATTAGGATCATGCAGGATATCAGATATATCAGGAATATCCCAATCATTTTTTCCAAAAAGGGTATTTTGGTCATTTGATTACTAAGGGCAATTTTATAATTCAACCTAATAGGGACAAAATAGTAATTTGTATGATTAAAGGTTTTTACGATTTATTAGGTTTCCAAATCCACTTGAACTAACAAATCCCAACATTGTGGTAATTACCAAGTATTTGGACATATGTACCTCACTTGTATTCTTTTCTTAGAACTTATTGCATTGCATAGTTGTATAGATCATCTTCACAAATCAACACTAAACTTACCCTAGACAGTTGAAGAAGTATTTTTGCGATATCTCCCATCCTTGCAATAGTATCAGGAATGACCAACATACTTGAGTCATGATCCATATCCTATAAGAGCATCGCAATTGTTTAGGTATAATCGCTATATTCAGGATTTATCAAAGGCAATTTAATTATTCCAATCATGAGGGTGCTTGTAATACCTCTAACCCGGCTTAAAAGTAAACCAAATTTGGAAGTGTTTCCAAACAAACCTAAGGCGTCTTAACAAAACTCGACTAAGCATGCAATCAGAAAATCAGGGGAATTTAAAACTTTTTAAATATTGGGTAGGTCTATCCTCAACTTTAAATCATGCACAAGCGATATACATACATTAAGCAAAATACTTCAACCACTAGTTCGTAGCATGCCCTTAAATTTAGGTAATTCGAATTACAATGTTTATTACATTTTTCTACTATCACATAAGATCTCTTTTCATTCAAACATTAAATCGAATACAACTTGCATACTTCAAATCCTTTCTAAGACATATCAAGCAACGTTTAAGATTGTTCAGAATAACAGAAAAAACATTGATTAATGACCTTTAAGCTTACATGTTGTATTATTTAAAATTCAAACTTATCATCCAAGATTTACTTTCTAAGAATCAGTAATCACAACCAAAAATATATAACCATGGTAACAAGTATTCAAACACCATGTCTAACATAGCTCAACCAACAAGCAATCATGAGACATTAAAGACCATTCAAAAAGGTGATATTTACACTCAAATACTAATATCAAAGTTATTTAAACAAATATACAAACATTGGCTCACAAATTTAAGTCCTTATCTAAGGTCCTAAAGGCGGGACAAAGTTAAGATTTTCTTATCAATATTTCATATCTATCTTGAACTTATTCCTTTGAACAACATGCTGATTCATTACTAAATTATTTATAACTTAACATAAATACACCCCAATCGAACATGATTTAGCATGCAATTAAATACTAAGCAAAACATTTGACTTTATCTATCCCTGAGATAATAATTGATCATACTCGAATTTAACTTAGCTTATTCCACAAGCAAACCTCCAACTATCATGATAGTGCATTTACTCATCTAGTAACCATTTAGACACCACACTCAAGCATCCATGACCTTAAATCTTCAGATATCAAACTTTTAAGCAACTTTGGCAACTTTAACCTAAATAAGCATTAGAACTACCTTATCCTACCAGATTTATGTTACATGATACATATAAGCATACATACACACATACAAAGCAAGAAGGTCTAACTACTTTAAGCATAAACATATACCCAATTTGCCATACCAATATCATAACCATTATAATAGTTCAAAGAGCAGGCAACCCATGACACACATATAAAAGGCCCATTACAAAACTTTGCATACTAATAAACCTTATATATATATAGATGATCAAAAGATACTCTAAATGCACAATCCATACGTATTGACTATGTTCCACCATCTAGGAGTAATTAAGAAATTACAATACATACATCTTGATACTTGTGATCTCATCCAAGCTCAAAAGACAACTAAAGTAGATTCAATCCTGAAATGTGATGAAAGGATAGAGTAAGTATACATTTAATGAGGTAGCTTAAAGTATCTTAAAACAAGGTTAATCGACATATCCTTTCTCCCAAAATACATAATAACTATGTAAGCCTCCAGCTTGGTCAAGAAGCTAACCATTTGATCAATATTATTTGAATAAGGTATATCATTTCATACTTTAAATCAGTTATCAAACTAAACAATGGGATATCAAACATAGCGTCACATGAATTTATCTCAATAACTGTTACTTATCAAACAAGTTTTCAAATTAGAATATTATGAATACGAGTTACTTAACATGGAAGCTATCAAACATAACCTAACAAAGTATGTATCACTTGACTTACAAAATACCAAACATATCATGGTCAAGTATGTCACAAACATAGCACATTCTAGACATATTTTGCTTGTTACACAGAATTACCAATCATAGCACTTCGAAGACACGAATTACTTAACATACTAGTTATCAAGATAACATCTCAAAGATATGTTTTACTTATCATACAAGATAACAAATTAGCATAATCATCCTTCTTACAACTTTCGAACACAACATTAAAGCTTAAATCGAAAGATAATACATGTATCATGTAAGCAAGTATTACTTATCATGCAATATATCAAGGTAATCTATTAAGTTAGTTTACAGTTTAATAACTTTTACTTTATCATAGCCTTGAGATTCAAGCGACTTATTTCACTTGTATTTCTTTTGTTTAAAACATCCATAGTACCACTAATTCATGAGTATACATTTATGTACTTAAAACAGTCCGTACATATTTATATATATATTTCAAACAGTCCATATATACTTGTAGCTTATTCAAACTACCCATAAAGCATATATATACCCTTATAATTTCAAAACAGCCCATGTATACTTGTAGTTTATTCAAAACTGTCTATAAAGCATATATATACATTTATAATTTCAAAACAGTCCATGGATACTTGTAGTTTATTCAAAACTGCCCATAAAGCATATATATACATTTATAATTTCAAAATAGTCCATGTATACTTGTAGTTTATTCAAAACTGCCCATAAAGCATATATATACATTTATAATTTCAAAACAGTCCATGTATACTTGTATTTTATTCAAAACTGCCCATAAAGCATATATATACATTTATAATTTCAAACAGTCCATGACCTAGTTAGATTTAGTCGAAAATAATCCTTAACATTTTCGAACATAGGCTTTGATATATATATATATATATATAGGTGCTACTTATCATGTAAATTATCAATCATGGCACATTTTAAACTTAAATTTACTTATCATAATAAACGTTTGACAGATCATATCTTAGACTTGAATATTTGTCACATAATGTACCAAACGTAGACATAAGTTACTTATCCTATAAAATAACAAGCATAACATATTTTAGGCATGAGTTACTTATCACCAAGTGTACATAACATATCATTTCATAATCACATGTTACTTATCATTAAAGATATCAAGCATAACATAGCGTAAACATAAACTATTGGACACAAGTAGTATTTAGATAATTCTTTAACTTGGTTTACAAATTTCATTATTTGTATTTAACATAGCCTTGATAATCGAATTGCAGCCTAGGTACACGAATCCCCAACCTATTATCGCCAAGTGACCACACACTTCACTCCTACTATCGCCAAATAAGGACCGTAGTCTACCCTAAACATTGGCTCTATGGACTCTATGGCATGCCATCTATACCTAAGACTGACTCGAGACCAAGGCTTTCACATTTATCACCTTTTATTAGAAACCAAGTGAGCACAGCTCCTTATCACGATATCATATCAATAAGCTCATTAACCTTTTTCAATCTGAGCATATATTCACCTCATGTGAACTTCTCATTATAGATGAGCATTGTCCATATGCTTATTAACATGCCACCAAGGCTTATTCATAGTACATCACAAGATCAGCCACTCGTTTCATTCGAACAAGGATGTAATAAGTGAACATAGATCATTGATATTTATTCTAAAGCTAAGCATAGCTTCAAATTTCTTATACATACAATAAGTCTTAAATCTCATCATGTCCAGTTTATACACATGTAAATTTATATGCATAAAATTCAACCATATAACATGCTTTCAACCAACTTTTCATATCATATCATAGAGTACTTTTCAATAGAGTACTTACCTTATATCCAAGCTTAGCCATATTAACACCATTTAACTTTAAGAGCAAGTAAAATCAATTAAAGTAAAATAAATAAAGATGCTCGGGATAGTTTCACTCTATCCTGCGACTTTAAACTACACTCACAGTTAACTCTGACCTACTTATGTTCACGAATCATGACTCCTTTCTTTGTTTATCCACTGTTGTCCCTCGTTTGCCCTTAGTCCTCCAATTTCCTCTTTGTTTAAATGTAACAAAGGGGTGAAATGGTGTATTAGAGAAAATCCTAACATTAATTCTCATGTAAACTACTCACTTGATCATGTATACATGAAATTTTACACCAATCAGTCTACTAACAAAATGCACCAATACAAAACAGTCCCATATATATATAATCACTTAGATAATTTTACATAATGGTTACCAATTTTCAAATCAAGGCAAAATAGTTTATACATTGGTATACATGCTTAAATGCTTCAAAACAGTCCCCTCTACTCTCTTAAATGTTCAGAACAGACCTTAATACATTTACATGGATGCAAAACATTCCTTGACACATAATCACACATATAATGCTCAAATCAGCCCACAAATGTTCTTGTAATTGCATTATTGTCCTATTTTCATATGTGTACAATTACATGCTCAAAACAGTCCTCTAAGGTTCCTATAAATGAAATCTTGCCCTGTTTTCATATATACATAAGTACATGTTCAAATCAGTCCACATACTTCCTTACTTAAACAGTCCACATGTACATTCTTTAAATATTTCCCCTGTTTTAACTACTCAAAATAGTTCACGATTTTGTCCAAACAACCCTTACACATATATGCATACTTATTTACATGCCCGACACAGTTTTGAATGTATTTAACAAGCAATGTAATTAAATCGTAGCTCCAACTCAACATAGGATAGTATAATGATTTATTCGAATACTTGGATTATTTCAATCAAACTAGAATTCTTTACCAAGTATGTAACACCCCTTCCCGTATCCGTACACCGGATACAAGTCAGAAATGTTATGACTTCTTTATTCAAAGATCAGGGTAATTTAAAACTTTCATAAAACTTCTTCATGGTCACCCATCCTAAAATTTCTCCAGCCCAAGCACGCTTAACTTTATTTAAAACCGGCATAACTTATTTATCTGAGCTTCAAATCATAAATCAACTATCTTAGCAGGCAACTCATCGCCTAAGGTTATTCTTAACCTAGAATCTTTCTAGAAACGCCAATTATCATGAACTCTTAACGAACTTTAAAGACCAAACACAACTCAAGTAGGTTTAGCAAGTATGCATGCCACTACAAAAATCAAACATTAATTAGGATGTCATTACTGTGATTACCTGTTGAGCTTTCCAATATTGATGCAATGCTCTTCTCACTTTCATCTTGATTTACCTACGTGTGCAAAATCAACACACACTAAGTACGAACTTAGTGAAGCATAAGATGAGAACATATATAAAATACTTTACAGTGCATAATACTATTAAAAGCATGATATCCTTTTAAACATGTAATATGCTATGTAGAAATGTCTATGCATAAAAACATACTGTAAACTTTATACTTTAAAAGCATAAATTCATCTTGTAAAGTCATATCTATACTATAAAAGTACTATTCTTCTTTATGAGCATCGTAACTGCCAACTCAAAAGGTTGGATCTCGACATCATAGGGTATCGTTATAACTACCAACTCAAAAGATTGGATTTCGACACTATAAAGCATCGTAACTGCCAACTCATAGGTTAGATTTTGACACCATAAGGTATCGTCATAACTGCAAACTCAAAGGTTGGATTTTAACACCATAAGGTATTGTTATAACTGCCAACTCAAAGGTTGGATTTCGACACTATAAAGCATTGTAGCTGCCAACTCATAGGTTGGATTTCGACACCATAAGGGATCGTCATAACTGATCGCCTTGTGATACTTGTTGGTGTTGCATATTGTTTAAATCTTTTTTAGAATCTCAAATTCATGTGGTGCACCATCTTCTTTTGTCTTTGTACTCCTTCAAATGATTTCTCTTGAGTAGATGGATGGTTCTAGTTTCACATCTCTGATTTGAACAACCATTGGTGGGTTATGCACGGTGGGAAACAACATCAAACCACATTCTTCTCATAAAGTTTTCCAACAAAGTTTTAGAAACATGGAAATGTCATATGAATTGATCAACTTCGAGACTTCATGTGATCAAACATCCTCTTTGTTTCCTTGCATCTTTCGGTGTAGTTCCTTTTCAAACCTATGTTTTCTTTTGTTTCCTACAATCACAACTAGATTAGTAGAAAAGAAAATCATATTTAAAAGAGTAGAGAAAACAAACACAACAATGCTTATGAATGGTGGTTGATGCTTGATGTTCTTCATGGAAAACTTCATTGGTTCATCAAAACATGGATGATGCTTGATTATCTTCATGATTGACAATGCACTTGGAATGTCCCTTGAAGCCTTCTCATCATCCTGTAATAATGACAAATCAAGAATAGGAGGAAAAGAATGGTTAGTGTAAGATAAAATCTGTTTCTCTTTCTCCTTTTCTTCTCCACATCCTTTTTTTCACTCTCAACATTTGTTTGAACTTCTTATTCTCCAACTTTTTCAACCACAATCTCACTCTCAATCCTTTCATTTTCAACTCTATTTGCTTTTCCCTCCTCAAAATGTTTTTCTTCTATTGCATTCTCTTTGATTTTCTCATTTTCTTTCATGGCCTCAATACTCTTCTTTAAGAGGATTTAATCAGCGTTCACTTGGCTTGGTGTTAAGGGTGCCAAAGTAATCTTCTTGCCTTCATATGAGAAAGGGTATCGCTTGGTGTACCCATCGTGTGTTGCTTTCTTATCATATTCACATAGTCATCCTAACAACAAATGACCCGCGTTCATGGGCACCACATTACATAGGACTTTCATCTTTGTACTTTCCAATAGAGAATGGGATAAGTACTTTCTTGGTGACTTTTAATTCTCCTCCATCACTCAACGATTGTAATTTGTATGGATTAGGATGTTTGGTTATCTTCAAGCCTAGTTTCTCCACCATTAAAGTGCTTGCAACGTTGGTGCAACTTCCTCCATCAATGATCATGAAGCATACTTTTCCATCCACATGACATCGGGTGTGAAAGATGTTCTCTCTTTGTTGACCGTCTTCTATTGATTAAATGTTCAAGTTTCTTTTAACAACGAGAAACTTTTCTGAAGTAGATGGAAGAACAAGAGAATTTTGTGACATTGTTTGTGAAATAAAATAAACCTTACCAGCACACTCACAAACTCCTCACAAGATCACTCCAAAGAAAGTATATATGTAATTCCACTCCCCTCGTGTTTCACTCTTGGGAATTTTGTCTTTTACTTTCCCTTCTGATCTCACGTACTCTTAGCCTTTTTTAACTCCTTCTCTCTTGTATAGTTCTTGGAAGAACTAACTCAAGACTCTTCAAGTATGTTCTTTGGCGTCGGCTGAGAGAATTGTTAGGGTAGGAAGAAAATATAATGCAATATAGGTTGGGTTAAAATGAGGAAGAAAAGAAAGAATGGGTGACTTACAAAATGCAGACTACTTACAACCTTTCTTGAGAAACAATCAAACTTCTTTGAACTTGCTTCAGGCTTGGTTGATGTTGTTGATGACTTTGTCCTTGCCCTTTGTTGTGCTTTCAAACTTTTCTTTTTCTACTTTTCTCTTTTTTTTATACTATGAATTCCTTTGAAGAAGATGAAAATGAATTCTTTTGCTTTTCTTTTCTTTTTTTCTTTTTATTTCTTTTTTTGCACATAAACTGAATTACAAAGGTAGGTACTTCCTTGTTTCCACCAAAGCTTTAATACCATATGATGCACGAGAACTCTTGCGTTATTGCTGATGAATACTTGCTTGATTGTTTCCCGATCGTTGGAAGCAAGTAAGTAATCCTTGTAATGCAAGAATGTTGTAAAAGGAATGCTTTAAGGTAGGATAAGATGTATAAACTAAGGTAATCATACATACTAAACATGGATCAACTTAACATGTAACACCCCAAAATTGGGCCTAGTCGGAATTAAATTCTGGAAACTGGAAATTTTACATTGAAAAGTCAAAAATATAGCATTTACTTTTGATCAAGTAGTCAATTATTCAAATATTGAATTCCATATTAGTGTTGTTATTGATCATGGACATAGTTGCAAACCTTAAAAACTTGTTCTAATGACTGAATTGTGAAAATTCAAAGTATTGGGGTGGAAGTATAAGGAATCAAGAGTTAGAGGGTCAATAGGGTAAATAAACCCTCCATGGCTTAGTCATCTTCACGTGTATTGCCGAGAGTTTCTTCCTTCATTACAAGGAAATCTAGCCATAATTGATTGGAAACTAAATAAAGAAAATATAAGAAAGAAACTGTAACCCCTTAGCCCGGCCTGGCCGAAACTGGACTAAAAGAATCATATTAGGTTTGCCAAAGCAAACTCGAACTAATAACCTAAATCGAGCCCCTTTTTTTCCTTTTTATCTTGTCTATATGCATATATTATCCTAAGCGAGCATGCTTCAGCGGAAATGTCACAATAAATATATATTGTGAAACAGAGTCCAATTGCTCAACAATTCACATTAGGGACCAAAATGTAATTTTTGCAAATTATAGGGTCTTTATCACAATTAAGATTACCCAACCTTAGTTAATTCAATTTCATGCTCATATGTTAAATTCCAACTCAAAACAGCCATCAAAACTCATTCAATTGCATACATAACAATCAGGGACTAAATTTCAATATCTTCAAACTTCAGTAAACATAATTACACAAAATCAACATGGCATACCGATACGAGAAAGCATGTACCAATACAGCCTAACTAACATAACGGCTACTCATACCGATACATGTATAATCGTATCGATACGGTGTGTTGACTTACCCGTACCGATACAACCTTAACAACATACCGATCCCCCCTTTGTTATCTCAAAACTCAAAATTCCAGAACTAAAAATCGTACCGATACGATACCCCGCATATCGATACAGATTGTTAAAATTGAAGGGATCATTTCAGCATGCAAACCCATGTACCGACACCAGTTCATAATTTTTCCTAAGGCGTAGCGATTCGGTGGCTAGGCATACAAATACCCTTTGCTTGCTTTATTTCAACGGTTTGAGCATTAACAGGACCCCGCGTACCGATCCTTGGGTACCCGTACAGATACACAGAGGCTTGTAATGATCTCTAGGTCTAACATATGGCACTTTTGCTCATTCCATTTATCTTAACACATATCTAAACATCATATAACATCATTAACATGCCTAAACATCAACATACTTGTACCACAATGTTTATAGGCATGCTCCCTAGTCAACATCCAAAACATAAAACCAACCACATCTCAAGCACTTTAAACCACTTACAAATCCAAACCAACAATTAAAACTTGCACAAAATTGGGAGTTCACCAAAAACCCTCCCAAATCAACATTTGACACATTGCCTTTATTACTATTATTAAGCGTTTCAAACCATACTTTAAAAACAAGTCCTTGGAATTCTCTACATTGATGGAAAAAGAGAGCGTAAGCACACAAGGCTTAGTGAGGAATGCTCAAAAATCAACCATCATCAATGCATTTTAACCCAAATAACATTCCTTTTGAAAACCACTCTCCAAACATTTTTCAAACATTATTTCAACATCATGCCTTATCAACCATACACTTAACATTTCCAAAACAACATATTAAACCATATGCAACATGTGTCATAGATCAACATGAAAATCCTATTTGCTACCCTCGATTTATATTTTCCCATTCATACTACCAATGCAAGGCTTAAAGAGTAAGACATGTTTAAATCCTCATTAAACAACATAATCCATCTCATGATATATCATCAACTATATTGGCTTAAGTGATCATTAACCAAGTTCCACTTTACAAAACTTAACATCGGATACACGGATTCAACAAGTGTTCCCTCAACATTTAACATACAATCTATCGGCATCTTTAGGTTCACCAACAGGAGTTTTCGGAACACATAAACCCCTCCACCGTTGTGATACCCGTGGTGGAGTTTTCAGTACACATAAACCCCTAAACACCACTCATCGGCTAGATGTATAGCCCACTAATGGGAGTCTTTGGTACAAAGACCTAAACCCCTCAACCGTTAGGGTACTTGGACGGAGTTTTCGGTACTACGGATCAAAACACCTCAACATCCAAGGCAACTTTTTATAGTGCACTATCAATACTACGGCCGACCAACTATATCCTATAACATTTACAAAATATTTTCATACCATCACTTGCCAATATAATTCATTTCATTAACAACAACTCACTATTTTCATATGAATCAATTAAAACCAATTAACCAATGCAATAAACCTTTGATTAACCAATGTTCATAAACATTAACAAAATGTGCAGTACTTCCAAATGCATCAACATCATTATGTATCAATTTCTAGTATTAAACCATGCTCAAAACATGCATATACAGTGAGTAATTAAACCATTTAAACAAGTGCATAAAACCAATTGTCAAACCGAGTTCGAGAGAAAATTCATCATTTGCTTACTTCCGAGCTTAGACTAGTATTTCAAGCTTGATCTAAACTTCCAAACACAAATTTCAAACCTTTGCAAAGCTTTAAAACATGTTCTCACTCACCGACACGCAAAGCCTCGCTTGCCGATACGGTAACCTCACCCCCAAAGCTTCTGAAACAATCGTTCAAGCTTGAGGATCAACTTCCCCTAATTTATCTACACAAAAACAGAGGATTCAATACTTCAAATGCATTCAACAACATAGTAACATAAATCCTCAACATCCATTACTCAATTTCACTCCATAACAACCAGAATCAACATCAAACATCCTCTAAACTTAACCCAGCCACAATCTAACATCTTAACCCATCAATTAACATCTAAAAACATAGCAACAACATCCTTATACCTCTAGCATCATTAAACCACCACAAAACCCAAAAAACTCACAACTAACAACCTAGAAAATTAATGATTCACATAGTTTTGGGATTCCAATGTTAAAGCCCACTTATCAGCATTAATAAACATCAAAATCATGATTAAAATCAATCAAGAACTCAACAAAATAGAGACTATATGAAAATCCATCAATTAAACCAATTAAACCTCAATTTAACAAATCTTTCATAATTAAATCATCAAATCAAGTTAGAAAACATATGTAAAGGATCAATAAAATGGGAATTTCAATAAATAACCTTATATTAGAGGAGAAGAACAAAGCTCACCTCTAAATTTGGCTTTCCTCTTAATTAGATGAGTTTTCTTGAGAAAACAAGTTCAAACAAATAGATTTTGTTAGAAAACCATTAAAGATACAATTGATAACAAAAGAAGATTAAAATCAAGTGTTTACCTGAGAAAATTAAAGTGGAAAATAGTGTTTGGCTGGAGAGAATTTGAGAGAAAAGCTTTTGATGAAAATTTACTTACGTGATGTTTCTTTTAAAATCTAATTATGAAGTTAATCTCTCCAAACCTTTTTATCTTTTATAAAACCTTTTTAAAATATCCAATTTTAAGATAAATGTCTGATATTAGACTTTGGCCAAATATCTCCTAAAAGATTCTATGTTTTGACCCTTTTACAAAATAGTCACTAAAAACAGTCACCAAAATGTCCAATTTCAAGACCCCTTTTTGTAAAATTAATTTTACCAAAATTATTTCCATATTAAATAATGATTTTAGATTAATTTTTCGTATTTTTATCTCATCCAAAAATATTTATTTCAAATTAAATCTTGAAACTGACTTGAATCCTCTAAGCTGATTTGTCAAACCGTCTAAACCACTTAGAAAACTTCTAGGCCCAAAATAGGGGTGTTACAACTCTCCCCTTAAGAAATTTCGTCCTCGAAATTTACCTGATGAGAATATAAGCGAAAATTAAGAAACCATGTCTGACTTATTCTCCCACGTGGACTCCTCAACACCGTGATGCCGCCACAACACCTTAACAAGTTCAATTTTCTTGTCACGAAGAACTTTACTACTGGATTCAAGGATCTCCACTGGTTCCTCATCATAAGACAAATCTGGTTGTAACTCAACATCTTCAAGTGGAATTACATGTGACGGATCCAAACGATATCTCTGCAACATTGATACATGAAAAACATCATTAATCTTCTCCAACTCAGGAAGCAAACTCAACCGATAAGCCACAAGACCAATACGTTCCAACACCTCATACGGTCCAATAAACCTCGGGATCAACTTTCCCTTGCACCCAAAACGCAACACATTCTTCCAAGGTGATACTTTCAAGAAAACCTTTTCACCAACAACGTACTCAACCTCTCCATGCTTCAAATCTGTGTAGGATTTCTGCCTATCTGAGGCTGCTTTCAAATGATCGCAAATCATCTTTACTTTCTCATCCATGTCTTTCAACACATCAAGCATTGAAACATACTTTTCCCCAGCCTCAGCCCAACACAAGAGTGTACAACACTTTATACCATACAAGGCTTCATACGATGCCATCTTTATACTTGCTTAATAGCCATTATTGTAAGTAAACTCAACCAAAGGCAACTGTCTTTCCCAAGTTCCTTGGAACTCAATGATGCAACATCTCAATATATCCTCAACAATATAAATTACACACTCAGACTGTCCATTCTTCTGAGGATGATACAAAGTACTAAAATTCAAGCGAATAGCTAAAGCTTAATGCAAACATCCCCGAAACCTTGCTGTAAATCGCATATCCCTATTCAAAACAATCGACTTAGGTACCCCTGCAACCTCACAATTTCAGCAACAAACAAATCTGCCAACCTATCCAAAGTATACGTCGTATGAACTGGCAGAAAATCTGCACACTTCGTAAGCCGATCAACAATCACCCAAATGGAATTCTTTTTAGTTGGTGTCAAAGGCAATCCCGACACAAAATCCTTGGTGATCGTCTCCCATTTCCACTCTGGAATTTTCAATGGCTGCAACAACCCGGAAGAAAATTGGTGTTCAATCTTCACACGCTGACATGCCATACATTTAGCAACAAAATCAGCCACATCCTTTTTCAAACCCACCCAATAGTGCTCTTCCTTCAAATCTCGATACATTTTAGTACTACCGAGATGCATAGCAAAAGGACTAGCATGTGCCTTGATCAAAATCATCCGCCTCAACACTAGGCACCACTATCCGATCCTTAAAGGACAACACTCCTTCACCATTAAAGTGAAAATTCGTCGGATTTCCATCCATGATGTCCTTGACATGCGGTACCAATGCCTCATCATAAGGTTGTTTTTCCTTAATCAAATGCGAAAATGATGGTTTCACTTGCAATTCTGCCAACAAATCTCCATCACGGGTCACACTCAACCTTGCAAACATGGCTCTTAAATCCACAACAGCTTTTCTACTCAAAGCATCAGCCACAACTATAACACCCCTCAACCGTATCCATCATTGAATACGAGTTAGAGATGTAACATGACACTCTTACAATAGTTCTTATTTCAAAATCGATAAAATTTTGTTTTTTTTAAATATAATCAATGAACTCTTTAACTAAAATAATATTTAATCGTTAAAATTTAAAACTAATATTTCTAAGTTCGATCTGAACCTAGATTCAGGCAGTAACTTGGCAGTTCGATTCTCCTTTATATAAATAATAAAACTCCCTAAAAACTGCCTAATTTAAAAATCATTTAAATAGCCAATAAAATATGATCTCAACATATTTAATTAATAATATCCATTAAAAGTATGCATATTCATGTTATAACATTACAACCATTTCCTATATTTTCATATCAGAGTAACCAAAACATTTATAAGATGCATGCCAACTAATAATATCAAAAGAGACATCGAGGATGTCTTACTGATAATGATGTACCGTTCCCAAAATAGATGGTGTATTCTCTTGTAGCTCCTTACTCCTTACGAATTTTTACTTACGCGTGAAACACTCACACGCTAAGTAAAAACATAGAGAGGCAACTAATAATTCAATAAATAACATTAAAAATAATAGTTTATATAAATAAGACAGTTCATATCGAAAACCACTATTATTTTCATTTGCACTTTTCACTGTTATTTAAATCATAGCACAATGTAAGATAAATGAGAATGTATGGTATGCGAGTCACTATTGAGTATGCACATGTGCGGCATCAACTATATTGTTGTGCCAAAATAAAACACTATATCATTTTATCACTACTGTAAACTTATACAGCATCATTGTATCACTAGGTCATAGCTGTAGATCACAACATCATTGTTTCACTTAGCAACTGTTGTATATTTATACAACATCACTGTATCATTATACTCCCACCTCATTGGCATGCAAATTATACCAAGAAATCTCATAATGCAAACAATGGGCATTAACATTCACTATTATATATCATTCACTTATTTAAAATATCAAAAGATATTAACATTTCACAGTATCATATAAAAGTGGAATGAGGCAGTTCATACCCGAAAATCATTCATAGTTCTTTTCAAAAATCATTGAAAAGATATCATTTGTGAATTGACGTTCGATATAGACTCATCGCAAGTATTTCTCATATCAAATAAAATAGTAGAAATGCACTCACTTGTTGCCTCACTAGAAAGCTTTACCCTTATACACAGCTTCACTTTTGCACTTTTTCCTTGCCTTTAGAAATGCTCGGCACCCGGTTTGGATTACGATTATAATCTACAACAATTTCACCAACATATACAATTAAAGTATATGTTAGTATCATTCTAACTTTAATATACATTAGGAATAATAATAATATTCCTACATATACTTTCATTACCAATCCTATCTCTCAACATAAAAGTTAACCCTTATACTTCCAAATCTTTCAAAATAATCCTTTACCACACATCTTCAATTTCAATTCAACTTTTCACTTTAATCACATATTTTCCCAACTTTACAATTTAGTCCTCAACACTTTATAAACTTCCCATTAGTCCAATTAACATTCCAAAGCTTACAAAATCATCCTTACACCATTTCTAACCTTAGAAAAATTTTCCATAATTTTCCTCAAATTTTTCCCTATATGTCGAATACCAAGGGTCATTCTCCAAAATTTTTCCAACTTGATTCAAGCATAAATTTAACCTTATAACATCATATTCAAGCTTTTCACATCATTTCCCATTCAAATAAAAATTTTGCAAGAGTTTCCCCTAATTTTTCAATTTTCCCAAAAATACCTAAAACCAAAATTCCATGAAAATTTTCATCATATCATGTATGAATCATCATCACAACCTCAATTCTAACTAAAACAATCCTTAAAACACAAAATCTCTACTTGTTCTTCATAAACCCTAATCTTCAATCTCAACATATAGTCATGGAAACCACTCAGAAATTATAACAAATGAAAGAGAATTCAATGGAGATTAATTTTCTATTTCATGTCTTGAACCAAAAACCAATCGAATCAAACCAAAATTTGAATCAAAAAATTCTTACCTTGGCTATGGTGGATTTCAAATTGGAGGAAGAAGAGGAGAGAGTTTCTAGCTTTTTCTTTAATTAATTAACAAGACAAATGGCATATTTAATTTTTAATCCTAATATAAAAATCTTCATCAATAGTGAAATGACCATTTGCCCCTTAGTTATAACCAATTAGGTGTTGACACCTCTTAATTTCACTTTTCCATAATCATCTTTAATTAAAAAGTAAGGGCAAAATGACTAAAATGCCATTAATGAATCCATGTATTCACAAAAATGCCATTTGTTCACTATTTCAAAATATTGTCTTCAATTGAATCTAAATCGATTAAAGACAATTCCAAAATAAAATGTCATGTCCTTCAAGTCCTCTTACAACTCCCTTCAAAATTTCATCACAATCTGAGCTCATACGATTACCAGAATCACATTTAAACTTTAACTGTAATTTTCCAATAATAGAAACATCGAATCGAACCAACAATTTTATATTCGATTCACACCCTTAAGTGATCTATTTAATTATAGAATAAAAATAATTATTGGGAAAATTACCATGTTGGTCCCTAAACTTTTCTCAACTTTTCACTTTGGTCACCAAACTTTAACATTTTACATTTTAGTCACTGAACTAAAACCACCAACTTTTGATTCTTTGGAAAATAATCACTAACCAAAAATTGGGGTATTACAACAACATTTGCCTTGCCCAGATGATATTCAATTGTCAAATCATAGTCCTTAAGAAACTCTAACCATCTACGTTGCTTAAGATTCAACTCTTTTTGCTTCATCAAATACTTCAAGCTCTTATGATCCGTGTATACAATACACTTCTCACCATAAATGTAATGTCTCCAAATCTTCAGTGCAAACACTACTGCAGCGAGCTCAAGATCATGCATAGGGTAGTTGTGCTCATGCAACTTCAAATGCCTCAATGCATAAGCTACAACTTTCCCATCCCGCATCAACACACACACCAAACCAACATAAGATGCGTCGCTATAAACCAATAACTCTTTTCCTGACTCAGGCTGAATCAAGATTAGAGCTTGTGTCAAAGCTTCCTTCAACATCTCAAAAGCTTATTGTCTAGCTTTTGCCCACTCAAACCGTATATCCTTTTGCAACAACTTGGTTAACAGAGCAGCAACTCTTGAAAACCCATCCACAAAATATCAGTAATAACCCACCAAATCCAAGAAACTACAGACTTCTTTTACAAACTTAGGCTGCTTCCAGTTCACAACCACCTCAAACTTGCTCAACATGGATACCTTCAGGTGAAACCACATGTTTAAGAAAAACCACTTCCTTAATCCAAAACTCACACTTGCTCAATTTGGCGTAAAGCTGGTTATCTAACAAGGTCTGCAACACAATCCACAAGTGTCAATTATGATCCACCTCGATACAAGAGTACACAAGAATATCATCAATAAACACTACAACAAATTGACCCAAATATTCATGGAACACCCAATTCGTCATGTCCATGAATGCTGCAGGCGTATTCTTCAACCCAAACGGCATCACCTAACACTCATAATGGTCGTACCTCATACAAAAAGCATTCTTCAACACATCTTTATCCTTAACCTTCAATTGATAATACCCAGATCTCAAATTGATCTTGGAAAACACCGTAGCACCTCGGAATTGATCAAACAAGTCATTAATTCGCGGTAAATGATGCTTATTCTTAATCATCAACTTGTTTAGTTGTCGATAGTCAATACACATCCTCAAAGTGCTATCCTTCTCTCTCACAAACAACACTGGTGCTCCCTATGGCAAAACACTAGGCTAGATAAAACCACTATCCAACAACTCCTGGAGTTGCGTCTTCAACTCTTTCAACTCCTTACAACAAAACACTAGGCCAAATAAAAGCACTAGGCTAGATGTATAACCCACTAATGGGAGTCTTCGATAAAAATATCTAAACCCCACAACCGTTAGGGCACTTGGATGGAGTATTCGGTACTACAGATCAAAACCCCTTAACATCCAAGGTAACTTTTTATAGTGCACTATCAATCCTATGGTCGACCAACTATATCCGATAACATTTAAAAAACATTTTTATACCATCACTTGCTAATATAATTCATTTCATTAACAACAACTCACCATTTTATATGCATCAATTAAAACCAATTAACCAATGCAATAAACCTTGCATTAACCAATGTTCATAAACATTAACTAAAATGCACATTACTTCCAAATGCATCAACATCATTATGTAATCAATTTCCAACATTAAACCATGCTCAAAACATGCATATACAATGAGTAATTAAACTATTTAAACAAGTGCATAAAATTAGTTGCCAAACTGAGTTCGAGAGATAATTCATCCTTTACGTACTTTCGAGCTTAGACCAGCATTTCAAGCTTGATCTAAACTCCCAAACACAACTTTCAAACCTTTGCAAAGAGGTATAACATGTTCTCACACACCGACACGCAAAGCCTCGCTTGTTGATACAGTAACCTCGTCTCCAAAGCTTCTAAAACAATTGTTCAAGCTTGAGGATCAAATTCTCCTAATTTATCCACACAAAAATAGAGGATTCAATGCTTCAAAATGCATTCAACAACACAGTAACATAAATCTTCAACATCCACTACTCATTTTCACTCCACAACAACCGAAATCAACATCAAACATCCTCCAAACTTAACCCAGCCACAATCTAACATCGTAACCCATCAATTAACACTAAAAACACAACAATAACATCCTTATACCTCAAGCATCATTAAACCACCCACCCCAAAAACTCACAACTAACAACCTAGAAAATTAGAGATTCACATAGTAACGATTCCTGCCTTGAATTCCTAACGAACCCGAAAGGGGTGTTACATTTGTGGTATTAGAGATAAACTTTAGTCAATTCTAAGACTAAACTAAAGTCTATTTTATTGTCATTGCATTGCATATGCGACCTAGGAGTTTATTATTGTGTATATTCTGACTTGCAACTAGCCTGATCATTTTCTTTATATAGTAGTTATGTCTAGGTCAAATGAAGCTCACATGAATATTGAGCTTTTTATTGTCTCCTCGACTCATGGTGAGGATACAAGAGGGAAGACCCTCCAAGTCTATAAGATATTCGATAAAAAAACCAAACCCTAAACTGTTGATACGGGCTACTCAGCTTGAGCGTTATCAGAACATAGTTATGATGTTCAAACAATGTATAACTTTATTGGAATAGGTTGCACAACCCTTTATGATGACTATCGAATACCCTAAACCTCTATCAAAAAACTTTCCCAATATCAAGCTTATATGTTTACCATGAGGGAAGATTATAATCCTGAAATTCGTAAGTATTGGCTATTGAATTATATTATTGATGTCGCTATCATTGAATCATCGCAAGGCCATACTAAAAAAAATGATATGGAATCATTGTTTTCTTCCTCCCTTATACAATAAGAAAGAAAAAATAGCATAGCTTTAAACAATATGTATATCAATGGCCATTTCGTTTTGGCAATACTGTAAGGCCATTGTACTGGCTGACACTGCGTTACCTACCCAATCCCTTAAGGGTAAGGAACAAAAGCAAGTAACATTGGGAGCTGCAAGGAGGTCTAGCAGTTCTACAAGGACATCAAACCATTAGGGATCTAAGGCCATTTCTTAGGTACATTCTGCTGGGAGTATAGAGAATAATGATGATTCAAATATTATGACAAGTATTATTGAACTATTCTTCTATCATGTGCATGCATTGATAGATCCTATATCTATACATTATTTCATAAGTCTTGTATTGATCAAAGAATTCAAGCTATTGTTTGAACCCATAACTTCCAAGATTATTGTGACCAACCCACTACGTGATAGTGTTGAAATTAAGCCTAGTGTGTAGGAATTGTCCTCTAATGATTCAAGGGATACCTTTTCTCGTTAGCCTTATGGCTCTCTCTATCCACGAATTTGATGTTATATCAAGGCTTGATTGGCTCGATGAGCACCAAGCTTGGGTGAATTGTAGTAAAAAGAAGTTGTATCTCCGAGGTGTCGGTGAGGAGAGCATAACTCTCATGAACTTTGGAGGTAGTAATTCATTGTTGTATGGCATAGAAGGGAAGAACAAGAAAGAACCAATGTTGCTAGACATCGACACCGTACAATAATTTCCCGAGGTGTTTTCGATGAACTTTTGGGTTTGCCACCTACTTGTGAAGTTAAGTTTAGTATTGGGGTGCAACTGGAACCATCCCAGTTTCTATTACACCCTACAAAACGGCTCTGATAGAACTCATGGAGCTCAAGGCCCAAATTCAAGACTTGTCGAATAAGGGTTTTATCTGACTGAGTTCCTCACCTTGGAGAGCTTCGGTCTTCTTTGTTAAGAAGAAATATAGATCTATGCAACTTTGCATTGACTATCGACAATTGAATAAGTTGACTATCAAAAATAAGTACCCTTTTCGAAGGATTTATGACCTTTTTGACCAACTTAAGGATGTTACCATTTTTTTCAAAATTGATTTAAAGTTTGGGTATTACCAAATGAAGGTCAACGAATGTGATGTGCCCAAGACTGATTTCCGTACAAGGTATGCCACTACGAATTTTTGGTAATGCCTTTTGAGTTAATCAATGCACGGGCTGCCTTCATGGATCTCATGAACTGGGTTTTTAGACCCTATCTTGATAAGTTTGTATTGGTGTTCTTTGATTACATATTGATATATTCTAAGAATTAAGCTGAACATCAACATCATCTTCGTGTTGTGCTTCAAACCCTTGGGGAGAAGCAGTCATATGCAAAGTTCAGTAAGTGTGAGTTCTGGCTCACCAAAGTTTCATTTCTAGGACATGTGGTTTCTATAGAGGGTATTCATGTAGACCCGAAAAAGATTCAAGCAATAGTTGATTGGATGCCATCGAAGAATATAGGTGAAGTTTGTAGTTTTCTTAATCTTTCTGGCAATTACAAAAGATCTATCAAAAAGATTTTCTATAATAACAGCACCATTAACCAAACTCCTACAAAAAGATGACCCTTATGAATGGACTGAGAAGCAGCAAAACAGTTTTGATCAGCTTAAGCAAGTATTGACTCACACATCGGTTCTAACCCAACCTGAGTCTGGTAAAGACTACACCGTATATAGTGATGCATCGTATTAGAGCTTAAGAGTATTGATGAAAGAAGGCAAGTAGTTGTGTATGTTTCAAGGCAACTTAAGCCATACGAGATGAACTACCCTACCCATGATCTTGAATTGATTGTGGTTGTTTTTGCCTTAAAGATCTATAGGCATTATCTCTACAGAGAAAAATGTTATCTATACATCGATCACAAGAGCCTCAAATACATGTTGACACAGAAGAAGCTTAACCTTCGTCAAAGCAGATGGATGGAACTTCTCAAAGATTATGACCTTGTAATTGATTATCACCCGGGCAAGGTCAGCGTTATAGTTGATGCACTCAGCCGCAAACCTTTGCCTGCTCCTTGAGCTATCAACGCTATTTCAAGTTACGAAGACACCGACCTTTAGTAGCTAAACTTCAAGTACAGTCTACCATTATAATAAGAATCAAGTCGTTGCAAGATCAAGATCTTGAACTACAAGCCATTGTCACCAGGCTTCAGAGTAATCCTGATCTTGACTTTAAAATTAACTTTGAATGACTCTTGTGTTTCTGTGATAGAATTGGTATACCGAATGACAAATCCCTTCATGATGATATCCTCAAGAAAGCTTATTGTAGCCCTTTTCTCAATTCACCTATGGTTAATGAAAATGTATAAAGACCTTCAGGAACTGTACTAGTGGCCTGGTATGAAGAAAGCCATTACAGAGTATGTATCTAAGTGCCTTACGTGCCAGTGAGTTAAGGATGAGCACCGTGTCCCTATCGGATTATTGCAACCCATTGAACTTCCCCAATGGAAGTGGGAGAGAATAACCATTGACTTTGTTAGTGGATTACTGCCAAACATGATGCTATTTGGGTCATTATTGATTGTTTCACCAAGTCCACCCACTTCTTACCAGTAAGAATAGACTACGGCCTTCCCAAGTTAGCTGACTTATACATGAAGGAAATAGTTAGACTCAATGGAGTACCCAAGTAATTTATCCCCGATTGAGACCTCCATTTTGCTTCATGATTTTGGAAAGCATTGCAAGGAGCTCTGGGCACCTGAGTCAATTTAGCAAAGCTTTTCACCCTCCGTCTGACTCTCAGTCAGAAAGGGTAACTCAGATATTGAAAGACATGCTTCGTGCATGTGTCATTGACTTTGAAAAAACTTGGGAGAGGTCCCTACCTCTCATCGAGTTTGCTTATAATAATAGTAACCAATCATCTATTGGAGTGGCACCGTACGAAGCATTGTATGGTAGAAAATATAGAACATCGTTATGTTGGTCCGAACATGGTGAAAGCAAGCTGTTGGGCCCTGACTTACTTCAGGAAACTAAAGAATGGGTTACTGCTACCTCTCTAAAAGTAGTATTTTTAATGTCAATCTTACAATGCTTTTGCTTGTTTTTAGGCACATTTAGTTGCATAAGGTTGTTAAAATCATGCATTTGCATAAGGAGTTTATAATTAAGTCTATGCCAGTGAGAATGGTTGTTTTGTTGGCAATTTTGCAGGTTTGACATAGTATTTGGCCCAAAAATTAAACACATGAAAGAATGTCGGAGAGAATGCCGAGTTGTTGTTGGCAGCGAAGGACCAGAAGAGAAATGTCAAGCACCATTGGCAATACGTTGCCATAAAAGTTATGCTAAGATTCCTTGGCAATGCCAGTCCAAAAAAATAAGACCAGATCAGGTTGCAGAAAAATATCCTTTTATCAAACTTCAAAAAAATAGGATGGCAAAAAAATAGGATGCCAAGTCTGTATGGCACTGATAGATCGAATGATGCCAGGCTCGGCTGCCAAAGGATCAACGGCATATGACGTCAACCTTAGTGAAAACCTGATCAGCTTATCATCTTATCAGCTTATCACCTTATCAGCTTATCAATTTAAATATGGATAAAGGTGATCACAAGCCTTATCCCTTGCACAATCAAAATTCAAATGCAAGGCTTATCCTAAGGTTTCCCATGCCTATTTAAAGGAAGAGAAGAGATCGATCAAAAACAACTAACAATTGGGAACTAACAACTAGACAAACTTGGAGAGGATTTCATTGACGATCAGAAGAGGAAGGCTACTGGTTCGACTAGCTAGACCGAGGGCTTGGAGCCATTGAAGGGATGCATCGAGAGACCCCCTTCTTGCCCATTCTCTTTGTTTAGTTGTTTTTATTTGTTAATGATGATGTATTTTGAAAATGTTTATGGTTTTTTGGTTAAATCCCTCACCATTAACTAATTCAATAGTTGGTGGGGGATGTTTGTGTTGAAACGCTGTTTTCATGTTTAGTTTTTAATAATAAATCTACCTTGGCAATGCTTTATCTATTCGGCATACTTTAAAGTTTTCTAAATACTATGTCAAGCAAGAGCTGGTACTGTTGGCCTATTGCGCCTCAATATCTTAATATACTTGGGGTGGAAACGATTAAGTTGTTGAATACTGAGGAAAGAAGCTTCGAGAGAAGTCGTTCAAGTAGATGAAATTACTTTGGGGGTGAAATCTACCCCTTAGGAGTATAGATTGGATCTTAATCAAATTGGTTTATTTAAAAGCAAGCACTATAGATATATAGGGGTTTTTACATGATCAATTTAGGGCAATGACCATCGAGAGAGGCTTTGCTAATTTTCAATCTGCTCGGCAAACAATGCCAAGACAAGTTGTTATTAAAGGCTGGCACGGCATGAAGGGAAAGTTTGTTTGATTTAAAGTTGCTTTTGAAAATAATTGAATAGAAAAGAAATAAAAGTAATGTAAAGTTGTTGGCAAGGAAGGTGTTTTAATGAATGATTAGCGTTGGCAGGGAATGCATGGTTTTTACGCTATTCATGTCGTGTCAGCCTTTAATAACAACCTGTCTTGGCATTGTTTGCCGAGCAGATTCAAAATTAGCAAAGCCTCTCTCGATGGTCATTGCCCTAAATTGATCATGTAAAAACCCCTATATACCTATAGTTCTTGCTTTTAAATAAACCACTTTGATTAAGATCCAATCTATACTCCTAAGGGGTAGATTTCACCCTCGAAGTAAGTTCATCTACTTGAACAACTTCTCTCGAAGCTTCTCTCCTCAGTATTCAACAACTTAATCATTGCCACCCCAAGTCTATTAAGATATTACGTGCAATAGGCCAACAATGCAAGCTCTTGCTTGGCATAGTATTTAGAAAACATTAAAGTATGCCGAATAGATAAAACATTGCCAAGGCAGATTTATTATTAAAAGCTAAACATGAAAACAACGTTTCAACGCAAACATCCCCCACCAACTATTGAATTAGTTCATGGTGAGAGATTTAACCAAAAAACCATAAACTTTTTCAAAATACATCATCATTAAAAAAAACAACTAAACAAAGAGAATGGGAAAGAATGGGGTCTCTCGATGCAGCCCCTCAATGGCTCCAAGCCCTCGGTCTAGCTAGTCGAACCACCAGCCTTCCTCTTCTGATCGTCAATAAAATCCTCTCCAAGTTTGTCTAGTTGTTAGTTCACTATTGTTAGTTGTTTTTTATCGATCTCTTCTCTTCCTTTAAATAGGCATGGGAAACCTTAGGATAAGCCTTGCATTTGAATTTTGATTGCACAAGGGATAAGGCTTCTGATCACCTTTATCCAAATTTAAATTGATAAGGTGATAAGCTGATAAGTTGATAAGTTTATCAGGTTTTCACTAGGGCTGATGTCATATGCCGGCGATCCTTTGGCAGCTGAGCTTGGCATCATTCGATCTATTTGTGCCAGATAGACTTGGCATCCTATTTTTTCACCATCCTATTTTTCGGAGTTTGATCTAAGGCTTTTTCAGCAACCTGATCTGGTCTTATTTTTTTGGGCTGACATTACCAAGGAATCTTGGCATAACTCTTCTGGCAACGTATTGCAAATGGTGCTTGGCATTTCTCTCTTGATCATTCGGTGCCAACAGCAACTCGACATTCTCTCTGGCATTCTTTCATGTGTTTCATTTCTGGGCCAAATACTATGTCAAACCTACAAAATTGCGAACAAAACAACTCTAATCTAAGTTTATGAAAAGTGCATGATGTGTAGGCAATATGCATCAAGTATCTTTTCACTCTCTTAGACAATCTTACTACCTAAACTCAGATTCACTTATTTTTTTCTTTGCCAAGGGTTTCTGTTGGCATTAATTTAAGCTTGCTCCCTGGTACTATTTAGCGTGAGAGATAAGAGGGAGCATACCACGAATCCCCACCTTAATCTAGACATCACTAGGCTTTCTCTTCAACTCATACCCTAAAGTTTTGGACTTGAGAACTATGAGGGAGCAAACTACGAAGCCCCAAGTAGCTTATTATCCCTAAGGTAAAGGAGAGTTCTATTTTTTCTTGCCTTGGCAGAACATTGCTGCCTTATGTATTTCTTTTTACCCTGGCATCATTTTTTCTTTTTTTTAATCTGAGCATAGTTTCAAAAAGTTTAAGTTTGCTAAGGAACCAGATACATACTACGTGTCAAGTATAAATTCAATTCCCTAAACTAGAGTTCAATTGCCAAGCTAACCTGGCACACTACTCAGCTGGCATGGCATGACAACTAAAGATTTAAATTTCCTCATTGGACAGACACCTAAATCAAATTAAACTTGCCTAACAAGTGTTAACATTCTTCAAAATTAAACCGAGGTAAACAATTTTTTTCTTTTTTAGTGATTCGGTATGCATCTATTCTAAATGACCTAGATGGCATGGCAAGTGGCATGACAACAAAAATGTAAACATGAAATGCATGGCATGGCCTAAATGTGAGGAAACCCACACCCCCAAACCCAAGATGTGCATTGTCCTCAATGCATGAAAATAACATATATATACAAGAAAACATAAAAATAACATGCATGATCATGTAAATGCAATGGAATGACCTGTAAAAGTGTTTAGGAAGAGGAGGAATCCCCTTCGTAGACTTCTTCTCGTATGGATTGGCTGGCATGGCATCATCGCTGGTAGAGGGCTCGACATGGAAATCTGGAAATGCTGCCACAAAATCATGGGACATTTTATTCAAGAACCTCCCTGATGATAGCATCCCTCTCCAATGTGTAGTGCCTTATCTTATCATTGAGTTCCTCGGCTGTCTCTAACTTTCAAAGAATGATCTCCTATCGATGGTAAATTTGAGACAGCACTGCCAGTGAACTGGCTGGCATGGTGGCTGGCACTGCCTTTAACACCTTTGGCTTTAGCATGGGCACTTTTGCCTTCCCTTTGCATTTATCTTTTGGCTCGGTAACGATGTGGTTTCTCCAAATAGCAGCTGTGATTGTTGTTCCCTTGATCCTTTGACCTTTATTTGTATCAAGCTTTGGCACACCATGGAGCATGCAGATGTTAGAAATTAACAAAAGAAAGAACAAACTGCCATTACCTCTTGCTGCACATTTATAAGTTTCATTGATGATGAGCTTGCCAACGTTAATTTTGCGCCCCATCATGATAGAGTGCAATAAAAATAGCATTTCTTTCGAGATGGTCTCATTGTGGGTTGTATCCATCATATTGCCCTTTAAAAACTGATTCCATCCTCTCGGTTGATATTTTAATACTAATCGTTTCACTATTCGGTGGTCCTTCGATGACACTGTCCATGTTGTGCCAGGCTCACACGAATCTGCCAACAACTTCTTTCTCTTGGCAGCATTCATCGAATTGGCATACTCAAAATATTCAAGCCCTGCACTATCCAAATCAAACATAGTTATATCCTTCATCAAAACTCACATACGTACCTCTAATCATTAAGAAGGGTGAATCTTTGGTCACAAGATGGACATAGAATTCTTGAACAATGGTGGCATCAGACTGGGTCAGCGCGTGGACAGAGTGTGGTCTAGCTGGCATGTCATCCTTTGCAAGGAGGTCTACAGGTAACTCAAAAAAAATGCTGGCAGTGTGTGGACAAACATGTCCTTACGTGTTTTCTTCATGGCATGGTCCTTGACATGAACATACTGCCAAAGCATCGAGTTTCACTCCTTAGCTTTCTTTAATTTCTGGAGGATGACCTCATGGCGTTGATATATCTAGGAAAGCATTGCCAATGAACCAGATGGCATCGGAGTCTCAAGCACTGCCTTTGGCATCCTCGCCTTTGGTGCAGACTCGACAACCTTCTCCTCAGTAATGAGTTACCTCCACAGGGTAGGATTGATTGATGTTCCCATGAGCTCTTGAGCTTTATCTATATCAAACCTTGGCACTCTATGCTGCATGCAAATGTTAGAAATCAATAAAAGGAAACATAAACTCCCATTATCCTTATTGGCGCATTTATAAGTTTCATCAATAATGATACGGCTGATATTGATCTTGCGGCCCATGATGATTGAATGTAACAATGCTAATCTTTCAATGCCACCCGCTTCACCGTCCGATCTCATTTTGATGACACAGTCCATTAAGTGACAAGCTCAAAAAGTTCCTTCAACATTATCTTCCTCTTTGTATCGTCCAAGGCTTTCGCAAACTTGGTGTGTTCATCCTCTACAACAAGTTCATTCCCTGCATTTTGTTCAATCACCCCATGCCAGTCCTTTCCTTGGCAACAAAATCCTGCATTCACTCAAAGAAAACTTCCAAAATAGAAAAAGAAAATAAACTAAAAATTTAAAACTAAGATATCATAAGTACTGAAAAAAATAATTCTCCTAAATTATTCACAATGATCAAATTGAGTTGGCAAAGAGTTACTGAATTTTCGCAGTGAGAATGATCTCTTTGGAATTATTCCGATTTCCTTCCGGTAGTGCTTCAGTCTGTGGTAATCTTTTGTTTGAATAACCAACATAGAAAGATAAAGAATCGCTTACCTTTGAGTATGGTGAACTCTAGATTGCTTAACAAGGAAGAATGTTTTTCCATGGGGTTTTGAACAACCACCTCAAAAAACAAAAATACCTCTTCCTTGTAGGCCTACCAAATCTTTGATTGAATTCAGCACCCCAGTAGTGCTTAGGCTGTGGTCCTTCTATTTATTTTGATGCCAAGGTGTATGTATCCTCAACCGGTTCCAGACTTGCCATAGCATTCTTACGTAAATCTTTAATTTCTAGCAGCACCATCTCTGCATTATTGTCATGTCCAAATTTTCTTGCTTCAGCTCTTCATTCTCAGTCAATTGGCATCCACTTTTCCTTCCAGCAACAAGCCATTTGAGCACACCTCGCTTCATGGCATAAGTCTTGACCAGAATCGATCTTCTCTGTGGCTCAATTGTTTTGCCATCACACTATTGTTTTATGGCATCAGCTTTCATTCCTTGGCGAGTGAATGTCAGGTTCTCATCTAAAATGGATTCCATTGGCTCAACTACATGGCATTCTTCAGGTTTATCTGCACACTTAAGAGCTTTGTCAACATTAAAAGTAACATTTATTTGTCTCACCAATGTAGGGTTGACAATTACTGGTTCCACTAATTTTTCTGAAGTGGTGTTGGCAACAAAGTGAGATCTGGCATTACTGGTGCTTGTTTCCTCTTTCTCAACTTCCTTAGTTTATTCCGTTGGCACTGATTTATTCATATGGAAAACAATTGGCTCTTTTCCAGGCGTTAAAATCTCAACTTGGTTGCCACTTACGGGAGTGACAGCTTTTCCTTTTGGCTGAGCATATTCCGTATCACATGGTAGAGTTTCTAAAGGTCTAGCATCAGATAGTGGTATGGCATCATCAGCCTTTGCCTCTTCTTTCTCTACTTCTTTGGGTTCACCTACTGGCACTGAGTTCTCTTCTTGGCAAATAATTGGCTACTTGTCGTTGTCTTCTTGGTTTGAAACTTCAGAATCCCTTTATGTCCTAACATCAAACTTGGCAACATTATCTAGCTTTGCCTCGATGTTGTTGTGTTCGGGATCCTTGCCCTCAAAATTTTCCTCACACACTTTTACCACTAATAAGTCCAATGTACCTGTTGTGGAATACTCTTCATCAGTATAATCTATTGATTCAAGTGTGTTAGGAAAAAACTGATACTCGTAATGTTGATTATGAATTCCTTGAGGCGCAGATAAAGGAAGAAAATTGCCAGCTTGTTGATGTAGCATTGTCATGGCATCCTGATTGTTTCCATTAACCGAAGCGTTTTCCACCTCTTGCTGCCTTGATGGAAGCTCTATCTCGTTCTCTTGAGGCATGCCATTCAAAGCATTGGCAAGCCTCATGACTTGTTCTTCCAAGCTTCTCAAAGCATCCATGGCTTTTTCATGTTCATTTCCAATGTAATTTGTTTGCTCTTGAGGTGGATTGTTGTACATCAGCATATCTTGGGATGGCATTTGTTTGAAGTCTGGTGGTGCAGTAAAGTTGTTAGGTGCGTAAAAATAATCGTCGTCTTGATTATTCCAAAAACTATTTTGCTAATGGTTCCATCCTTGGTCGAAGTTGTATGAGGAATGATTGTTCACATTACAGTACCCCGTGTACCAATAGGAATTATGGTTGAAGGGTAATTTTCAAATGAGTGGCATCCTCTACAATAGGCACAAACAACGGGTGTTGCTTGCCTTTTGCTGAACTTGTTAGGCACTTGCATTGATGTAATCATGCTTTTCAGTTCAGAAATCTGTGCCAAGATTGTTGTATAGGCATCTTCTTCATGCGTTTCATATCCTCTTTGCTCATGGACCACTCTTGGAGTTGGATATTGGCAGTCAAAAGTGGGAAAATGTAGTCATCATCATACCATATGTGGCTGCCCATACTCTTCTTTGTAGCTTTCCTAAAAAAATGATAAAAAAAACAAAGTTAGTAAAATGAAAACAAAAAAAAACAAGTAAAAAGTAAAGCAATAAATTCCGTCGCAATCCCTGGCAACGGCGCCAAAAACTTGTAGACTCTCTAAGCGAATGCTGGCAAAAGGGGCAAAAGATATGTATTGGAAAAGTATAAAAAAGTGCCAAGATGAGTCTTTTGTGTGCAAGTATACACGGTCTGCAATATTCAACAGTAAGCTGAGTATCGATCTCATAGAGATTGACTTGGAATTTAACTGCTTTGATTGTTTACTTGTTAAGGGAAAGTTTGTTTGATTTAAAGTTGCTTTTGAAAATAATTGAATAGAAAAGAAATAAAAGTAAAGTAAATTTGTTGGCAAGGAAGGTGTTTTAATGAATGATGATCGTTGGCAGGGAATGCCTGGTTTTTACGCTATTCATGCCGTGCCAGCCTTTAATAACAACCTGTCTTGGCATTGTTTGTCGAGCATATTCAAAATTAGCAAAGCCTCTCTCGATGGTCATTACTCTAAATTGATCATGTAAAAACCCCTATATCTCTATAGTGCTTGCTTTTAAATAAACCAATTTGATTAAGATCCAATCTATACTCCTAAGGGGTAGATTTTACTCTCGAAGTAAGTCATCTACTTGAACGACTTCTCTCGAAGCTTCTCTCCTCAGTATTAAACAACTTAATCGTTGCCACCCCAAGTCTATTAAGATATTGAGGTGCAATAGGCCAATAGTTCCAGCTCCTGCTTGGCATAGTATTTAGAAAACATTAAAGCATGTTGAATAGATAAAACATTGCCAAGGCAGATTTATTATTAAAAACTAAACATGAAAATAGCGTTTCAACGTAAACATCCCTCACCAACTATTGAATTAGTTCATGGTGAGAGATTTAACCAAAAAACCATAAACGTTTTCAAAATACATCATCATTAAAAAATAAAAACAACTAAACAAGGAGAATGGGCAAGAAGGGGGTCACTCGATGCAGCCCTTCAATGGCTCCAAGCCCTCGATCCTTCTAGTTGAACCACCAGCCTTCCTCTTTTGATCGTCAATGAAATCCTCTCAAAGTTTATCTAGTGGTTAGTTCCCAGTTGTTAGTTGTTTTTGATTGATCTCTTCTCTTCCTTTAAATAGGGATGGGAAACCTTAGGATAAGCATTGCATTTGAAATTTGATTGCGTAAGGGATAAGGCTTGTGATCACATTTATCCAGATTTAAATTGATAAGCTAATAAGGTGATAAGCTGATAAGCTGATCAGGTTTTCACTAGGGCTGGTGTCATATGCCGTCGATCCTTTGGCAGCCGAGCTTGGCATCATTCGATCTTTCTGTGCCAGACAAACTTGGCATCCTATTTTTTCGCCATCCTATTTTTTCAGAGTTTGATCAAAGACTATTTTTTTCGTAACCTGATCTGGTCTTATTTTTTCGGATTGGCATTGCCAAGGAATCTTGGCATAACTCTTCTGGCAACGTATTGCCAATGGTGCTTGGCATTTCTCTTCTGGTCCTTCGCTGTCAACAGCAACTCGGCATTCTCTATGGCTTTCTTTCATGTGTTTCATTTCCGGGCCAAATACTATGTCAAACCTGCAAAATTGCCAACAAAACAACCATTCACACTGGCATAGACTGAATTCTAAACTCCTTATACAAATGCATGATTTTAACAACCTTATGCAACTAGATTGGCATTAAAAACAATACTTTTGGAGAGGTAACACACCCCCAAAGCTAACTCATTACTTGTCCTCAAGTAATGCAAACAAATAAAAACAAAATCTGTGAAAATGTTACCTCGACAAAATTTTGGTTGGAATGCCAACAAGTACTGGAAAGCAGATTTTGGCTCTATTTATATCCACAGTATATTAGTGCAATAATGCCAAGTAGGTAGTAATTCAAGCGCAACAATATAACCCTAATCTAAGTTTATAAAGAGAGCATGATGTGTAGGCAATATACATCAAGTATCCTTTCACTCTCTTAGACAATCTTACTACCTAAACTCAGATTCTCTTCTTTTTTTCTTTGCCAAGGGTTTCTGTTGGCATTAATTTAAGCTTGCTTCGTGACACTATTTAGCGTGAGAGATAAGAGGGAGCATACCACGAATCCCCACCTTAATCTAGACATCACTAGGCTTTCTCTTCAACTCATACCCTAAAGTTTTGGACTTGAGAACTAAGAGGGAGCAAACCACGAAGCCCCAAGTAGCTTATTATCCCTAAGGTGGAGGAGAGTTCTATTTTTTTCTTGCCTTGGCAGAACATTGTTGCCTTATTTATTTCTTTTTACCCTGACATCATTTTATTCTTCTTTTTAATCTGAGCATAGTTTCAAAAAGTCTAAGTTTGCTAAGGAACCAGATACATACTATGTGTTAAGTGTAAATTCAATTCCCTAAACTAGAGATCAATTGCCAAGATAACCTAGCACACTACTCAGCTGGCATGGCATGACAACTAAAGATTAAAATTTCCTCATTGGACAGACACCTAATTCAAATTAAACTTGCCTAACAAGTGTTAACATTCTTCAAAATTAAACTCAGGCAAACATTTTTTTCTTTTTTTAGTGGTTCGGTATGCATCTATTCTAAATGACCTAGATGGCATGGCAAGTGGCATGACAACAGAAGTGTAAACATGAAATGCATGGCGAGGCATAAATGTGAGGAAACCCACACCCCCAAACCCAAGAAGTGCATAGTCCTCAATGTATGAAAATAACACATATATACAAGAAAACATAAAAATAACATGCATGGTCATGTAAATGCAATGAAATGACCTATAAAAGAGTTTAGGAAGAGGAGGACACCCCTTCGTAGACTTCTTCTCGTGTGGATTGGCTGGCATGGCATCATCGCTGGCAGAGGGCTCGGTATGGAAATTTGGAAATGCTACCACAAAATCATGGGACATTTTATTCAAGAACCTCCCTGATGATAACATCCCTCTCCATTGTGTAGTGCCATATCTTATCATTGAGTTCCTCAGCTGTCTCTAACTTTTAGAGAATGATCTTCTAGCGATGGTAAATTTGAGACAGTACTGCCAGTGAATTGGTTGGCATGGTGGCTGGCACTGCCTTTGACACCTTTGGCTTTGGCGTGGGCACTTTTTCCTTCCCTTTGCCTTTATCTTTTGGCTCGGTAACGACGAGGTTTCTCCAAATAGCATATGTGATTGTTGTTCCCTTGATCCTTTGACCTTTATCTGTATCAAGCTTTGGCACACCATGGAGCATGCAAATGTTAGAAATTAACAAAAGAAAGAACAAACTGCCATTACCTCTTGCTGCATATTTATAAGTTTCATCGTTGATGAGCTTGCCAACGTTAATTTTATGCCCCATCATGATAGAGTGCAATAAAATCATCCTTTCTTCCGAGATGGTCTCATTGTGGGCTGTAGGCATCATATTAGCCTTTAAAAACTGATTCCATCCTCTCGGTTGATGTTTCAATACCAATCGTTTCACCGTTAGGTGGTCCTTCGATAACACTGTCCATGCTGTGCCAGGCTCACACGAATCTGCCAGCAACTTCTTTCTATTGGCAGTATTCATCTAATTGGCATACTCAAAATATTCAACCCCTGAACTATCTAAATCAAACATAGTGTTAATATATCCTTCATCAAAACACACACGTGTACCTCTAATCGTCAAGAAGGGTGAATCTTTGGTCACAGGATGGACATAGAATTCTTGAACAATGGTGGCATCAGACTAGGTCAGCGTGTGGACAGAGTGTGGTCTGCCTGGAATGTCATCTGATAAGTGTTCAAAAGTACTATTTTTCTTACCCTTTTTACTCATATTACTGTTAGACTTAGGCTCATATTAGTTGCATAGTTAGTCATTCATGCATTAATCCATGTTTCCTTCAAACGTTGAACTTGATTACATAACTTGGTGATTTTTGTGGAAATAGATGCTGCTTTGGTGTGTTTTTGTGTGTGTATGTGCAGGATCACTTGCCAAAGCAATGCCGAGCTAGTTGCCAGGGCAGTGCATGAAGGAGACGCCGAGCTAGTTGCCATGGCATTTGTCGACAAAGACCAAAAGCAATATGGATGTCGAAATTCATGACTTTACAAGCCCAAGATGAAAAGAGAGAGCAAGAGGGAAATTTCGGCAAGTCCAAAGAGAGAGCAAGAGGGAAATTTCGGCAAATCCAAAGGGAGAGCAAGAGGGAAATTTCGGCAAGTCCAAGTAGGGCAAGAGGAGAGAATTTTCGACAAGCATCAAGGGCAAGGAGGATTTCGACAAGCCTCTTCCTTCATCTTTGTTCGATTGGGTTCATGCTAGGGATTAATTATCTTGTGTTTCTTTGGAACCTAGCCATGAACTAAATTTACTTGGCTATGGTTATTGTGTTTTGTGGTTGTGAGAAACTATTGGTTTTTGTTTAGGTAATAAGAGTTTGCACTTTTCTATTTCAAGGTTTATTCATTCTTGGTTCCTATTATTGCTTGAGTGAATTGGGAGAGGATCTCGTGATTTCATCCATTTATCTAATATCGGGAGAGTTAGATTCAAGAAACGAATGAATATGATCTTTATGCAATCCAATGATGGTGAAGATTAATCCGGCTTAGGAATAAGTTAAGGATTTCAACGGCTAAGAGGAGCGCAAGATTGGTTGTTGTTCACCCTTGATTCACGCAGGATGTATTATCAAGGCATGCACAAGTAGCTAGAGTTTCGACTTAGGGATAAGAAGAAACCATTGAAGAACGCTCCGCCGAACCTTGAAGTTGCTGCCCAGTCACCCAAGTAGTTGCCCAACTAGTTCGCCCAAGCAACCATCAATTAGTTGCCAAGGCAACCCGTACAGCAAGTCGCCACGGCAACCGAGTTGCCCATGCACTCTTTACCAAGACAATCCAATCGGCTATCACACCTCAACTCACGATAACCTAGCCTATCTCTCTCAATTGAATTCATCTTTTATTTTATTTTATTGCTTTCTAGATTAGTAATTAGTTAAACTTCGATAATCCTTTACTTGTGTTTCTACTTTTTACGATTGCAAGAGACTAGATTCTTGAAGTGGCACCAATCCTCGTGGAGACGATATCTTTTATACTATAACTTGCGGCGTGTATACTTGCACAATTGCGTAGCACTTATTACGCGCAACAAGTTTTTGGCGCCCGTTGTGTCGGGATTGGCAATAGCGACTTTGTTTTTACTTTCTTGCACATTCTTTTTATTTTTCTTGTTTAAAATTCAAAGGGCTAACAAACTTTGGTTTTGCATTGGTATATGACCAGGGCAAGACCGACTTCACTGAGAATATCCCTTTGATCCGTAAATCGAACGAACCTTACAAGGACTTAGACGAAGGATAAGAGAAGCAATGGCAAATCAAGACGGCAATATTAATCAAGATGTTCGAGCAGGAGGAGGAGTGATTCTTGCACTAAAACAGAACTATTCGAGACTATCTTGAAGAAGATCTTGATGGACTTAACCGGGAGTTGTCGCACCGAAATTGAAGCCGACCACTTTGAGTTGAAACCGGTAATGTTTAATATGATCAACACAATAGGTCAATTTGGCGGCTCAAAGAATCGAAGATGCACGACAACATCTGAAATCTTTCCTCGAGATTTGCAACTCGTTCAAGATACACGAGTCACCCCCGATGTCTTACGATTAAGATTATTCCCCTATTCACCGAGGGATAGGGAAAGCATGGCTAAATAGCATTCTGCCGGATCCATAGCATCTTGGACTGATCTTTGTCGTGATTTCCTTGCTAGATTTAATCCTACAAATTTAATCGATAAGCCAGAACGACATTACTTTTTTTCGCAGCTGATGATGAATCCATGTACGAGGCTTGGGAGCGATATAGAGAACTTCTACATAAATGCCCTACACGGATTCCCGGTGTGGACTCAAGTGACAATGTTTTACAATGCCGTGAATACACCAACAAGGATGATGCTAGATGCCTCGCAAACGGCATACTCTTAGATAAGTCGCCGGAGGAAGCAATGCAAATTTTAAACAGGCTGGCCAAGAATGACTACCAATTCCCATCTACTAGAAGAGGAGGAGTTAGACGCTAAGCCACAATACATGAACTAGGATCATCAGATTCAATTTCGGCACAATTGGCGCTTTAACCAAGATGGTCCGAACATGCAAAAACCAAACAACACACATGAAGTCAAGGTAATGGATTCTTTTTGTGAGTTATGTGGTGATAACCATAATTCTTCCGAATGTATGCAGAATCCGAATCTAGCTTCTATGTGGGGAATTACAATCGGGCAACAACATGATGTCAAATACATACAATCCAGCTTGGAAGAAGCACCGAATTTTTCATGGAGTAATCCCAACAATGCTCTAAACCGGAACAATCAGAATGCACAAGCATCGGGATTCGACAAAATATGCCACGACAAATGGATGCCGCAAGCAACAACCGACAACATCTAGTTCTTTGGAAAATTCTCTAAATGCTTTTATGATGAAAACTGAATCTTATATGGTGAGAATAGTAATTTCATAAAAAGAATCGATGCTTTTATTAACAGACCGAGATGAGATTGCAAAACCAAGAGGCGGCAATCAAATCATTGGAAAATCAAGTCGGACAATTTGCTCAAAATCTGAACACTAGACCACAAGGAGGTTTACCTAGCGATATCAAGTCGCAAAGAGAACCGCCATGAGCAATGTAAGGCAATCACCACAGAAGTGGCCAACAACTTAGAGAGGTTCAAACCCGCTCGTCAAACAAAACTCCACAAAAAGAGCAAGACGAACCTAGCGGCAAAGTCTCAGATGCTGAACCAAGAATTGCTGCGGCAACCGGCAATAAGCATGCCTCGGCAGCCCATGACGCCTCGGCAACCTGCGATAAGCACGCCGCGGCAACCCCAGTTGGTAACGCATCGGCAACTCCAGATGTCTCTGTAATGCCGTCAATCAGGTTTCAAACCAATGAAAGGATAGAAGATATCCGACTTCCACCACCATTCCCACAAAGATTGAAGCGACAAAAGCAAGAATACCAATTCAAGAAGTTTCTTGATATCTTAAAGCAAGTCCACATCAACTTGCCATTGGTGGAAGCAATTGAACAAATGCCAAACTATGCCAAGTTTCTTAAAGACATTGTGTCCAAGAGAACAAGGCTAGAGAGTTTGAAACAGATTGCGCTGACAGAGGGATGCATGGCAATGTTGCACAATCGCATGCCGCCCAAGTTGAAGGATCCCGGAAGTTTCACAATACACTGTTCTATTGGAAATCACTATGTCGGGAAAGCACTATGCGACCTAGGGGCTAGCATAAACTTGATGCCTAAATCGGTTTTTCGAAACTAGGAATCGGGAAGGCAAGACCTACAATGATTATGCTGCAGCTAGAAGCCAGATCCTATGTGCATCCAGAGGGAAAAATCGAGGACATCTTGGTAAAAGTTGATAAATTCATTTTTCCCGCGACTTTATTGTTTTGGATTGTGAAGCGGATGAGCATGCCCCTATCATTCTCGGGAGACCATTCCTAGCGGCGTGGGAGAACCTTGATCGGCGTTGAAAAGGGAGAACTCACAATGAGGGTGAATGACCAGCAGGTAAAACTAAATGTATTCCAAACACTAAGGCATGCCGATGATCCGGAAGAATGCCAACTACTTCATGCCACGGCAGAGTTTAACCGATGAGGAATTTAGTTGCCTCGGCAACTACATTGCTGATCAAGAGGAACTGAGGAGAATGAAGAGCCGGTCGATGAGGAACAACCGAGAAGAGGTAAATTGGCTAGTAAATCGACCAGGTACATACTTTGAACCTTTGGACTACTCGGGTAAGGAAGGTAAGATCGAAAAACCCTCTATCGAAAATCCACCAATTCTTGAGTTGAAACAATTGCGGATCAACTAAAATATGTATACTTAGGGATCGATAATACATTACCCGTAATTATTTCCTCTAAGTTACAGCCTGAGCAGAAAAGAAGCTAATCAACATGTTGAAGCTACATAAAAAGGCAATAGGGTGGACAATTGCCGACTTGAAGGGAATTAGCCCGGCGGTGTGCATGCACAAGATCTTGTTGGAAGATGATCACAAACCTTCAATTGAGGCCCAGAGGAGACTGAATCATGCCATGAAAGGGGTTGTAATGAAAGAAATCATCAAGTGGCTTGACGCCGGCATTATATACCCTATCTCCGATAGTACGTGGGTAAGTCCGGTACAATGTGTGCCGAAAAAGGGAGGTATAACAGTGGTGAGTAATGAAAATAATGAACTTATCCCAACCATGACTGTGACCGGTTGGAGGGTTTGTATGGACTATCGAAAGCTAAACAAAGCCACTAGGAAAGATCACTTCCCATTACCCTTTATTGATCAAATGCTTGACCGTCTTGCGGGTAAACCCTTTTCTTTTTTTCTTGATGGTTATTCAGGTTACAATCAGATTGCCATAGCACCGAGAAGATCAAGAAAAGACAACCTTCACATGCCCCTACGGTACTTATGCCTTCCGAAGGATGCCGTTCGGATTGTGTAACGCCCCGGCAACCTTCCAAAGATGCATGATGGCGCTCTTTTCAGACATGGTCGAAGACTTCCTTGAGATCTTCATGGATGATTTTTCGGTTTTTGTAATGACTTTGACGGCTGTCTCGGCAATTTAGAGAGGGTGTTGGCAAGATGCGAAGAAACGGATTTAGTCCTCAATTGGGAGAAATGCCACTTTATGGTAGATGAAGGAATAGTGCTCGGCCATAAGATTTCATCCAAGGGAATTGAAGTAGACAAAGCCAAGGTGGACGTGATCGAGAGATTACCCCCACCAAATTCGGTTAAAAGAATTCGAAGTTTTCTCGGACATGCAGGTTTTTACAGGAGGTTCATTCATAACTTTTCTAAAATCACTAAACCTTTGTGTAATCTGCTTGAACAGGATAAAGTCTTCGATTTTGATGATTCTTGCACTCAAGCATTTGAAACCCTAAAGAAAAAGCTTGCCTCGGCACCCATTGTTGTTCCACCAGATTGGACGCTACCTTTTGAGCTCATGTGTGATGCAAGTGATTTGCGGTAGGAGCAGTCCTAGGCCAACGCACAGGTAAGACATTCCATGTGATATACTACGCTAGTAAAACTCTTAACGATGCTCAAGTGAATTACACAACAACGGAGAAAGAGTTACTAGCTGTAGTTTTCGCATTTGACAAGTTCGATCCTATTTAATTGGTACAAAGGTAATTGTTCATACGGACCATTCGGCAATCAAATACTTATTTGCTAAAAAGGATGCTAAACCTCGTTTGATTCGTTGGATATTACTTTTACAAGAATTTGATATTGAAATTAAGGACAGGAAAGGAACAGAAAATCAAGTGGCCGATCACTTATCACGTTTGGAACGCAATAGGGAGGAGGACGCGGATCTAGAGATATGTGATGCATTCCCGGATGAACAAATTCTAATCGCCTCGGAAACCCTTGATGCCTCGGCAGCCCATGACGCCTCGGAAACCATGGAAGCACACGCCTCGGCAACTCTTGACGCCGCAGCAGACTTTGACGAGCACGCCTCAGCAATTTTGGGAGCAGACACTACGACAGCACATGCCCCGGCAATACCTTGGTACGCAGATTTAGTTAACTTCCTTGTTTGTGGTATTTTTCCGTATGGCATTACTCACCAAGGGAAGAAGCGGTTCCGCCATAATGCTAAGCATTACTTTTGGGACGAGCCTCTTTTGTTTAAACAATGTGCAGATCAGGTTATACGTTGATGTGTCCCTGAAGAAGAGCAACAGAATGTACTCCGGCAATGCCATTCTTCACCCTATGGAGGACATTTTGGAGGAACTCGTACCATGCCAAAGTCTTGCAATCCGGGTTGTATTGGCCAACATTGTACAAAGATGCCCAAGACTTTTACAAGCAATGTGATCGTTGCGTAAGATCGGCAATATCTCTAGGCGACATGAGATGCCACTCGAACATCATCGAGGTGGAACTGTTCGATGTATGGGGGATCGATTTTATGGGACCTTTCCCATCTTCATTCGGCAACCTCTACATCTTACTCGCCGTCGACTATGTGTCTAAATGGGTAGAGGCAGCTGCAGTTCCCAACGACGATTCCAAGACCGTGCAACGATTCTGCGAGAAAAACATATTTTACGGTTTGGGATGCCGAGAGTAATTATCAGCGACGGGGCAAGCATTTTGACAACAGACTAATTGCCAAGATGTTGCAACGCTCGGCATATCACACAAGATCGCCACGGCATATCACCCACAAACCAACGGGCAGCAGAAATTTCCAACCGGGAGTTGAAGGGAATACTCGAGAAAGTTGTAAATCCCTCAAGGAAGGATTGGTCATTAAGACTAGATGACGCACTTTGGGCATATCGCACTGCATTCAAAACACCATTAGGTATGTCCCCCTTCCGGCTTGTCTATGGTAAAACATGTCATCTACCGGTGGAAATCGAGCACAAGGCGTACTGGGCAATCAAGACCGTGAATATGGATTGGGAAAGTGCCGGACAAAAGCGCTTGATGGATCTCAATGAGATAGAAGAATTTCGTGCACTCGCCTATAACAATGCACGAATATACAAGGAGAAAACAAAGCGATGGCATGACAAGAAACTATTGCCACGGCAATTCACGCCAGGGCAACTAGTTCTCCTATTCAATTCTCGGCTAAAACTTTTCCCGGAAAGCTGAAATCAAGATGGTCGGGACCATTTGAAGTCGTCAAACCATTCTCCCATGGTGCTTTGTGATAATCAAGTCCATCTCGACAACCATGAATTCAAAGTTAATGGACAAAGATTGAAGCACTACAATGGTGCCCATGTGGAACGTAACAAGGAAGTGGTCAACTTAGGAGATGCATGAGCATGCTCTCCTCTCAAGTATTTCCTTTTTCTTTTTCTTTTTATTTTTATTTTTAATTTTAGGAGATATTTTATTTTTTCTTCATTATCTTTAGTTTTCAGGTTTTCTTTATTTTCTTTTTCACAACAAGACTCACAACTACTATGCTAAGGAAATTTATCACAAGATCATTGCCCGGCAACCAATGAAGAAGATGCCGCGACAACTTACTTCATGCATGCACAAGCTGATGCCACGACAACCAACCACGAAGATGCCACGGCAACCAAAGTCAAGACATCCCGGCAACAAGAAAACAACCATTGCATTCAAGCAAGAAAATCAAGACGCCAACTAGAAGGAAACTAATCATCTACGATGACGAACTCTCAAGTAAGTCCTCGTATGCATTTTATTTTTATTTTTCGTTATTTTTATGCATGCATTGAGGACAATGCCTCACTCGAGTTTGGGGGATTGTTATTAGTAATTACCATGTTTAGTTACATTAATCTTAAGCATTACATTTAGGATACATAAATTGCTTGCCATGCCTTTAATTGGAACAAGAATTGCTTAGATTTGATGAATATTCAATGATGACTTTACCAATGCACTTAATTGATAGAATTTTTATTCTAGGATAACCATGAAAAACTTAGAATTTTACTATGATGCTAAATTTGATGAAACACTGTTGTGGTTTGATTGATTTAAGGAGTTCTAGTAAACTTAGGTTGATAATTAACTAATTGGGGATTAGAATAAAATTGGATGAATGCTAGAGGTGCCCGAAATTGGCTCTAGCATGTGCTAAAAATTGATCACTAGAGGTGCCCAAACGGCTCTAGGAGGCGTTAAAATTTTTCGGTTAACTAGAGGTGCCCAAACCGGCTCTAGTCGATTAAATTAACTTAAGAAAACTAAAATTCCTCGGTTTTCGAAAAATAAAAAGCCAATCATACTTTGTGCCCGGTTCAGAGAATTGAAATCAAGTTCAAAGCTAAGTTTGTGAAAATTTGAAGTCTTGGCGAGGTAATTATGAGTTTGCATTGCTTGAGGACAAGCAATAGTTCGAGTTTGGGGGTGTGATAAGTGTTCAAAAGTACTATTTTTCTTACCCTTTTTACTCATATTCTTTGTTAGACTTAGGCTCATATTAGTTGCATAGTTAGTCATTCATGCATTAATCCATGTTTCCTTCAAGCGTTGAACTTGATTACATAACTTGGTGATTTTTGTGGAAATAGATCTTTGCTTTGGTTGTGTGTGTATGTGCAGGATCACTTGCCAAAGCAATGCCGAGCTAGTTGCCAGGGCAGTGCATGAAGGAGACGCCGAGCTAGTTGCCATGGCATTTGTCGACAAAGACCAAAAGCAATATGGATGTCGAAATTCATGACTTTACAAGCCCAAGATGAAAAGAGAGAGCAAGAGGGAAATTTCGGCAAGTCCAAAGAGAGAGCAAGAGGGAAATTTCGGCAAATCCAAAGGGAGAGCAAGAGGGAAATTTCGGCAAGTCCAAGTAGGGCAAGAGGAGAGAATTTTCGACAAGCATCAAGGGCAAGGAGGATTTCGACAAGCCTCTTCCTTCATCTTTGTTCGATTGGGTTCATGCTAGGGATTAATTATCTTGTGTTTCTTTGGAACCTAGCCATGAACTAAATTTACTTGGCTATGGTTATTGTGTTTTGTGGTTGTGAGAAACTATTGGTTTTTGTTTAGGTAATAAGAGTTTGCACTTTTCTATTTCAAGGTTTATTCATTCTTGGTTCCTATTATTGCTTGCGAGTGAATTGGGAGAGGATCTCGTGATTTCATCCATTTATCTAATATCGGGAGAGTTAGATTCAAGAAACGAATGAATATGATCTTTATGCAATCCAATGATGGTGAAGATTAATCCGGCTTAGGAATAAGTTAAGGATTTCAACGGCTAAGAGGAGCGCAAGATTGGTTGTTGTTCACCCTTGATTCACGCAGGGATGTATTATCAAGGCATGCACAAGTAGCTAGAGTTTCGACTTAGGGATAAGAAGAAACCATTGAAGAACGCTCCGCCGAACCTTGAAGTTGCTGCCCAGTCACCCAAGTAGTTGCCCAACTAGTCGCCCAAGCAACCATCAATTAGTTGCCAAGGCAACCCCGTTGTGCAAGTCGCCACGGCAACTGAGTTGCCCATGCACTCTTTTACCAAGACAATCCAATCGGCTATCACACCTCAACTCACGATAACCTAGCCTATCTCTCTCAATTGAATTCATCTTTTATTTTATTTTATTGCTTTCTAGATTAGTAATTAGTTAAACTTCGATAATCCTTTACTTGTGTTTCTACTTTTTACAGTGCAAGAGACTAGATTCTTGAAGTGGCACCAATCCCTGTGGAGACGATATCTTTTATACTATAACTTGCGACGTGTATACTTGCACAATTGCGTAGCACTTATTACGCGCAACATCATCCTTAGCAAGGAGGTCTGCAGGCAACTCAAAAAATGCTGGCAGTGTGTGGACAGACATGTCCTTACGTGTTTTCTTCATGGCATGGTCCCTGACATGAACATACTGCCAAAGCTTCGAGTTTCGCTCCTTGGCTTTCTTTAATTTATGGAGGATAACCTTATGGCGTTGATATATCTAGAAAAGCATTACTAATGAATCAGATGGCATCAAAGTCTCGGGTACTGCCTTTGGCATCCTGCCTTTGGCACAAACTCGATAACCTTTCCCTTGCCTTTCTCCTCAGTAACGAGTTTCCTCCACAGGGGATGAGTGATCGTCGTTCCCTTGAGCTCTTGAGCTTTATCTATATCAAACTTTGCCACGCTATGCTGCATGCAAATGATAGAAATCAATAAAAGGAAACATAAACTCCCATTATCCTTACCGACGCATTTATAGGTTTTATCAATAATGATACGGTCGATATTGATCTCGCGGCCCAAGATGATTGAATGTAACAATACCAGTCTTTCAACGCCATCTGCTTCACCGTCCGATCGCATTTTGATGACACAGTCCACTTAGTGACAAGTTAACAAAGTTCTTTCAACATCATCTTCCTCTTTGTATCGTCGAAGGCTTCTACAAACTTGGTGTGTTCATCCTCTACAACAAGTTCATTCTCTGCATTTTGTTCAATCACCCATGCCAGTCCTTGCCTTGGCATTTTGCTTGGCAACAAAATCCTGCATTCACTCAAAGAAACCTTTCAAAATAGAAAAAGAAAATAAATGAAAACTAAAAATTTAAAACTGAGATATCCTAAGTACTGAAAAAAAATAATTCTCCTAAATTATTCACAATGATCAAAATGAGTTGGCAAAGGGTTACTGAATTTTCACAATGAGAATGGTCTCTTTGGCATTATTCCGATTTCCTTCCCAGTAGTGCTTCAGTCTGTGGCAATCTTTTGTTTGAATAACCAACATAGAAAGCCAAAGAATCGCTTACCTTTGAGTATACCGAACTCTAGATTTCTCAACAAGGGAGAATGTTTTGCCATGGGGTTTTGAATAACCACCTCAAAAAACCAAAATACATCTTCCCTGTAGGCCTATCAAATATTTGATTGAATTCAGCACTCCGTTAGTGCTTATGGTGTGGTCCTTCTATTTTGTTTGATGCCAAGGTGTATGTATCCTCAACCGATTCCAGACTTGCAATAACATTCTTAGGTAAATCTTTAATTTTTGGCAACACCATCTCTAGCATTATTGTCATGGCCAAATTTTCTTACTCCATCTCTTCATTCTCAGTCATTTAGCATTCACTTTTTCTTCTAGCAATAAGCCATTTGAGCACACCTCGCTTCATGGCATCAGTCTTGACCAGAATCAATCTTCTCCGTGGCTCAATTGTTTTACCATCGCACTGTTGTTTTATGGCATCAACTTTCATTCCTTGGCAAGTCAATGCCAGGTTATCATCCAAAATGGATTCCATTGGCTAAACTGCATGGCATTCTTCAGGTTTATCTGCAAACTTAAGAGCTTTGTCAACATTAAAAGTAACATTTATTTATCTCACCAATGTAGGGTTGGCAAATACTGGTTCCACTAGTTTTGCCAAAGTGGTGTTGGCATCAGAGTGAGATCTGGCATTATTGGTGCTTGTTTCCCTTTTCTCAGCTTCCTTAGTTTCTTCTGTTGGCACTGATTTATTCGTATGGCAAAAAATTGGCTCTTTTCCATGCGTTAAAATCTCGACTTGGTTGCAACATAGGCGAGTGACAGCTTTTCCTTTTTGCCGAGCATAATTCGTATCACATGGCAGAGCTTCTGGAGGTCTGGCATCAGATAGTGGTATGGCATCATCAGCCTCTACCTCTTCTTTCTCTACTTCTTTGGGTTCACCTACTAGCATTGAGTTCTCTTCCTGGCAAATAATTGGCTGCTTGCCGTCGTCTTCTTGGTTTGAAACTTCAGAATCCCCTTCTGTCCTAGCATCGAACTTGGCAACATTATCTAGCTTTGCCTCAATGTTGTTGTGTCCGGGATCCTTGCCCTCAATTTTTTCCTCACACTCTATTACCACTAACGAGTCCAATGTACCTGTTGTGGAATACTCTTCATCAGTATAATCTATTGATTCAAGTGCGTTAGGAAAAACCTGATACTCGTAATGTTGATTCTAATTTCCTTGAGGCATGGATAAAGGAAGAAAATTGCCAGCTTGTTGATATAGCGTTGTTATGGCATCCTGATTGTTACCACTAACCGAAGCGTTTGCTACCTCTTGTTGCCTTGATGGAAGCTCTATCTCGTTCTCCTAAGGCATGCCATTCACAGCATTGGCAAGCCTCATGACTTGTTCTTCCAAGCTTCTCATAGCATCCATGGCTTCTTCATGTGTGTTTCCAATGTAATTTGTTTGCTCTTGAGGTGGATTGTTGTGCATCAGCATATCTTGGGATGGTATTTGTTTGAAGTCTGGTGGTGCAGCAAAGTTGTTAGGTGCATGAAAATAATCGTCGTCTTGATTATTCCAAAAACTATTTTGCTGATGGTTCCATCCTTGGTCGAAGTTGTAAGAGGAATGATTGTTCACATTATAGTACCCTGTGTAACAATAGGAATTAGGGTTGAAGGGGCAATTAACAAATGAGTGGCATCCTCTACAATAGGCACAAACAACGGGTGTTGCTTGCCTTTTGATGAACTTGTTAGGCACTTGCATTGATGTAATCATGCTTTTCAGTTCAGAAATTTGTGCCGAGATTATTTTATAGGCATCTTCTTCATGCGTTTCATATCCTCTTTGCTCATGGACCACTCTTGGAGATGGATATTGGTAGTCATAAGTAGGGAAAATGTAGTCATTGTTGCGCATAATAAGTGCTACGCAAATGTGCAAGTATACACGTCGCAAGTTATAGTATAAAAGATATCGTCTCCACAGGCATTGGTGCCACTTCAAGAATCTAGTCTCTTGCACTGTAAAAAGTTAAAACACAAATAAAGGATTATAGGAGTTTAACTAATAACTAATCTAGAAAGCAATAAAGTAAAAGAAAATATGAGATCAAATGAGAGAGAGATAGGCCAGGTTATCGTGAGTTGAGGTGTGATAGCCGATTGGATCGTCTTGCTAAAAGAGTGCACGGGCAACTCAGTTGCCGTGGCAACTTGCACAACGGGGATGCCTTGGCAACTAATCGATGGTTGCCTGGGCAACTACTTGGGCGTCTGGGCAGCAACCTTCAAGGTTCGGCAGAGCGTTCTTCAATGGTTTCTTCGTATCCCTAAGTCAAAACTCTAGCTACTTGTGCATGCCTTGATAATACATCCCTGCGTGAATCAAGGGTGAACAACAACCAATCTTGCGCTCCTCTTAGCCGTTGAAATCCTTAACTTATTCCTAAGCCGGATTAATCTTCACCATCAATAGATTGAATAAAGATCATATTCATTAGTTTCTTGAATCTAACTCTACCGATATTAGATAAACAGATGAAATCACAAGATCCTCTCCCGATTCACTCGCAAACAAGAATAAGAACCAAGAATGAATAAACCTTGAATAAAAAAGTGCAAACTCTTATTACCTAAACAAAAACCAATAGTTTCTCACAACCACAAATCACAATAACCATAGCCAAATAGATTTAGTTCATGGCTAGGTTCCAAAGAAACACAAGATAATTAATCCCTGGCATGAACCCAATCGAACAAGAAAGAAAAGGATGAAGAAGGAGGCTTGTCGAAATCCTCCTTGCCCTAGATGCTTGTCGAAAATTCTCTCCTCTTGCCCTCCTTGGACTTGTCGAAATTCCCCTCTCTTGCTCTCCCTCGATTGTCGAAATCTCCATCTTATTTATAGGACTAGGCCAAAGTCCTTCTTTGAGGAGGAAGTTAAGTTGGAATTAAATTATCTTTAAAGAATATAATTCTTTATTATAATTATATTCCTACTAGAACTTCTCATATCTTCTTGGAATTTAATTCTTCTTTAATCTCTGCATGGAAATCAAATTCCTTTGGGTTTGGGATTTGCTCCACGTCATCTTGGGCTTGTCTAGTCATCAATTTCGATTACCATATCACCTTTTCTCTTGTCGACAATTGCCCTGGCAACTGGCTCGGCGTCTCCTTCATGTATTGCCCTGGCAACTGGCTCGGCGTCTTCTTCATGTATTGCCCTGGCAACTGGCTCGGCGTCTTGCTTTGGCAAGTGATCCTGCATATACACACAAAACACACCAAAACAGCATCTTTTCCCACAAAAACTACCAAGTTATGTAATCAAGCTCAACGATGGAAGGAAACATGGATTAATGCATGAATGGCTAATTAAGCAACTAATATGAGCCTAAGTCTAACAATAATATAAGTAAAAAGGGTAAGAAAAATAGTACTTTTGAACACTTATCACACCCCCAAACTCGAACTATTGCTTGTCCTCAAGCAATGCAAACTCATAATTACCTGCCAAGACTTCAATTTTCACAAACTTAGCTTTGAAATTGATTTCAATTCTCTGAACCGGGGCACAAAGTATGATTGGCTTTTTATTTTTCGGAAAACTTAGGAATTACTCGGAATCAAACTATAATGCTTGTGGGTGTGTGCGGAGTTGTGTGCAAGTTGATTTTTTGGATTCTATGCAAACAAGAAGTTTTCAAAGTACTTCATTGGGTTCTTTTTAACATGTTTTAACTAGAGCCAGTTTTGGGCACCTCTAGTGTTTTGTTTTTAGTTTTATTAAGTTAATTTATTCGACTAGAGCCGGTTTCGGGCACCTCTAGTTATAAATTTTTTTAACACATACTAGAGCCAGTTTCGGGCACCTCTAGCATTCATCCAATTTTTATTCTAATCCCCCAATTTGTTAATTATCAACCTAAGTTCACTAGAATTCCTTAAATCAATCAAACCACAACAGTGTTTCATCAAATCATAGTAAAATTCTAAGTTTTTCCATGGTTATCCTAGAATAAAAATTCTATCAATTAAGTGCATTGGCAAAGTCATCATCGAATATTCATCAAATCTAAGCAATTCTTGTTCCAATTAAAGGAATGGCAAGCAATTTATGTATCCTAAATGTAATACTTAAGATGAATGTAACTAAACATGGTAACTACTAATAACAATCCCGCCCCAAACTTGAGTTAGGCATTGTCCTCAATGCATGCATTAAAGAAAAATAAAAAAATAAAAATAACGAAAAAATAAAATGCAAACGAGGACTTACTCCGAGAGTTCGTCATCGTAGATGATTAGTTTCCTTTTGGTCGGTGTCTTGATTCTCTTGCTTGAACACGATGGTTGTTTTCTTATTGCCGGTGGTGGAATCGATCCTCGTACGGGGTTGTCCTCATCGTCCTCTTCATCAATGTCATTGGCTTTTCGCTTGGAGGATTCAATTGGTGCGGTCTTTGTTTGTGCAATGGAGGATTCGTCCGAATCTGAAAAATCAGAAAATGATTCCGTAGGAGTTGATTCGGGCATAGGTGCTTTACCTTTGGCTTTTGCAGTGGTTGCCGAGATGTCTTTAGCTTTGGTTGCCGTGGCATCTTCAGGGTTGGTTGCCGTGGCATTGTCTTGTGCAGGCACGATGTAGGTTGCCGCGACATCATCTTTTGTGGTTGCCGTGGCGACTACTTCATTGGGTGTTGGGGCAAGGATCTCGGCAGGAAATTTCCTTAGCATAGTGGTTGTGAGTCTTGTTGTGGAAAAGAAAACAAAGAAAACCTGAAAACTAAAGATAATGAAGAAAAATAAAATATCTCCTAAAAATAAAAATGAAAAGAAAAAGAAAATATTGAAAGGAGAACATGCTCATGCATCTCCTAAAGTGACCACTTCTTTGTTACGTTCCACATGGGCACCATTGTAGTGCTTCAATCTTTGTCCATTAACTTTGAATTCATGGTTGTCGGAGATGGACTTGATTATCACAGCACCATGGGGAAATGGTTTGACAACTTTGAATGGTCTCGACCATCTTGATTTCAGTTTTCCCGGGAAAAGTTTTAGTCGAGAATTGAATAAGAGAACTAGTTGCCCTGGCATGAATTGTCGCGGCAATAGTTTCTTGTCGTGCCATTGCTTTGTTTTCTCCTTGTAGATTTGTGCATTGTTATAGGCTAGTGCATGAAATTCTTCTACCTCGTTGAGGTACAACAAACGCTTTTGTCCTGCACTTTCCTAATCCATATTAACGGTCTTGATTGCCCATTGGTTTGTGGGTGATATGCCGAAGCGTTGCAACATCTTGGCAATTAGTCTGTTGTCAAAATGCTTGCCTTCATCACTGATAATTGCTCTCGGCATCCCAAACCATGTAAATATGTTTTTCTGCAAGAATCTTTGCACAGTCTTGGAATCGTTGTTGGGAAATGTAGTTGCCTCCACCCATTTAGATACGTAGTCGATGGCAAGTAGAATGTAGAGGTTGCCGAATGAAGAAGGGAAAGGTCCCATAAAATTGATCCCCCACACATCGAACAATTCCACCTAGATGATGTTCTGGAGCGGCATCTCATGTCGTCTAGAGATATTGCCTGTCCTCTGGCAACGATCACATTGCTTGTAAAAGTCTTGGGCATCTTTGTACAATGTTGGCCAATACAAACCGGATTGCAAAACTTTGGCCGTGGTACGAGTTCCTCCAAAATATCCTCTATAGGGTGAAGAATGGCATTGCCGGAGTACATTCTCTTGCTCTTCTTCAGGTACACATCGACGTATAACCTGTTTTGCACATTGTTTAAGCAAAAGAGGCTCATCCCAAAAGTAATGCTTAGCATTATGGCGGAACCGCTTCTTCCCTTGGTGAGTAATGCCATAAGGTAAAATACCACAAACTAGGAAATTAACTAAATCCGCGTACCAGGGTATTGTCGAGGCATGTGCTGTCGTGGCGACTGCTCCCAAAATTGTCGAGGCGTGCGCGTCAAAGGCTGTTGCGGCGTCGAGGGTTGCCGAGGCGTGTGCATCCATGGTTGTTGAGGCGTCGAGGGTTGCCGAGGCGTCGAGGGTTGCCGAGGCATGCGCGTCCATGGTTGCCGAGGCGTCGAGGGTTGCCGAGGCATGCGCGTCCATGGTTGCCGAGGCAACTAAAAGTTGTTCATCCAGGAATGCATCGCATATCTCTAGATCCGATTCCTTTTCCCTATTGCGTTCCAAACGTGATAAGTGATCGGCCACTTGATTTTCTGTTCCTTTCCTGTCCTTAATTTCAATATCAAATTCTTGTAAAAGTAATATCCAACGAATCAAACGAGGTTTGGCATCCTTTTTAGTAAATAGATATTTGATTGTCGAATGGTCCGTATGAACAATTACCTTTGTACCAATCAAATAGGATCGGAACTTGTCAAATGCGAAAACTACAGCTAGTAACTCTTTCTTCGTTGTTGTGTAATTCACTTGAGCACTATTAAGAGTTTTACTAGCGTAGTATATCACATGGAAGGTCTTACCTGTGCGTTGGCCTAGGACTGCTCCTACCGCGAAATCACTTGCATCATACATGAGCTCAAAAGGTAGAGTCCAATCTGGTGGAACGACAATGGGTGCCAAGGCAAGCTTTTTCTTTAGGGTTTCGAATGCTTGGGTGCAAGAATCATCAAAATTGAAGACTTTATCCTGTTCAAGCAGATTACACAAGGGTTTAGTGATTTTAGAAAAATTATGAATGAACCTCTTGTAAAAACCTACATGTCTGAGAAAACTTCGAATTCCTTTAAACGAACTTGGTGGAGGTAATCTCTCGATCACGTCCACCTTGGCTTTGTCTACTTCAATTCCCTTGGATGAAATCTTGTGGACGAGCACTATTCCTTCATCTACCATAAAATGGCATTTCTCCCAATTGAGTACTAAATCAGTTTCTTCACATCTTGCCAACACCCTCTCTAAATTTCTGAGACAGCTGTCGAAGTCATTATCAAAAATAGAAAAATCATCCATGAAGATCTCAAGGAAGTCTTCGACCATGTCTGAAAAGAGCGCCATCATGCATTTTTGGAAGGTTGCCGGGGCGTTACACAATCCGAACGGCATCCTTCGGAAGGCATAAGTACCGTATGGGCATTTGAAGGTTGTCTTTTCTTGATCTTCTGGTGCTATGGCAATTTGATTGTAACCTAAATAACCATCAAGAAAACAATAAAAAGGGTTTACCTGCAAGACGGTCAAGCATTTGATCAATAAAGGGTAATGGGAAGTGATCTTTCCTAGTGGCTTTGTTTAGCTTTCGATAATCCATACAAACCCTCCAATCGGTCACAGTCCTGGTTGGAATGAGTTCATTGTTTTCATTACTTACCACTGTTATACCTCCCTTTTTCGGTACACATTGTACCGGACTTACCCATGTACTATCAGAGATAGCGTATATAATGCCGGTGTCAAGCCACTTGATTATTTCTTTCATTACAACCCCTTTCATGGCATGATTCAGTCTCCTCTGGGCCTCAATTGAAGGTTTGTTATCATCTTCCAACAAAATCTTGTGCATGCAAACTGCCGGGCTAATTCCCTTCAAGTCGGTAATTGTCCACCCTATTGCCTTTTTGTGTAGCTTCAACATCTTGATCAGCTTATTTTCCTGCTCAAGTTGTAACTTAGAAGAAATAATTACAGGCAATGTATTATCGGTTCCTAAGTATGCATATTTTAGTTGATCTGGCAATTGTTTCAACTCAAGAATCGGTGGTTGTTCAATAGAGGGTTTTTCGAGTTTACCTTCCTTACCTGAGTAATCCAGTGGTTCAAAGTATGTACTTGGTCCATTGACTAGCCAATTTGCCTCTTCTTGTTGTTCCTCACCGACCGGTTCTTCATACTCCTCAGGTTCCTCTTGATCGGCAATGTAGTTGTCGAGGCAACTAAATTCCTCGTCGAAGTTAAACTCTGTCGTGGCATGAAGAAGTTGGCATTCTTCTGGATCATCAGCATGCCTTAGTGTTTGGAACACATTTAGTTTAACTTGCTGGTCATTCACCCTCATTGTGAGTTCTCCCTTTTCAACATCGATCAAGGTTCTCCCTGTTGCTAGGAATGGTCTCCCGAGAATGATAGGTGCATGCTCATCTGCTTCACAATCCACAACAATAAAGTCAGCAGGAAAAATAAATTTATCAACTTTTACCAGTATGTCCTCGATTTTTCCCTCTTGATGCACATAGGATCTGTCGGCTAGCTGTAGCATAACTGTTGTAGGTCTTGCCTTCCCAATTCCTAGTTTCTGGAAAACCGAGTTAGGCATCAAGTTTATGCTAGCCCCAAGGTCGCATAATGCTTTCCCGACATAGTGATTTCCAATGGAACAGGGTATTGTGAAACTTCCAAGATCCTTCAATTTGGGTGGCATACGATTGTGCAACATTTCCATGCATCCCTCTGTTGTGGCAACTGTTTCAAACTCTCCTAGCCTTGTTCTCTTGGACACAATGTCTTTAAGAAACTTGGCATAGTTCGGCATTTGTTCAATTGCTTCCACCAATGGCAAGTTGATGTGGACTTGCTTTAGGATATCAAGAAACTTCTTGAATTGGTATTCTTGCTTTTGTCGCTTCAACCTTTATGGGAATGGTGGTGGAAGTCGGATATCTTCAATCCTTTCATTGGTTTGAAACCTGATTGACGGTATTGCCGAGACAACTAGAGTTGCCGAGGTGTTATCAACTGGGGTTGTCGAGGCATGCTTTTCACAAGTTGTCGAGGCGTCTTTATCGTCGGTTGCTGAGGCATGCTTATTGCCGGTTGCCGAGGCAATTCCTGGTTCAGTATCTGAGGCTTTGCCGCTAGGTTCGTCTTGATCTTTTTGTGGAGTTTTGTTTGATGAGCGGGTTTGAGTCTCTCTAAGTTGTTGGCCACTTCTAGTGGTGATTGCCTTACATTGCTCATGGCCAGTTCCTCTTGCGACTTTAGTATCGCTAGGTAAACCTCCTTGCGGTCTAGTATTCAGATTTTGAGCAAACTGTCCGACTTGATTTTCCAATGATTTGATTGCCGCCTCTTGGTTTTGCAATCTCATCTCGGTCCTGTTAATAAAAGCATTAGTTCTTTTTATGAAATTACTATTCTTAGCCATATAAGATTCAGTTTTCATCATAAAAGCATTTAGAAAATTTTCCAAAGAACTAGATGTTGTCGGTTGTTGCTACGGCAACTGTTGCCGTGGCATATTCTGCTGGAATCCCAATGCTTGTGCATTCTGATTGTTCTGGTTTAGAGCATTGTTGGGATTACTCCATGAAAAATTTGGGTGCATCTTCCAAGCTGGATTGTATGTATTGGACATCACATTGTTGTTCCAATTGTAATTCCCCACATAGAAGCTGGATTCCGGATTCTACATACATTCAGAAGAATTATGGTTATCACCACATAACTCACAAAAAGAATCCATTACCTTGACTTCATGTGTGTTGTTTGGTTTTTGCATGTTCTGGACCATCTTGGTTAGAGTGGCCAATTGTGCCAAAATTGAATCGGATGATCCTAGTTCATGTATTGTGGCTTGGCGTCTAACTCCTCCTCTTCTAGTAGATGGGAATTAATAATCATTCTTGGCCAGCCTGTTTAAAATTTGCATTGCTTCTTTCGGCGACTTATCTAGGAGTATGCCGTTTGCCGAGGCATCTAGCATCATCCTTGTTGGTGTATTCACGGCGTTGTAAAACATTGTTACTTGATTCCACACCGGGAATCCGTGTAGGGGGCATTTGTGTAGAAGTTCTCTATATCGCTCCCAAGCCTCGTACATGGATTCATCATCTGCCTGCCGAAAAGAAGTAATATCATTACGAAGCTTATCAGTCAAATTTGTAGGATTAAATCGAGCAAGGAAATCACGACAAAGATCGGTCCAAGATGTTATTGATCCGGCAGGAATGCTATTCAACCATGCTTTCGCCCTATCCCTCGGTAAATAGGGGAATAATCTTAATCGTAAGACATCGGGGTGATTCCGTGTATCTTGAACGAGTTGCAAATCTCGAGGAAAAATTTCAGATGTTGCCGTGCATCTTCAGTTGCTGAGCCGCCAAATTGACCAATTGTGTTGATCATATTAAACATTACCGGTTTTAACTCAAAGTGGTCGGCTTCAATTTCGGGTGCGACAACTCCTGGATTAAGTCCATCTAGATCTTCTTCAAGATAGTCTCGAATAGTTCTGTTTCGTGCAAGAATCACTCCTCCTCCTGCTGAAACATCTTGATTCATATTGTCGTCTTGATTAGCCATTGCTACTCTTATCCTTCGTCTAAGTCTTTGTAAGGTTCGTTCGATTTCTGGATCAAAGGGATATTCTGGTGTAATCGGTCTCACCCTGGTCATATACCAATGCAAAACCAAAGTTTGTTAGCCCTTTGAATCTTAAACAAGAAAAGTAAAAAGAAAGTGCAAGAAAATAAAAACGAAGTCGCTATTGTCAATCCCCGACAACGGCGCCAAAAACTTGATGTGCGTAATAAGTGCTACACAGTTGTGCAAGTATACATGTTGCAAGTTATAGTATAAAAGATATCGTCTCCACAGGGATTGGTGCCACTTCAAGAATCTAGTCTCTTGCACTGTAAAAAGTAAAAGAAAACACAAGTAGAAGATTATAGGAGTTTTAACTAATAACTAATCTAGAAAGCAAATAAGTAAAAGGCGATGTAATTAAATGAGAGAGATAGGCCAGGTTATCGTGAGTTGAGGTGTGACAGCCGATTGGATCGTCTTGGTAAAAGAGTGCACGGGCAACTCAGTTGCCGTGGCAACTTGCACAACGGGGTTGCCTTGGCAACTAATCGATGGTTGCCTGGGCAACTACTTGGGCATCTGGGCAACAACCTTCAAGGTTCGGCAGAGCGTTCTTCAATGGTTTCTTCTTATCCCTAAGTAGAAACTCTAGCTACTTGTGCATGCCTTGATAATACATCCCTACGTGAATCAAGGGTGAACAACAACCAATCTTGCGTTCCTCTTAGCCGTTGAAATCCTTAACTTATTCCTAAGCCGGATTAATCTTCACCATCAATAGATTGAATAAAGATCATATTCATTCGTTTCTTGAATCTAACTCTCCCGATATTAGATAAATAGATGAAATCATGAGATCCTCTCCCAATTCACTCGCAAACAAGAATAAGAACCAAGAATGAATAAACCTTGAATAAAAAAGTGCAAACTCTTATTACCTAAACAAAAACCAATAGTTTCTCACAACCACAAATCACAATAACCATAGCCAAATAGATTTAGATCATGGCTAGGTTCAAAAGAAACACAAGATAATTAATCCCTAGGATGAACCCAATCGAACAAGAAAGAAAAGGATGAAGAAGGAGGCTTGTCGAAATCCTCCTTGCCCTAGATGCTTGTTGAAAATTCTCTCCTCTTGCCCTTCTTGGACTTGTCGAAATTCATTCTCTTGCTCTCCTTGGATTGTCGAAATCTCCATCTTATTTATAGGGCTAGGCCAAAGTCCTTCTTTGAGGAGGAAGTTAAGTTGGAATTAAATTATCTTTAAAGAATATAATTCTTTATTATAATTATATTCCTACTAGAACTTCTCCTTTCTTCTTGGAATTTAATTCTTCTTTAATCTCTGCATGAAAATCAAATTCCTTTGGGTTTGGGCTTTGCTCCACGTCATCTTGGGCTTGTCTAGTCATCAATTTCGACTACCATATCACCTTTGCTCTTGTCGACAATTGCCCTAGCAACTGGCTCGGCGTCTCCTTCATGTATTGCCCTGGCAACTGGCTCGGCGTCTTGCGTTGGCAAGTGATCCTGCATATACACACAAAACACACCAAAGCAGCATCTTTTCCCACAAAAACTACCAAGTTATGTAATCAAGCTCAACGATGGAAGGAAACATGGATTAATGCATGAATGGCTAATTATGCAACTAATATGAGCCTAAGTCTAACAATAATATGAGTAAAAAGGGTAAGAAAAATAGTACTTTTGAACACTTATCAGTCATCATCATACCATATGTGGTTTGATTTCATTGATGATCAGTAGAGGAAGGCTGCATGGTTCGACTAGCTAGACCGGGGGCTTGGAGCCATTGAAGGGCAGCATCGAGAGACCCCTTTCTTGCCCATTCTCTTTGTTTAGTTATTTTTATTTTTTAATGATGATGTATTTTGAAAATGTTTATGGTTTTTTGGTTAAATCCCTCACCATGAACTAATTCAATAGTTGGTGGGGGATGTTTGCGTTGAAACGTTGTTTTCATGTTTAGTTTTTAATAATAAATCTGCCTTGGCAATGTTTTATCTATTCGGCATACTTTAATGTTTTCTAAATACTATGCCAAGCGAGAGCTGGCACTGTTGGCCTATTGCGCCTCAAGATCTTAACAGACTTGGGGTGGCAACGATTAAGTTGTTGAATATTAAGGAGAGAAGCTTCGAAAAAAGTCATTCAAGTAGATGAACTTACTTCGGGAGTGAAATCTACCCCTTAGGAGTATAGATTGGATCTTAATCAAATTGGTTTATTTAAAAGCAAGCACTATAGAGATATAGGGGTTTTTACATGATCAATTTAGGGCAATGACCATCGAGTGAGGCTTTGCTAATTTTGAATCTGCTCGGTAAACAATGCCAAGACATGTTGTTATTAAAGGCTAGCATGGGATGAATAGCGTAAAAACCAGGCATTCCCTGCCAACGCTCATCATTCATTAAAACACCTTCCTTGCCAATGACTTTACTTTACTTTTATTTCTTTTCTATTCAATTATTTTCAAAAGAAACTTTAAATCAAACAAACTTTTCCTTAACAAGTAAACAATCAAAGCAGTTAAATTCCAAGTCAATCTCTGCGGGATCGATACTCAGCTTATTGTTGTATTACTTGCAGACCGTGTATACTTGCATGCAAAAGGCTCATCTTGGCATTGTTTTATACTTTTCCAATACATATCTTTTTCCCTTTTTGCTAGCATTCACTTAGAGAGTCTACAGTTACCATCATCCATGACCGTCTTAAGCTTGCCTTTGACAGACGAAAGGCCTATGTTGATCTTAAGTGACGGGACATACAATATTCTATGGGAGAAAAAGCTTTACTTAAAGTGTATCCATGAAAGAAAAATCTTCGCTTTGGCAAAAAGGGGAAGTTGAGCCCCGATTCATTGGACCCTTAGAGGTTATTGAAAGAGTTGGTCTCATATCCTATCAACTAGCATTGCCTTAATAATTAAGTAGAATCCACGATGTCTTTCATGTATCAATCCTTCGCAAGTATCATTCTAATCCATCGCATATCATTAAACCATAAGCTATTGAGATTCAACCAAACTTGACCTATTAGGAAAAACTGGTATAGATTTTGGCAAAAAAAGTCAAAAGGCTTCGTAACAAGAACATTCCTCTAGCCAAAGTACTTTGGAGGAGTCACAAGATTGAAGAAGGTACCTGGGAACTAGAAAAGACTATGAAAAATCAATACCCTCATCTATTCAGTTCAGGTAAAATTCGAGGATAAATTTTTCTTAAGGGGGAAGTTGTAACACCCAAAATTGGGCCTAGTTGGAATTCAATTCCGACGACCGAAAATTTTACATCAAAAAATAAAAATTATAGCATTTACTTTTGATCATGTAGTTAATTATTAAAATATTGAATTCCAGATTAGTGATGTTATTGATCATGGACATAGTTGCAAACCTAGACAACTTGTTCTAATGACTGAATTGTGAAAATTTAAAGTATTGGTGTGGAAGTATAAGGAATCAGGAGTTAGAGGGTCAATAGGGTAAATAAACCCTCCATGGCTTAGTCATCTCCACGTGTATTGCCGAAAGTTGCTTCCTTCATTACAAGGAAAGCCAGTCATAATTGATTGGAAACTAAATAAAGAAAATATAAGGAAGAAACATAGAAAGCACTTACCAGTTACAAGGATTAGAAGCTAGCACCTTAGTCATCATCTTCTTCCTTTGGCCAATAAACAAGCACCTCCATTAGAGGAAATTCTCAAGTTTAAGCTTTCTTAGATTTATCAACCCTATATTGTTTTCTTCAAGTAAGTAAAGTAAGCCCAAGAGTTAATTATTGATTTTTCCATGGGAAATCCAAGCTTTGGGAACTTATTAAATCTTAGATAAATTCCCATGGAATCACAAGTATTTTTCTTATCGATTATATAGCTAGTAATAGCTATGGACATGTCTATTGTAAATAAGATCATTAGAATTATCATAATTCCTTCCTCATATTATTTTGTTACCTTAAAATGTGCAAATTTAGGACACAGTTAATCCACCAGAATCCGACAAGCAACAGAACGAGGAAATAGCTATCTAAGGTCCCTGAAAGCTTCGGGAGTATCAGTGAGTATAGTTGGAGTATCGAGAATGGCTAGGTACCTTCCCAGTTTCATTGTTCATTGACTTTTGCATTATCATCATCCCTACAAGGTATGGTTATATCGAAACCTCATGGAAAACTATATTGGTAAGCTTATTGCATTGAAACATTGATTATTGAGTCATCATATTGATATCGTCACCATTGAAATACATATTGATCATTGATATTGCCATTGACCCCATTGATATACTATTGAGATTTATAGACAAACATATTGACTATAGACCATAGCATTAACAAGATCATTGCATTGATAAGAATATTGCATTGGCAAGATCATTGTATTGATAAAATCATTTTGTTGGCAAGGACCTATACAATCATCATTGAACAAGGCAAGCATTGATCATTGTTATTAATATTGAACATTGTACCAATATTGAATATTGTCATTGTTATTGGCCTAATTACCAAACCTTGGATTCAAATGGACATTAGATACAATTGGCATGCCATAGAATTCATGAGCTCATTGGTATAGAGTGGACTTCGGTCCTTGAGCTAAGGCTCTATTTGGCGATGTTGGCGAGAAGTGTATAAGATAAAACTCTAAAAGCACAAAGGGTTGGATTTTTCTTGATTGCTTGAATATTGATCAAATTAGGTTAAAAGATGACTAAAAAGGGTTTTAAAATCTTATAAAATGGTCACTGAATTTTACAAGGCTTAATTGAAGGTGTAATTGAACTCTTAATTCATTTAAAATTTGTAAGAAAGACACCCATACGTTGAATTTCACATTGGTAACCCTAATTACTAATAAGACCCAGTAATTTACTGATTTTATGATTTAGTCCCAAATTTTGAAAAGTTACCAAATGACCCTTAACTATGGTTTTTATTAAGTACAAGATGATCATTGTTAATAAAATAGGCTCATTGTTCATCGCATAAGTTATCATAAAATGTTGATCGTTTTTCAACCCGGATTCCTACCAGACCAAGAAGGGGATGTTACATAACTTATGCTTAAAGATAAATATGTGGGTTATAGGTTATGCATGAATATCATATAATATGTAAATCATAGGATATAATGAATGGAAACATGTGATATGATAATTCAAGCATATTTTAAGATGTAAATGCATGCTTATAACAATATATAATGCATATCTAAGATAATATGAGATGAAGTAAAGAAGAACTCCTTCAAGTACGATCATGGAGCCCCTCAATGGTGCGAACAAGTCATGGAGTTTTATGGGGTTGATTATGATCACCTCATCTGTAGTACCTATTTTTTTGTCTGGGCTTATCCCATTACAAACAAACCAATCCCAAACCCTAAACCAAACAATAATTCCATATCCAAAACTAACAATTTTTATTAATTAATTAAACCCATTACAAATAAACCCATATATCAACCCAACACCCAAAGCCTAAACTCGTTTGACCCAATTCCCCAATTAGACCCACTAATTAAAAAATACCCATTAAACCTAAAATTACCCCAATACCCTTAACCCTAAAATAACCTAAACCATAACACCCACTTGCCCTCTGCCTTCGCTGCCCCAGTTCCTTCACATTCCCCGTCTGTGGCCACCACGTGCAACACTAGTGGCCACGTGTGCCACCTATAGGCCATTTGTCTGGCCACCGCATAAGTCGTCGTCTAAGTCAGACCTGCAAAAGAAGAAAATAGCTCTATAAACAACAACTTTATTCTAAAATTTATGTATAAAAACCCAAAGAAACTGATTGTAAAAGGGGGATTTTTTTGAAATTCGAAATAAGAAAAACACAAAAATATTCTATTTCATATCTTGTAAAACCTATGTTTGATTTTGATATAACAAAGTGTTTAAGGACTAAATTGTAAAAGGAAATAGATTTTTAAGCACTCAAAAGTCTCACAAAATGACATGGAAAAGTTTTCCTAAGTTAAAGACTTAAACCCAAAATTTTCTAAGTGTTTCAATCCAAAAACACAAAAATACGCCTAGGCGTATCGATACACCCCTTGGTTTTGTAAAGTGTTTCGATACGGCTTACACTATTTTGATACGATCTAAAATCTAGGTTTAAGGAATTTTTTATTCGTACCGATACGGTTACATACGTATCAATACGATTTGCATTAAATGTTTTCGACCATTGCCTTGTCAATTATTGGAATCAACGACTTTTAATTTTTTTGTTAATCATACCGATACGCCCCTAGGCGTACTGATGCAATTTTTCATCTTGGATTCCAGTGAGCAAAAATCGTACCGATACGGCCTTGCCGTTTTGATACGACCCCTATTTTACACTATGATCATTTTGATACGACATCCTGTGTATCGATACGCGTATACACAACGGCTATATTTTCTTGTAATAGGTATCGATACGAGCCCATGTGTACCGGTATGGTAGGTGACCAGACAACATTTATTGTGGGAAAAATGGTCCCCAGCGACTATATTCAATACTTCAACCACCCAAGCGGTTAGAATTCAATGAGAGGATATAAATACAAGACTCCAATGTTACTGCAACAACGAATGAACCTAATTTGATCAACATTCAAGCAATCAAGCAAAATCCAACCCTTTGTTCTTTTAGAGTTTTATCTTATACATCCAACTTGTGTAATTCCTTTGTAAATCTTTGTTTCAAGTTTAGGGTTGTGAGAAATCTTAATTGGGAAAAAACTTGTATCTTGTGAGGATATTTTATTTGTCAAACTTCTTTCTTTGTAATTGAGAGTGAATTGTTCAAAGCTTTGGGTAGAAAGCTTGAACTTGTAATGGTTGCCTCCAAAGCCTAGAAAAGGGGAAAATTTTCATAGTGAAATTGTTGAAAATCCTTAGTAGGAAGCTAAGGTAGTGGACATAGAGCTTGTTAGAAGCTTGAACCACTATAAATCCTTGTGTCTCATTATCTATCTCTTTCGATTTGCTTTCAAAAGTTTAAAATTGCCAATTCACCCCCTCTTGGCCACCATCTACATTGATTGATCATCCTAACAATTGGTATCAGAGCCACACTCAGTCGAAGGTCTAACAACTGTTGAGGCGATCCTAAAAGGTGATTCAATCAACAGAAGTCAAAGCCATGGCATCCACCTCCGGCAACAACTTGTACGAGTCTCAATACATCACCAAACCTCCATACTTCAGTAGGGATAACTATCCCTTTTGGAAAAATCCTATAAAGTTCTTCATCAAATACCATGACTACCTCCTATGAGATGTAGTGGAAGATGGACCGGCAATCCTGGTGAAAAGAGAAGGTGATAGGTTAGTTCCAAAGTCCAAGCACGAGATGACCGATGAAGATCAGAAGAAGCTCCAAATCAATGATAAGGCAATGCATATGCTATTTTGCTCACTTGGACCGAACGAGTACTCCATGATGTCATCTTGTTCAAGTGCCAAAGAAATATGGGACAAGTAGAAATCACATACGAAGGCACTAATGAAGTTAAGAAGACCAAGATTGGGCTTCATAATTTGAGCTATGGAAATTTCAAGATGGATCCAGATGAAAAAATCTCCAAAATGTTCGAACGATTCTCCATCATTGTCAATGGCCTCAAGGGTCTAGGAGAAATCATCCTAGAATAGAAGCTAGTTCGAAAACTACTCTACTCACTTCTTGAGTCTTGGGATGGTAAAAGAACGGCTATTATAGAAGCGAAAGATCTCAAGATGCTAAAGCTCGATGCTCTCATGGGGTCTCTTCTCACCCATGAGATAATGAAGAAATGAAAAGATAAAGAAAAGAAGAAGGAAGAAATGAAGGTCGAGAAGATGGAAGTGGAGAAGAAGAAGATAGGAATCGCTCTCAAAGCTTCTTATGATGAGAGTGATTCTAGCGAGGATGAAGATGAAGAGTTGGCTATGATAGCCAAACGATTCACTCGACTCATGAGATCTAACCGGAGAAGGAAGTTCAATCGAAGAAGGGATCTCAAGAACAAGAGCAAGGAAGAAGAAAAATATCATATTGTGTGCTACGAATGTAAGAAGCTGGGACACATCAAGATTGATTGCCCTCAACTCAAAAAGAAAGGCTTCGGGAAGAAAAAGAAGCACAAGGCCCATGTAGCCACTTGGAGCAATGAAGAGTCTTCAAGTGATGAAGAGCACGAAGTTGCAAACCTTTGTCTCATGGCTTATGAAGAGGATCCTAAGGTAACCTCCAACTCATCTAACGATCTTAATTATGATGAATTATTTGAGGATTATAATGAGTTGTAAGAGGCTTATGATGAATTAGTTTTTGAAATACAAAGAATCACTTTTGAAAAACAATAAAATAATTTCTGATTTGAAAAATCAAAATGATTCTTTGATCAAGACTAATTCGGAACTTGAAGAGAAGGTTAATGATTTACTAGATAATCAAAAATATTTTGAAAATGAAAATATTGATCGAAATAACCTTCTTTCTGAGTTAAAAGATCATTACCTCAAGGAGGTAAATGATCTCAAAGCTTCCTTGAACAAGGTTATTGGTAATCACTCATCCATTCTCATTGATAAGGTTTTGTATGTCAACGGTCTAAAACATAATCTTCTAAGTATTAGTCAATTATGTGACAAAGGTTTCAATGTTATTTTTGATTCTAATGTTTGCAAAATTTTAAACATTGAAACAAATAAAATTATGTTTTTTGGCCATCGCATAGGAAACATATACATGGTGCATCTAGATGACATACACATTTCTCATGCATGTTTTGTTGCAAATTATGAGCATGATTCATGGTTATGGCATAGGAAATTAGGGCATGCAAACATGAGTGTTTTAGAAAAATTGGTTTCAAAAGATCTAGTAAGAGGTTTGCCTAAAATAAAATTTTCTCTTGACAAAATTTGTGATGCTTGTGTAAAAGGCAAACATAAAAGAGTTTCTTTCAAACCTATTAATGATGTTTCAACTAGTAGAGTTGTACAATTGATCCACATGGATCTTTTTGGTCCTATTAGAACTACTAGCTTGGGTGGAAAATCATATACATATGTTTTAGTTGATGATTACTCTAGATACATTTGGGTTTTATTCTTAAGTACCAAAGATGAGGCTTTAAAAAAATTCATCACATTTTCAAAAATTACTCAAAACGATCTTGGTCAAACTATTTCTCACATTCAAAGTGACCATGGCACTGAATTTCAAATTTTAGGTTTTGAGGATTTTTGTAACTCAAATGGTATTAGCCACAATTTGTTAGCTCCTAGAACACCTCAACAAAATGGGGTTATTGAAAGGAAAATCGAACTTTAGAGGAAATAGCTAGCACCATGCTTTGTGAAAATAATTTGCCAAAATATTTTTAGGCAGAAACCACTAATACAGCTTGCTATACATAAATAGAGTAATGATTAGGCCTATTTTAAAGAAAACTCCTTGTGAGATTTTAAAATCCAAAAAGCCTAACATTAGCTATTTTCACCCATTTGGTTGTAAATGTTTTGTTTTAAACAAAGGAAATGACAATTTGGGCAAATTTGACTCTAAAGGTGATGAAGCTATTTTCTTAGGGTATTCTTTAAACTCTAAAGCTATCGAGTGTTTAATAAAAGAACCTTAGTTGTTGAAGAGTCAATACATGTGATTTTCGATGATAACCTCCTTCTAAGGAAGGATTCTTGTGATGATGATGATGTAGGGATTTTTGAAGCCAATGATGGTGGGCAATCATCAAAGGTGAATGAAGTTCAAAACAAAGAAGAAGAAACACAAGATCCACCTCTAGAAGCCTTGAAGGACATGAGCCTAGAGGAAAATGAAGTAAGCTACCCAAGAGAGTACAACTATGTCAAAGGTGGTGAGATTTTGGGTGATCCATCCAAAGGGGTAACCACTAGACTTTCTATTAAAAATGCATGTAATGTTGCTTTTATCTCGTGCATAGAGACTAAAATGTCAAAGAAGCATTAAATGATGATTATTGGATAATGGCTATGCAAGAGGAATTAAACCAATTTGAGAGAAGTCAAGTTTGGAAATTAGTTGATAGGTGTTGCGCGTAATAAGTGCTACGCAACTGTGCAAGTATACACGTTGCAAGTTATAGTATAAAAGATATCGTCTTCATAGGGATTGGTGCCACTTCAAGAATCTAGTCTCTTGCACTGTAAAAAGTAAAAGAAAACACAAGTAGAAGATTATAGGAGTTTTAACTAATAACTAATCTAGAAAGCAAATAAGTAAAAGGTGATGTAATTAAATGAGAGAGATAGGCCAGGTTATCGTGAGTTGAGGTGTGATAGCCGATTGGATCGTCTTGGTAAAAGAGTGCACGGGCAACTCAGTTGCCATGGCAACTTGCACAACGGGGTTGCCTTGGCAACTAATCGATGGTTGCATGGGCGACTAGTTGGGCAACTACTTGGGCGTCTGGGCAGCAACCTTCAAGGTTTGGCAGAGCGTTCTTCGATGGTTTCTTCTTATCCCTAAGTTGAAACTCTAGCTACTTGTGCATGCCTTGATAATACATCCCCGTGTGAATCAAGGGTGAACAACAACCAATCTTGTGCTCTTCTTAGCCGTTGAAATCCTTAACTTATTCCTAAGCCGGATTAATCTTCACCATCAGTAGATTAAATAAAGATCATATTCATTCGTTTCTTGAATCTAACTCTCCCGATATTGATAAATAGATGAAGTTACGAGATCCTCTCCCAATTCACCCGCAAACAAGAATAAGAACCAAGAATGAATAAACCTTGAATAGAAAAGTGCAAACTCTTATTACCTAAACAAAATCCAATAGTTTCTCACAACCACAAAACACAATAACCATAGCCAAATAGATTTAGTTCATGGCTAGGTTCCAAAGAAACACAAGATAAAGAATCCCTAGCATGAACCTAATTGAACAAGAAAGAAAAAGATGAAGGATGAAGCTTGTCGAAATCTCCTTGCCCTAGATGCTTGTCAAAAATTCTCTCCTCTTGCTTCCTCTGGAGTTGACGGCATGGCCTCTAATTTATAGGGCTAGGTCAAAGTCCTTCTTTGAAGAGGAAGTTAAGTTGGAATTAAATTATCTATAATGAATATAATTCTTTATTATAATTATATTCCTTCTAGAACTTCTCCTATCTTCTTGGAATTTAATTCTTCTTTAATCTCTTCATGGAAATCAAACTCTTTTGGGATTTAGCTTTGCTCCACGTCATCTTGGGCTTGTCTGGTCATCAATTTCGACTACCCTATTACCTTATTCTTTGTCTACAATTGCCCTGGCAATTGGCTTGGCGTCTCCTTCATGCATTGCCCTGGCAACTAGCTCGGCATCTCCTTCATGAATTTCCCTGGCAACTAGCTCTAGCCTTGCTTTGGCAAGTGATCCTGCACATACACACAAAACACGCCAAAGCAGCATCTTTTCCCACAAAAACTACCAAGTTATGTAATCAAGCTCAACGATGGAAGGAAACATGGATTAATGCATGAATGAATAATTATGCAACTAATATGAGCCTAAGTCTAACAATAATATGAGTAAAAAGGGTAAGAAAAATAGTACTTTTGAACACTTATCACACCCCCAAACTCGAACTATTGCTTGTCCTCAAGCAATGCAAACTAATAATTACCTGCCAAGACTTCAATTTTCACAAACTTAGCTTTGAACTTGATTTCAATTCTCAGAACCGGGGCACAAAGTATGATTGGCTTTTCATTTTTTGGAAAACTTAGGAGTTACTCAGAATCAAACTATAATGCTTGTGAGTGTGTGCGGAGTTGTGTGCAAGTTGATTTTTCAGATTCTATGCAAACAAGAGGTTTTCAAGTAACTTCATTGGGTTCTTTTTAACATGTTTTAACTCGAGCCAGTTTTGGGCACCTCTAGTGTTTTGTTTTTAGTTTTTCTTAAGTTAATTAATTTATTCGACTAGAGCCGGTTTCGGGCACCTCTAGCGATCAATTTTTAGCATATACTAGAGCCAGTTTCGGGCACCTCTAGCAATCAATTTTTTTAGCACATGCTAGAGCCAATTTCTGGCACCTCTAGCGATCAATTTTTTAGCACATGCTAGAGCCAATTTCGGGCACCTCTAGCATTCATCCAATTTTTATTCTAATCCCCCAATTTGTTTAATTATCAACCTAAGTTCACTAGAATTCCTTAAATCAATCAAACCACAACAGTGTTTCATCAAATTTAGCATCATAGTAAAATTCTAAGTTTTTTTTTTCCATGGTTATCCTAGAATAAAAATTCTATCAATTAAGTGCATTGGCAAAGTCATCATCGGATATTCATCAAATCTAGGCAATTCTTGTTCCAACTAAAGGCATGGCAAGCAATTTATGTATCCTAAATGTAATACTTAAGATGAATGTAACTAAACATGGTAACTACTAATAACAATCCCCCCAAACTCGAGTGAGGCATTGTCCTCAATGCATGTATTAAATAAAAATAATGAAAAATAAAATGAAAACGAGGACTTACTTTGAGATTTTGTCGTCATGGATGATTAGTTTCCTTTTGGTCGGTGTCTTGATTCTCTTGCTTGAACGCGATGGTTGTTTCCTTGTTGCCGGTGGTGGAATCGATCCTCGTACGAGGTTGTCCTCATCGTCCTCTTCATCAATGTCATTGGCTTTTCGCTTGGAGGATTCAATTGGTGTGCTCTTTGTTGGTTCAATGGAGGACTCGTCTGAATCTGAAAAATCAGAAAATGATTCCGTAGGAGTTGATTCGGGCATAGGTGCTTTACCTTTAGCTTTTGCAGTGGTTGCCGGGACGTCTTTAGCTCTGGTCGCCGTGGCATCTTTAGGGTTGGTTGCCGTGGCATCAGCTTGTGCAGGCACGATGTAGGTTGCCGCGGCATCATCTATTGCGGTTGCCGTGGCGACTGCTTCATTGGGTGCCGAGGCAAGGATCTCGGCAGGAAAGATTGGGAACGGCATGCGATTGTCTGGTACTTTTCTAGGATGACTTGGGTGATGGCATTGTTGTGCTCCTTCATGTACCGCATGAACATTATTTGTCGGTCTTCAATTTGCCTTAGGTGGCTCACCAATGGTTGTAAGAGTGCTTCAAAGTGTTCCGGGGTTGATGGCCGAGTTGCCCGGGAGTTAGATGCTTGGGCATTAGGGATTGCCGGGGCGACAGGAGTTGCTGCGGCAATTGGAGGCCTTGAGGATTTTTTCGGTGCCTCTCCCATTAGCTTTCGGATTTGTGCTTGGTTCCAACCGGACTTTGGTAGGGCCTTTTCATCGGTGGACTCACTTGGGACATGCATCTCCTTGCAAATATTAGAAATTAAGCAAGGGAAGAAAAGAGAACTCTTATCTTTTGAGCTACATACAAAAATCTCATCACAAATAATTTTTCCAATGTTAATGATGCGATTATGCAAGATAGAATGTATGAGCAAAATACGTGGTATATCAACGGTAGTATTTTGTGCGGTGGGCATTAAAAAAGGTTTAACAAACTTATTCCATAGTTTTGCCTCGGGTTTAAGCCGAAGGCGATTTACCGTGCCCTTGTATTTACCGTCATTCCAATGAGTTCCCAGTTGAGTGAGCTCTTGAAGTACCTTGTCGAGTTGCTTCGGCGGGATTTGATCAATTAAGGCTTGATGCTCATCCTTCTCAATGTAAAGCCCGTAAAAGGTGTTGACATTTTCGGGGCTTATGAGTATGGCCTTGTCACGAACAAAAACATAAGGATTATCTGGGTTAGGTGAGTGAGCGTAAAATTCTCTTACCCATGAGATGTTTCCTGGTTCCGATTGATGGCAAAAGATTTGCCACTTTTGATGTGCAATCCTCTTGAAGATGAATGGTTCAAGGACGAAATCTTGATGAGAGTTGGAGTATTCAAAGCTTTATTCTTCGTAAATCTTCCGGCTTTCGAACTTGGAGTAAAATCTTTCTTGAACCACCGGTGTAGCAAACTTTGGAGGAACTTGGATGAACTAAAAATTTAATTTTGGATGCCATAGATGATCTTGGTTGTGAGTTTTGTAAAAACAAATAAAATAAAATAAAAGAAACTAAAGAGTTGCAAGATGAAAAGTAGGAATAGGTTTCTTGGAAGTTAAGGGTGATGGGTTTTATAGAAAAGATAGGTAGTAAATATGGTGGGTGGGATTAATTTTGGATAGAAAATAAAGGGGGTTTCGGTTTAGGGGAAGGGTGACGGCAAGGGGGTTTAATTAGGGTAAGTTGGAGGCTTTATATAAGCCTTAGATTCAGCCCATTAATTTCTTTGTTGAAGATGTTTTCCTTCTTGGATCAAAATTCCTCTTTATCTTGAACTCTTTTCCTACAATTCAAAGACAAATCAAATAAGGATTAAAGATAAACTAATAAAAGAAAATAAATAAAGATGTGTAAAAGGATTCTTAACCTTAAAAAGATTAAAAAAAAGAAAATAAATCTATCCTAAAAATATAATAATAATCTGAAATAAAAAATATTAGTTCGAAATAACTAAAAAATAAAATAAAATAAAAAATAATCGAAAATAAAAAAAATAAAAATAAAAATAAAAATAAAATATCGAAGGGAGAGCATGCTCATTCATCTCCTAAGTTGACCACTTCTTTGTTACGTTCCACATGGGCACCATTGTAGTGCTTCAATCTTTGTCCATTAACTTTGAATTCATGTTTGTCAGTGATGGACTTGATTATCACGACACCATGGGAGAATGGTTTGACAACTTCGAATGGTCCCGACCATCTTGATTTCAGCTTTCCCGGGAAAAGTTTTAGCCGAGAATTGAATAAGAGAACTAGTTGCCCTGACGTGAATTGCCGCGGCAATAGTTTCTTGTCATGCCATTGCTTTGTTTTCTCCTTGTAGATTCGTGCATTGTTATAGGCGAGTGCACGGAATTCTTCTATCTCGTTGAGGTCCAACAAACGCTTTTGTCCGGCACTTTCCCAATCCATATTCACGATCTTGATTGCCCAATATGCCTTGTGTTCGATTTCCACCGGTAGATGGCATGTTTTGCCATAGACAAGTTGAAAGGGGGACATACCTAAGGGTGTTTTGAATGCAGTGTGATATGCCCAAAGTGCGTCATCTAGTCTTAATGACCAATCCTTCCTAGAGGGATTTACAACTTTCTCGAGTATACCCTTCAATTCCCGGCTGGAAATTTCTGCTTGTCCGTTGGTTTGTGGGTTATATGCCGTGGCAATCTTGTGTGATACGCCGAAGTGTTGCAACATCTTGGCAATAAGTCTGTTGTCAAAATGCTTGCCTTCGTCACTGATAATTGCTCTCGGCATCCCAAACCGTGTAAATATTTTTTCTGCAAGAATCGTTGCACGGTCTTGGAATCGTTGTTGGGAAGTGTAGCTGCCTCAACCCATTTAGACACGTAGTCGACGACAAATAGAATGTAGAGGTTGCCGAATGAAGATGGGAAGGTCTCATAAAATCGATACCCCATACATCGAACAATTCCACCTCGATGATGTTCTGGAGCGGCATCTCATGTCGTCTAGAGATATTGCCCGTCCTCTGGCAACGATCACATTGCTTGTAAAAGTCTTGGGCATCTTTGTACAATGTTAGGCAATACAAACCGGATTGCAAAACTTTAGCCGCGGTACGAGTTCCTCCAAAATGTCCTCCATAGGGTGAAGAATGGCATTGCCGGAGTACATTCTGTTGCTCTTCTTCAGGGACACATCGGCGTATAACCTGATGTGCACATAGTTTAAACAAAAGAGGCTTGTCCCAAAAGTAATGTCTAGCATCATGGCGGAACCGCTTCTTCCCTTGGTGAGTATGGCCATAAGATAAAATACCACAAACAAGGAAATTAACTAAATCCGCGTACCAGGGTATTATCGAGGCATATGCTGTCGTGGCGACTGCTCCTAAAATTGCCGAGGCGTGCGCGTTAAAGGCTGCTGCGGCGTCGAGAGTTGCCGAGGCGTGTGCGTCCATAGTTGCCGAGGGGTGCGTGTCAAGGGCTGCTGTGGCATCGAGAGTTGCCGAGGTGTGCGCGTCTATGGTTGTCGAGGCGTCGAGGGTTGCCGACGCATGCGCGTCTATGGTTGTCGAGGCAACTAAAAGTTGTTCATCCGAGAATGCATCGCATATCTCTAGATCCGCGTCCTCCTCCCTATTGCGTTCTAAACGTGATAAGTGATCAGCCACTTGACTTTCTGTTCCTTTCCTGTCCTTAATTTCAATATCAAATTCTTGTAAAAGTAATATCCAACGAATCAAATGAGGTTTGGCATCCTTTTTAGCAAATAGATATTTGACTGTCGAATGGTCCGTATGAACAATTACCTTTGTACCAATCAAATAGGATCGAAACTTGTCAAATGCGAAAACTACAGCTAATAACACTTTCTTCGTTGTTGTGTAATTCACTTTAGCACTATTAAGAGTTTTACTAGCGTAGTATATCACATGGAAGGTCTTACCTGTGTGTTGGCCTAGGACTGCTCCTACCGCGAAATCACTTGCATCACACATGAGCTCAAAAGGTAGCGTCCAATCTGGTGGAACGACAATGGGTACTGAGGCAAGCTTTTCCTTTAGGGTTTCGAATGCTTGGGTGCAAGAATCATCAAAATCGAAGACTTTATCCTGTTCAAGCAAATTGCACAAGGGTTTAGTGATTTTAGAAAAATTATGAATGAACCTCCTGTAAAAACCTGCATGTCCAAGAAAGCTTCGAATTCCTTTAACCGAACTTGGTGGGGGTAATCTCTCGATCACGTCCACCTTGGCTTTGTCTACTTCAATTCCCTTGGATGAAATCTTGTGGCCGAGCACTATTCCTTCATCTACCATAAAATGGCACTTCTTCCAATTGAGGACTAAATCAGTTTCTTCACATCTTGCCAACACCCTCTCTAAATTGCCGAGACAGCTGTCGAAGTCATTACCAAAAACAGAAAAATCAGCCATGAAGATTTCAAGGAAGTCTTCGACCATGTCTAAAAAGAGTGCCACCATGCATCTTTGCAAGGTTGTCGGGGCGTTACACAATCTGAACGGCATCCTTCAGAAAGCATAAGTACCGTATGGGCATGTGAAGGTTGTCTTTTCTTGATCTTCTGGTGCTATGGAAATTTGATTCTAACCTAAATAACCATCAAGAAAACAATAAAAGGGTTTACCTACTAGACGGTCAAGCATTTGATCAATAAAGGGTAATGGGAAGTGATCTTTCCTAGTGGCTTTGTTTAGCTTTCGATAATCCATACAAACCCTCCAACCGGTCACAGTCCTGGTTGGAATGAGTTCGTTGTTTCCATTACTTACCACCGTTATACCTCCCTTTTTCGGTACACATTGTACCGGACTTACCCATGTACCATCAGAGATAGGGTATATAATGTCGGCGTCAAGCCACTTGATGATTTCTTTCTTTACAACCCCTTTCCTCGCATGATTCAGTCTCCTCTGGGCCTCAATTGAAGGTTTGTGATCATCTTCCAATAAAATCTTGTGCATGCACACTGTCGGGCTAATTCCCTTCAAGTCGGTAATTCTCCACCTTATTGCTTTTTTGTGTAGCTTCAACATTTTGATCAGCTTCTTTTTCTGCTCAGGCTGTAACTTAGAAGAAATAATTACAGGCAATGTATTATCGGTTCCTAAGTATGCATATTTTAGTTGCTCTGGCAATTGTTTCAACTCAAGAATCGGTGGTTGTTCATTAGAGGGCTTTTCGAGCTTACCTTCCTTACCGGAGTAATCCAGTGGTTCAAAGTATGTACCTGGTCGATTGACTAGCCAATTTTCCTCTTCTTGTTGTTCCTCATCGACCGGTTCTTCATACTCCTCAGGTTCCTCTTGATCGGTAATGTAGTTGCCAAGGCAACTAAATTCCTCGTCGAAGATAAACTCTGACGTGGCATGAAGAAGTTGGCATTTTTCTGGATCATCGGCATGCCTTAGTGTTTGGAACACATTTAGTTTAACTTGCTGGTCATTCACCCTCATTGTGAGTTCTCCTTTTTCAACATCGATCAAGGTTCTCCCTGTTGCTAGGAATGGTCTCCCGAGAATGATAGGTGGATGCTCATCTGCTTCACAATCCAAAACAATAAAGTCAGCGGGAAAAATAAATTTATCAACTTTTACCAGTATGTCTTCGATTTTTCCCTCTGGATGCACATAGGATCTGTCGGCTAGCTGTAGAATAACTATTGCAGGTCTTGCCTTCCCGATTCCTAGTTTCTGGAAAACCATTTTAGGCATCAAATTTATGCTAGCCCCAAGGTCACATAATGCTTTCCCAACATAGTGGTTTCCAATAGAACAGGGTATTGTGAAACTTCCGGGATCCTTCAACTTAGGTGGCATACGATTGTGCAACATTGCCATGAATCCCTCTGTTGCGGCAACTGTTTCAAACTCTCCTAGCCTTGTTCTCTTGGACACAATGTCTTTAAGAAACTTGGCATAGTTTGGCATTTGTTCAATTGCTTCCACCAATGGCAAGTTGATTTGGACTTGCTTTAGGATATCAAGAAACTTCTTGAATTGATATTCTTGCTTTTGTCGCTTTAACCTTTGTGGGAATGGTAGTGGAAGTCGGATATCTTCGATCCTTTCATTGGTTTGGAATCTGATTGACGGCATTGCCGGGACAACTGGAGTTGCCGAGGCATTATCAACTGGGGTTGCCGAGGCATGCTTATCGCAAGTTACCGAGGCATCCTTATCGTCGGTTGCCAAGGCATGCTTGTTGCCGGTTGCCACGGCAATTCCTGGTTCAGCATCTGAGGCTTTGCAGCTAGGTTTGTCTTGATCTTTTTGTTGAGTTTTGTTTGATGAGCGGGCTTGAGCCTCTTTAAGTTGTTGGCCACTTCTAGTGGTGATCGCCTTACATTGCTCATGGCCAGTTCCTCTTGTGACTTCAGTATCGCTAGGTAAACCTCCTTGCAGTCTAGTATTCAGGTTTTGAGTAAACTGTCTGACTTGATTTTCTAATGATTTGATTGCCGCCTCTTGGTTTTGCAATCTCATCTCGGTCCTGTTAATAAAAGCATCAGTTCTTTTTATGAAGTTACTATTCTCAGCCATATAAGATTCATTTTTCATCATAAAAGCATTTAGAGAATTTTCTAAAGAACTAGATGTTGTCATGTTGTTGCTACGGCAACTGTTGCCGTGGCATATTCTGCTGGAATCCCGATGCTTGTGCATTCTGATTGTTCTGGTTTAGAGCATTGTTGGGATTACTCCATGAAAAATTCGGGTGCTTCTTCCAAGCTAGATTGTATGTATTGGACATCACATTGTTGTTTCGGTTGTAATTCCCCATATAGAAGCTGGATTCCGGATTCTGCATACATTCAGAAGAATCATGGTTATCACCACATAACTCACAAAAAGAATCCATTACCTTGACCTCATGTGTGTTGTTTGGTTTTTGCATGTTCTGGACCATCTTGGTTAAAGTAGACAATTGTGCCGAAATTGAATCAGATGATCCTAGTTCATGTATTGTGGCTTGGCGTCTAACTCCTCCTCTTCTAGTAGAGGGGAATTGATAATCATTCTTGGCCAGCCTGTTTAGAATTTGCATTGCTTCCTCCGACGACTTATCTAGAAGTATGTCGTTTGCCGAGGCATCTAACATCATCCTTTTTGGTGTATTCACGGCGTTGTAAAACATTGTTACTTGAGTCCACACCGAGAATCCGTGTAGGGGGCATTTGTGTAGAAGTTCTCTATATCGCTCCCAAGCCTTGTACATGGATTCATCATCTGCCAGTTTCAACTCAAAGTGGTCGGCTTCAATTTCAGGTGCGACAACTCCTGGATTAAGTCCATCAAGATCTTCTTCAAGATAGTCTCGGATAGTTCTTTTTCGTGCAAGAATCACTCCTCCTCCTGCTGAAACATCTTGATTCATATTGCCGTCTTGATTAGCCATTGCGAATTTTATCCTTCGTCTAAGTCTTTGTAAGGTTCGTTCGATTTCTGGATCAAAGGGATATTCTGGTGTAATCGGTCTCACCCTGGTCATATACCAATGCAAAACCAAAGTTTGTTAGCCCTTTGAATCTTAAACAAGAAAAGTAAAAAGAAAGTGCAAGAAAATAAAAACGAAGTCGCTATTGTCAATCCCCGGCAACGGCGTCAAAAACTTGATGCGCATAATAAGTGCTACGCAATTGTGCAAGTATACTTGTTGCAAGTTATAGTATAAAAGATATCGTCTCCACAGGGATTGGTGCCACTTCAAGAATCTAGTCTCTTGCACTGTAAAAAGTAAAAGAAAACACAAGTAGAAGATTATAGGAGTTTTAACTAATAACTAATCTAGAAAGCAAATAAGTAAAAGGTGATGTAATTAAATGAGAGAGATAGGCCAGGTTATCGTGAGTTGAGGTGTGATAGCCGATTGGATCGTCTTGGTAAAAGAGTGCACGGGCAACTCAGTTGCCGTGCAACTTGCACAACGGGGTTGCCTTGGCAACTAATCGATGGTTGCCTGGGTGACTAGTTGGGCAACTACTTGGGCGTCTGGGCAGCAACCTTCAAGGTTCGACAGAGCGTTCTTCAATGGTTTCTTCTTATCCTTAAGTCAAAACTCTAGCTACTTGTGCATGCCTTGATAATACATCCCTGTGTGAATCAAGGGTGAACAACAACCAATCTTGCGCTCCTCTTAGCCGTTGAAATCCTTAACTTATTCCTAAGCCGGATTAATCTTCACCATCAATAGATTAAATAAAGATCATATTCATTCGTTTCTTGAATCTAACTCTCTCGATATTAGATAAATAGATGAAGTTACGAGATCCACTCCCAATTCACTCGCAAACAAGAATAAGAACCAAGAATGAATAAACCTTGAATAGAAAAGTGCAAACTCTTATTACCTAAACAAAATCCAATAGTTTCTCACAACCACAAAACACAATAACCATAGCCAAATAGATTTAGTTCATGGCTAGGTTCCAAAGAAACACAAGATAAAGAATCCCTAGCATGAACCTAGTTGAACAAGAAAGAAAAAGATGAAGGATGAAGCTTGTCGAAATCTCCTTGCCCTAGATGCTTGTCGAAAATTCTCTCATCTTGCTCCCTCTGGAGTTGACGGCATGGCCTCTAATTTATAGGGCTAGGTCAAAGTCCTTCTTTGAGGAGGAAGTTAAGTTGGAATTAAATTATCTATAAAGAATATAATTCTTTATTATAATTATATTCCTTCTGGAACTTCTCCTATCTTCTTGGAATTTAATTCTTCTTTAATCTCTTCATGGAAATCAAACTCCTTTGGGATTTAGCTTTGCTCCACGTCATCTTGGGCTTGTCTAGTCATCAATTTCGACTACCATATCACCTTATTCTTTATCGACAATTGCCCTGGCAACTGGCTCGGTGTCTCCTTCATGCATTGCCGTAGCAACTAGCTCGGCATCTCCTTCATGCATTGCCCTGGCAACTAGCTCTAGCCTTGCTTTGGCAAGTGATCCTGCACATACACACAAAACACACCAAAGCAGCATCTCTTCCCACAAAAACTACCAAGTTATGTAATCAAGCTCAACGATGGAAGGAAACATGGATTAATGCATGAATGGATAATTATGCAACTAATATGAGCCTAAGTCTAACAATAATTTGAGTAAAAAGGGTAAGAAAAATAGTACTTTTGAACACTTATTAATAGGCCTAGTAATAAATCTACTATAGGAACTAAATGGGTCTTTAGAAACAAACTAGATGAGAGTGGTAACATAGTGAGGAACAAGGCTAGACTTGTTGCTCAAGGTTACACTCAAGAAGAGGGAATCGATTTTGATGAAACCTATGCACCCGTAGCTAGAATGGAATCCATTATGATGCTTCTAGCATTTGCATGTTATCACGAATTTAAGCTTTTTCAAATGGATGTAAAAAGTGCATTTTTAAGTGGTTTTATTAATGAAGAAGTGTATGTAGAACAACCACCCGGTTTTGAAGATCTAAATTACCCAAACCATGTTTTTAAACTTTCAAAAGCTTGATATGGTTTGAAACAAGCTCCTGGAGCTTGGTATGAAAGATTATAAAGTTTTCTAATTGAAAAAGGATTTGAAAAGGGAAAGGTGGACACTACACTCTTTATTAAAATAAATGGCAAAGACATTTTAGTAGTTCAAATATATGTTGATGATATAATTTTTGGTTCTACTAATGAATTGTTTTGCCAAGATTTTGCTAAGTTGATGCAAGGTGAGTTTGAGATGAGCATGATGAGGGAGCTTTCATTCTTCTTGGGGCTCTAAATTAAACAAAGGAAGGACGACATCTTCATCAATCAAGCTAAGTACATCAAGGAAATACTCAAGAAGTTTGGCTTGGAGAATGTGAAACCTCAAGCCTCTCCAATGAGTTCTTCCACAAAGCTTGACAAAGATGAAGGAGGTAAGTGTGTAGATTTAAAGCTTTATTGCTCTATGATTGGATCTTTGCTTTATCTTATCGCAAGTAGACCCAACATTATGTTTAGTGTTTGCTTGTGTGCTAGATTTCAAGCTAGTCCTAGAGAATCACACCTTATAGCCGTTAAAAGAATCTTTAGATACCTTAGAGATATACCTTTTTTAGGTCTTTGGTATCATAGAGAGTCTTCCTTTAACTTACATGCCTTCTCGGATGCAGATTATGGGGGTTGTATGATAGAAAATGTACCTCCGATACATGTCAATTCCTAGGTAGTATGCTTATATCATGATTTTCTAAGAAGCAAAATAGTGTAGCATTATCTACCATCGAGGCAGAATATATATCAGTAGGGAGTTGTTGTGCTCAAGTCCTTTGGATGAAGCAACAACTCTTAGATTATGGAATTGATGTAGGTACCATCCCCATTAGGTATGAAAACACTAGTGCTATTTGTCTCACTAAGAATCCCATCCAACATTCTAGAACCGAACACATAGAAATAAGGCATCATTTCATTAGAGATCATGTCTTGAAAAATGATGTAGTTCTAGAATATGTAGACACCTCAAACCAATTAGCGGACATCTTTACCAAACCATTAGACAAATAGTGTTTTTGGTCTCTTGGGAGAGAGTTAGGTTTAACATGTCTTCCTTGACCCTTAGAGCCTCTTTTGGTCTTAAAAATATGCTTAAATTTGTTTGATTGATTGCTTATGTGTTTTTGCTCCTATATGCATCTATGCTTGTTGCTAGGGGAGTATGCATCTATTTATGCTCATACATGATGATCTCATATCATTTTCATGCATTTTGATTCGATGCAAATCAAATTTTTGAGCAACCTGCAGCCAAAAATGTCAATTCTGGCACAGGAGTATCGATACGGTGTTTCGCGTATCGTACGGGTTGTTTATATGTGTTTCGATACGATTTTACATGTATCGGTACGGGTCGCATATCGAAACGACTTAAAAGTGTTTCGATACGCCATGTGGCGTATCGGTATGCGTAGCCATTGGGCAGTTTTAAGGGCATTAAAAGAGGGTTTTTCACTTTAACTCAAATACCAACCTTTTCTAAAACCCTAGATATGAATATCCTCTATAAAAACCTCAAAATCCCTCATTTTTTCTCACACAACTCTTCCAAATCTTTAAGGGCTTTTGTTTCTTATATCAAACCCAAGAAAAAATCATCAAGTTTGTGCATCAATATCTCTTCATTCATCCTAAATCCCAACTCAAGGTATAAAACCCTAACCTTTTTCTTTTTAAATTTCGTACATATTTTTATCCTGATTTTGTATTATAATCATAGATTTAGAACATATGTAGTATAGTTTTCAATATTTTTGTAAAATCTTTTTCAAATCTAAATTTTTTTTATTCGAATATAAAATTATATCGTATAATTATTAACACTGTTTTTAAATTTTTCTTTTACCAAAAATTATTTTTATACATGTATATGTTTTTTTAACTATATTGTACAGTTTTTTAACAATACCTTGATTATTGGATTAATTTTTGGATCGAATGTGTTGATTTATGCGTACATCAGTTTCGGTTTGTATTTATTTTCAGATTATGGCCCCAAAGAAACGTGCAAGAAAAAAAATTGCCTCAAGTTCCAATCCTCCTAGTCAAAATCCCGACCATATTGGTAATCGACCCAATCTTACCTATATCTATCAAAATTGTTTTAAAGAACCGCAATTTTCGCATGCCATTGGTTGTTTTAAAACGTATCAAAGTTAAAAAATTAGCCGAGAGCGTGTTACTTCCATCCCTTTTCTATCATCCGAATGTTTTCAATTTAAATATCTACCTTTGATGGAATAATGGAAATTTATGAAGTTTTTGAGTATACCTGGGATTTTATACCATAACCTTGTTTTGATATTTTATTCCAATGCCCGGTGTATTTTCAATGAAATAAGATCCTTGGCTATTGTAATTGAATCATATTTGATATGTAAGAAATTTTGTATTGATTCAACCATTTTAGCAAACTATTTGGGTCTTGAGGATGCGGAAATTGATGATGAGGATTCTTTGGGACATACCCTTGGAGGCTCCGTGACCATACTCGATGCCTATGACCGTATTCTACACCACATGATCACTTGGTGGTTCCGTCCATTCGGTGGGATGTTCTCCAGATCTGACAAGTCGACGACTTTTGGATCCGTTGCTTCCGTGAGGGTAAGTGCCCCAACCTTGCTCAAATTATGTTCACCGAGGTCGTCTTCCTTGTGCAACATTGTCATACTTCTATGGTTACATCCTTCACATATGGCACCGCATTGAGCTACATCTTTCACAAGATGGGTATTGATTGCTCCTGTGACTTTGCAGAACTCTTCGCCGATTCGATTGATGAGCGTTCTCTCTATCGCGTAAAGTTCACATACTACAATGGAGAATGGGTTCGGAACATCGATCTTCCAGGAGGTGTTCAACCCGAACCGGTGGCAACTCCTCAAGAGGCTCTCATTCTACAAGATCCGGTGGCTCAACCAAATTTTGATGCTCTTATGGCTTATCTCAATGAGCAATTCACCAGCTTACACACAACCATGAATTTCGGGTTTGCCGCAATCGACACACGCTTTGTATCCTTGGAGGAAAGAGTGGCGGCTATTGAAAATCGCCAAAACTCTATGGATTTATCTCTTACCGTGTTTCATGGTGAATGGCATCACTCCCTTGGGACTCAAGCCCACAATGATGATGAGGATGAAGACGATGGAGACTATGGGACGAATCCTTAGGCATATTGCATATCATATCATATTATGACTAGTTTATGCACCTATGTTCTTTTGTTTTTATGAACTCATATGTTTCATCATTGCTTTGTTATTTGGATTATGTTTTTAGGTTTTAAGTTTGATTGGATTTGATTATGCTTGAACTTATGCTTTAGATTTAAATGATTATGTTGCTTATTTAATTACTTGGAGTAATTTGATTATCTTTAGTTTTTATCCCTATTGAATTGATTTTGATCTAACAAAAAGGGGGAGAAAAGTTAGCCAAAATTTTTCAAACTTTTCAGTCTTAAATTAAGGGGGAGTTTTCTAAAGATACTTAAAAATTTTCACTTTGGTTTTGTTATATCAAAAGGGGGGAGATTGTAAAACCTATGTTTGATTTTGATATAACAAAGTGTTTAAGGACTAAATTGTAAAAGGAAATAAATTTTTAAGTACTCAAAAGTCTCACAAAATGACAAGGAAAAGTTTTCCAAAGTTAAAGACTTAAACCCAAAATTTTCTAAGTGTTTCAAGCCAAAAATACACAAATACGCCCAGGCGTATCGATACACCCCTTGGTGTTTCGATACGGATTTCAGCTATTGGAATTTGATTTTGCAAATTTTTTCGATACGGCCCTGGCCGTTTCGATACAGCCTTCAACTTAGCCTACATTTTAAACGATGCGTATCGATACGGCCTCACCCGTTTCGATACGACATTCATCTGGGTAAATGGTTTTGTAAAGTGTTTCGATACAGCCTACAATGTTTCGATACGATCTAAAATCTAGGTTTAAGGATTTTTTTTATTCGTACCGATACGGTTACATCCGTATCGACACAGTTTGCATTAAATGTTTTCAACCGTTGCCTTGTCAGTTATTGGAATCATCGAACTTTTAATTTTTCCGTTAACCGTACCGATACGCCCCTAGGCGTACCGATGTAATTTTTCATCTCGGATTCTAGTGAGCAAAAACTATACCGATATGGCCTTGTCGTTTTGATACAACCCCTATTTTACACTATGATCGTTTCCATACGACCTCCCGCATATCGATACGCATATACACAACGGCTATATTTTTCTTGTAATACGTATCGATACGGGCCTACGTGTACTGGTACGGTAGGTGACCAGACAACATTTATTGCGGGAAAAATGGTCCCTAATGGCTATATTCAATACCTCAACCACTCAAACAGTTAGAATTCAATGAGAGGGTATAAATACAAGACTTCAATGCTGCTGCAACAACGAATGAACCTACTTTGATCAACATTCAAGCAATCAAGCAAAATCCAACCCTTTATGCTTTTAGAGTATTATATTATACACCTAACTTGTGTAATTCCTTTGTAAATATGTGTTTCAAGTTTGGGGTTGTGAGAAATCTTAATTAGGCAAAAACTTGTATATTGTAAGGATATTTTATTTGCCAAACTTCTTTCTTTGTAATTGAGAGTGAATTGTTCAAAGCTTTGGATAGAAAGCTTGAACTTGTAACGGTTGCCTCCTAAGCCTAGAAAAAGGGAAGGATTTCATAGTGAAATTGTTGAAAATCCTTAGTAAGAAGCTAAGGTAGTGGACGTAGAGCTTGTTAGAAGCTTGAACCACTATAAATCCTTATGTCTCATTGTCTATCTCTTTCGATTTGCTTCCAAAAGTTTAAATTTGCCAATTCACCCCCTCTTGGCCACCATCTACATTGATGATCATCCTAACATATCCTATCCGAACCAAAATACAAAAAAATATCGAATCGCAAATTACAAAATAAGAGAAAAAAAGGTTAAAACTAAAAGGTTTTTCATCGATTCACTCACCTAGGATGTTTTATTCGAAAATTCGACTTTAATTCGAACTCAACATGTTAAAAGGGTTCAGAAATGTGCAACCTTTACGCTTTCGACCGTCGAAGGTAGCGGCGACCACAGCCGATGACCGGAGGTCCATGGCAGCACTCGGCGGTGGCCTGGACCGGCCAAGGCAGAGAACATAGAGTGTTTGAAATGATTTTATTTTAAAAATTAGATGTCAAATGATTTTTTTTGGCAAAAATTGCTATTTGAAGGTCACGAAAACGACGTTGTTCTGGTGCCGGCCTTTAAGGCCCAAAATGACGTCGTTTTTGGTCATTCTATATGGGATAAGTACTCCCGTATTCCCTGAAGTTTTAAAATGTTCTTCAATTTGGTCACTAAATTCAATTTAATTCGATTTTCATGGGGAAAGTACCGGGTTAGTCCCTCCGCCCCAAAATTATTTTTAGTTCGGGTCTTCCGAATGGCTTATTTCTCTCTGCGGTCCTTGAAACTCTTGAATGTTTAGCAATTTTGTCCCGAAAATCCGACTAAATCAGCTTTAAATGGGATATTTACATTTTTGGTCCTCAAACTTTTTGTGCTCTTCAATTTTGTCCTAATTTGAGGGTATAATTGTAGATTTGGTCCCCGATCTTTGTAAATTATTTATTTTTACCCCTGTATATTATTTTTAATTTACTTTTTGGCACTGTTTTTATGTTTCTTTTAATTTTAGTGTTTTATTTATGTATTTATGTTATATTCGATATGTTTATTATTATTTTTACTTGTTCATTTATTATAATTAATATATAATATGTATGTAATATGTATAATATATGTTTAGTATATTTATATATATAATGTTAGTATACTATATTTATATGTATTATTGATATATTGTTATAATATGAAATGTATATATATATATAGCTAGGGACGGATCTATTAACTCTCCACCCCCGAAGAAAAATGTTTTTTCACCTTTTGTCCCATATTTAAATTGTTTTAAAATTTGGTTTATTTATGAATTTGCCCCCCCCCCCACTTTCAAACATTTATGTTTTGCCCCCAACCTTAAATCCTGGCTCTGTCTCTGTATATAGCATATATGTATAATATGTTATTATTATTTTTACTATATAATATATGTGTCATATTCCTTGTTTTTCGCAAATAAAGAAATGTTCTCCTTAGGCCGTTTTTTTGGGAGGATTAAATTTTATATTGAAATTCAAGTTTTTGTTTTCTTGCAACGACGATACTTAATCAACGCGGTACTAATTTTGGGCGTTGTGGGGGTGCTAATCCTTCCCCACGCATAACCGACTCTCGAACCCAAACATTCTGAATCTCTGATTAATTTTTAATGGTGTCCAGCCTACCAAAGTAGCCGGTGGCGACTCCATCCTCCATTTTTTAATTTTTATGGTATTCTGCTGGGAGTGTCATTCTTGTCTCCGGGTGTCATCTCCTTTGATTCCTTCATTTTTTCAAAGATCCCCATAGATTTTAATTTAATATTTTATTTTCAAAGAAAAAACCTCTATGACATCATCCTTCATCGACTTATCAATACAATTTTACTTTGTGATGGTTTTTGTAACACCCTTTCTCATATCCATCACTGAATATAAGTCAGAGATGTCACATGACACTTTATAAAACAATTCACTCTTAAAAATTGGTAAAATTTTGTTTCTAATAGATTAAAACACAAAATCGGAGCTCCCTTTACCTTTCAAAAATAACAAAATGATTTAATAAATAATAGACTTTGAACCAAAATAGACAATTTCATTTCATTTATACATGCCACTAAAATTTATCATAAACCTCAAGGATGATGTCATTACTGTGGTAGCTTGATGAAATTCTCTAAACTTGATGCAACGCCTTGCTTACTCCAATACCTTGAACCACCTATGTGTGCACAATCAAACACACGCTAAGTACAAACTTAGTGAGGCAATAATCAAGATTAAAAAGAACAACTAAATAATATTATTCAATTTCATGACTTATTAAACCTCAAGGCTGCATATATATAAAACATGTCAAATGCCAACCAACTAATCTTTATATTGCATTAGTAATGATATACTGCATGTCAATGCCATAAAACTTTCATGCTTGTCCATTTGTCATAATATGCCATATATGCATGAATGCATCATGATCACTAGGTATGTATTACCATCATGTTAATCATATATTAACATAATATAAACTGGATATAAATTTCTGACCAATATACTTGTCATTTATTCCAAAAGCTCATAAGCTTATTCACTTGTTTATCTTTTATTAACCAATAAACCATATCCCAAATATAAGCCTATGAGGACCCTAGGTACACGAGTCAAATATGCACCGAAGTGCTAATACACATAAGATCATGCCCAACATAATACACCAAAGGTCGTGCTCACCATATGCACTAAGTGTCCTTTATATACACTATAGTGCTAAACCGAATATGCATCGTGCTGCTGGACTCTATGGCATGCCAACTATACCCAGTCCCTTAATGACATACTTGGGCATATATTCTATATTTATTTCATCCATGGCAATGTATATCAACATAATTTAACATCGAGCAGTTAATACCTGAAATAACATTCATAATATAACATCATATATAACTAGTGATCCATGCATTTATATTCAACTTTTGACATATTTAAAATATGCCAATCATATGCTCCATGACATAAATATAATGACAATAAAATTTGGGTAGGCTCATCGCAAGCCATCCCAATGATGTATAAAACATCAATATGTCATGATATGTATGTAATTGCACTCACCTTGGCCACTTAACACAATGCCTCACTAAGTCCTAGTTCGATCCTTTCTTTCATAGTACCTTGAACCTTCTTTGATTCGGACTTGACTTCATTAATCACATGAATAAAATAAAATAATTGTTAGATTCGAATCTAACAATACCTCAAACATGATGTCTAATATAATCATTCAAATATAAAATTTCCAAATTTTTTTCCTTTCTTCCTTGTACTGTTTAAAAACTCATTGTGATCCTTAGTGACCAATTTGAACTTCCAATAATTCTTTCGATCTTGCTGACTAACATTTAAATACAAAATGTTTCAAATTCCATTTTCTAACAAATTGCACTACCTTCAAAGATTTACTTATACAGGGCATAATACATATTGGATCTTAATTTCCTTTATACTGTAGAAACTAGATTCGATAACAGTCCTAATGGTATAAGCCACATAAATTAGCAAAATCTACCAAAATTATAAAAATTCTTTACATTCACGTCACAGGGCTATCCAGGCAGAAGTTGCTCAAAACGACGCCGCTAAGTCCGCTTTCCTTCACTTCACGTCTTCTTCTTCTTCTTCCTATTCCCATTCCCATTCCCCTGCTGCTGCTGCTGCTAATGCTAACCCAAATCCTGTTCAAGAGGTATCCTTATGTTCTTCCCTTTATTTCACGGTCTACATTTAAAAAAGGGTAATCTTTTACTTTTTAACAGGCTGATTTGGGAATCTACAAGAGCCTATTGCAAGAATTAACTCAGAGACAATAATGGAGTTTACCAGAGTATAAGACTACTCAATGTGGTGTGCCTCACAGACCTACATTTTTCTCTACCGTCCAAGTGGATGGCCATCTTTTTAATGGGAAAGGAGGGAAATCCAAAAAGGAAGCTGAGATCAACGCTGCTAAACTTGCTTATACCAATCTGACTCAGCGTAAATCATGTCCCCCCACTTTTTCTTATTTTTCGATTCTCATTCCTATGGTACCAAAGTGTTGATATTGTCATTGTCTTTGTAATGTTTTTTTTTTTTGTGACCAATATTATGTTTGTTTAGTTCCTGACAAGGGTTTAATGTTGTCTATAATCTGATTGTCTCTTATATTTAAGCGGTGACATGTATGTATGTTATTAAAATTTCCACCTTGATAGAGCTAGTTTTCTTGTTCATTCCATTGGATTGTTTGATCTATATGCTATCTATTACTAGAATTTCAACCCCGCAGGCTACATTTTAGAAGGTTAAATTTCAGTTCTTGAAGTATTCGTGTTTGGTATTTGTGTCCGGTATATGAATATAAATATGAACTTCCCGGAAAAACTTAGATAAATCGAACTATACCCTTTTCGAGCATATACATGTTTGAGTAACACAGGTTTCAAGTGATATGATATGCGGCAAAACTATCAATTTCGTCACGTACATATTCTTTATCCTGTTTCAGGTTTACAGATAAGCAGCTCCGAGGTATCTTCACCTCAACACTTGGACGGCGAACATTTTGAACTTATGTCTACCTCGGTCATGCTTAATTCTGTGGAAAATGAAGAATATGGTGACGGAATTAAACATGGAACCTTCCATCGATCCTTTAATCCTTCATTTTGGAACATTTTCTTTATTGTTTTAGCTAGCTCGAGCTCATGTTTAATCAATCTTTTGGCTTGTAGATGAAGTGCAAGAAGTGGAAGTAGGAGGAACAGAGTTGGCAAATTCCACAACCAGTCTTGATAGCTCTGCTTCTTGCTCTAAATCTGTGCCTGTCTCACCCAAAGGAGGTTCGTTGTCATCTTCAAATGTTACTATTAATGTACTTAATCACTGATGTTCTTTTGAGATCACAACTATTATGATTGCCTAACACTAATGCATTAGGTTGTCTGCATGTTTATTTTTTTAATGTTTTCTCATATATTTGGTGATTACCCCGTCTACTTCATGAATACTAAAAACACAGTAACATAGTCATGGATCATACAAAGTAGAAACTAACAATTCACTTGCTACTATCTGTCTCCAGCTGATTATTCTTCCCATTTCAGGCTTCCAAGGGGAACCCCTCAAATCTGTGTCCGGTTCAGACTTAACCCCTGCTGTAGACAATGAAGAAGATGCTGAAGAAAGTAAGGGTCCGTTTGGTTCTAGAGAATAGAGGTCGTTTTCGTTTTCATTTTCGGATCACATTTTTACATATCTTAGCTTGAATTCATGCTTGTGTTATGTCTTATTGTTGCCTGGTAGATGGAGTGCAAGAAGTGAAAATGGGAGAAACTGAAGGCTCGATCTCCTCTTGTGAATCAACCCATGTTGACATCTCGGATCTCTCGATTTCCGACTCAAATACGGAGAAAGTTCCAGGACTGAGGAGCTATTTACTCAACAACAGGTTCAGAGTTTATCCATGTTTCCCTGACATTGCATTTCCACAAGGAATCACTGTGCTGCCTAGTAGTGATGATAAATGGGTGGCTGTGAGCTTGGAATTCCCAAATGAAAGAGATGATTGATCCATCTGTTGTAGGTACTTGCTAGACGTTAGTAGTACTTTCCTCCCCTAAATTCCTTTAGTATGATGATTTCAATGGCTGTTTATACATGAAGAAGATGTTTTTAACTTTGACAGTGCTGAAACTTTAAACAAGTATTCTATTGCTTTTACGTCTCAAATGTTGCTATTAGTAAAATTATTGATTCCCATTTATATAGCTTTTAATTGGATTGAACCCTCTTTTGACACAAACTTTGGGACCGACTGCCCCTCCTCCCATTTCTTTACCTGCAATCAAGGATGGAGTCATTTTCAGTATAATAGTATTTGGGTACAGGGGTGCTAAATAAATTGAACAGCTCCTGAGTAGCTCCAGTTTGACACTGTCAAAATTTGGTCAACGCTTAATTTGAATTGACTGGACTCGAGACCTGAACGAGTCGAATAAGGTCTAACTGGACTCGATAAGCTTATGAGCTACTCGTTAATTTTGTTTAAATATAATAGTTTGGTGTATTTGTTGATTGTTACTTTGGAGTCTAGAATTTGAAATTATTTCACATAGTATTTTGATAATTTTTTGTTTAATTTGTTAAACGATGTTTATATCAAGTTCTATATAATATTACTAGATTTTACATATATTTAAAAAATTAGTCAAAAATTTTGGCGTGCTTAACGAGCAACAAGTCCTGTCGAGTAACGACTTTTTTTAACAAGCACTAGTCGAACAAAATTTTATCAAACTTATTGAGTCAAAATGTTTTTTCATAATATTACTAGATTTTACATATATTATGTTGTAGGCACTAGTCGAACATTTAAATTTTCAAGTCGAGTCAAGCACTACTTAACTTGTGATTTCTCGCTCGATAAGCACCCCTATTTGGGTAATTATATGATGCACCATAAGTATAATTTTTTTCTACAAGTGGGCTTTTAAAGTTGCCCCTAAACCTTAACCCCTAAACTCTAGACTATAAAATCTATTTTTCAAACCTTAAAACCTTACCACGAACACTAAAACTCAACCCTATAAACCCTAAACTAGGCACTTGTAGAAAACAAGTTTTCCAAGGTCAGTGCATAAAATATTTTTTCATAGTATTTTAGGTTATTCCTAGTTAAAAGTTAGTCAAATGAGACATTTGTTTCTCTTAATTTTTAAATTTAAATGTTTAACAAATTTTAAAACAAGGATAATCAAATTAAAGAAGCAAAATAGATTTGCCGGTTGGTTTATCTCCTTCGTGAATCTATTGCGAGTAGTTTTAAGACGCTTTTATTTTAGTCAGGTAACTTTTAAACTTGTAATACAATGACTGATTTTTTAATTTGTTGTCATTACGGTCACCGCCATCAATTGCCGTTAAAAACAGTCGACGTCGGATGTTAGAGTAGTACTACTCATCTTCTTCCTCACATTATCTTCCCCATTTCTTCAGTTCCATCAATAAAATAATTCAAAGGTAAACTTGAGAGTATACTTTAATAGACAAAAGAATTCAAAAAGAAAAAATCCAAATACAAAATGATGCTTTGAAAATTTTACCTTTGTTACAAACCATATAGGCTGCAGTAGAGATTTTTGAAAAGGTTTCTTTCTTCATCTCTTGAAGTTGCGGAAGCAGTTACTATTCAGTTGGGAGTTAACTTTGTCAAAGACCATGGTTTTCAAGAATGTTTGCTTTGAATCGAATAACAAAGGTTTTATTAAAAGACTTTGCTCAGGAGAGGTCTTCAGCCATTAAGAAAGACATTATTGATGGTTGTCTTTGTTTTGATGTTTTTGCCTTTTTCATTTATTTGTCGTTGTTGTAATGGTGTTGCTTACTGGGTTGCTAGGACTTGAAGCTATTTGCAATTATAGTATTTCTCTCATGTTCAAAAAAAAAAAAAGTTTAGGTAACTTGTAGCTATTTGATGACAGAACATATTTATCAAACTACTGATTCGATCTGATGAACTCACTTGCTTTGACAATATCAAAAAAAGATTAAATTGATAAAAAAATAATACAAACTATTAAATTTATTGAATTATTTTGAATTAAAACGAAATCAATAGAATGTATAAGTTTGAGGGTTTAAAATGTTATTGTACCAAAAAAGAGTGACAATGTTTGTAAGCATAGTGATTTGTTTGTAAATAGAATGTATTGTTTGTAACAATATATTAATTAAGTGAACTATTTATAATTTTTAGAAGAAAAACGACTTGTTTGTTACGAACTTATAATTGACCTTGTTTGTTATAAAAATAGTTTATAAAAAAACACTAACTGTCAGCTCGAAACAAGCGGGGTAACTTCAATAATCTATACAAAATCTCATGTGGCTGTTTCAAAAGATTCACAAATTCTCCATCTCCCCCTGCGCTATTTTTGGGCTTATGTGTTTCTGCAACTGTGCTACATATGTTACTTCATGGATTATGTAAGATACGGATCCTGTGCTATTGTCAAAACATCTGGCCTCTCGGCTTGGTTATATGTTAGACATCGGCGAATCAAATCCTGCGTGGTTAAATTTACGGTTGCGTTATCATTAAGCAACCAAAAGTCTCTCTCAGCATATTAGCATTTCATGATGTCAAAGTCAGAAGCTGCAGAAATGCAATTCCCAGCAAATCTGAGACATAAGCATAGAAACAGAATGCAAATGCCTTTTGTCAAACCTAAGAAGGGGCGGAGACATTAACCCCACCTAGAAAATAAAAAGGGAAGTCTTGGGATATATAAACGGTGGCGCTACTCATCCTATTAAACATGTCTTTTAGGAGAACAATAACGGCCCAGTGACAAGTGGTATCAGAGCGACCCTTTGACTACACGATTTAACGTCGAGCGCCTATGAGTGGGGTAGGCAGGGTGACCAACCATGACAATGGCCCATCACGAGCGTGGTTGACTTGTGACAAGGGCATCACGAGGTTGAGCGAGGGAGAATATCACGCTTGAGAAGGGGCGAGGACATTAATCCCACATTGGAAATGAAAATGGAGGTCTTGGGATATATAAACGGTAGTGCTGTACATTCTATTAGACATGTCTTTTAGGAATAGGGTAATGGCCCCGTGACACTTTACTATGCATGCAACAGTAAAATTTATGTGCTTCTTAAGCGGGAAATGAGAATAACTTAACTTTGCAGCTATTGAATCAAACAACACAAAAGGTGTCTCGTCGGAAAATTGATTATCTATAATAAATGATTGAGCATCGAGTCAAAGTCATATATACATATATAGGGTTAAGATCCACTTAAGCTATGTAAAACTCTAGTTTTACAATAATTTATGACTATTGAATGAGTAAAATAGATGAGTGAGATTAAACACACTATTTTTTCCCTTAAAAATCTCATCATCTTTAACTTTTAATCTCATCCATCCATTTTACTCATCCAATGATCATAAATTAATATAAAACTAATTGAGTTTTAGATAGTGTAAGTGGATATGATTTTGCTTTTGTCACTTATGTCCAGAAGTTGATTTATCCATCAAGACAAAATATGCAACAGCAACTATCTAAGATGGACAGAACCGAACTAACCTTTGCCTCATTGGAGACAGTGGGTCTTGATGGGAATTCAACCTTGCGTGCTTTGATAATTGTGCCCTCACGCAATATATGTTCTTGAGTTTGGTTTTGCCGAAATGGGCGCATACCAAAAAGCATTTGGTAAAATAGAACACCGACAGACCAAACATCCATTTGTCCGAAAAGGAATACTAAATCAAAAGTACTCATGGTCAGGGACGGACTTACCTTATACATTGGGGGGCTCTTGCCTCCCACCCCCACTTAAGAATTTTTTTTGTTTTACCTTTTAATTGTATATTTTTTTAAAAAAAAAATAGGTAAATTATGAATTTGCCCTCCCTACTTTCAAATATTTATGGAATTCCCCCAACCCTTAATCCTAATTCCATCCATGTTCATGGTGCACATGACAGATGCATAGTAATCGAACCTAAATTTGTGAGGGCACAAAAAATTCAAATATATACGATAATGAAACTATCGACTTATCACGTTCCATATACATGGTCTCGCCTTCACTTGGCAATCAAAAAAAAGAGAAAGAAAAGACTGGGGGACAGAGTCATTGACCTTTGATGAAATCAGTGGAGTCTTGCTAAGCTCAAAGCATTCCAGGGGCAAGTACCTGAAATTACAAAACAAAATCAACACAGTGTTGCTTCTGTAGAGAAAAAGAGATGATCATTCACTATAAAACAAACAGAAATCAAACAGAATATATTATAATATGCTTGAAGGTTATCAAGCATTGGAGGTTGTTTAAAGCCTTTGTTGTTCGATCGTGTGCAAACGTTGCAAGTCACTCCCCTATGTTCTATTGTAATGTTTATGCTCTTTTAGTTAAACTCCTTTGATGGTGGCATAGTAAATGTATCAAAGGATATATTTTGGTAATTTATTTTGGTTTACAATGCAAATGTATTCTATGGTTTGTATATGACCATTAAGTAACCTTTTTGGTACAATAACCTTCAAGCATATTATTTATGTAATGTTGTTAGGATGATCAATCAATATAGATGGTCGCCAAGAGGGGGTGAATTGGCAATTTTAAACTTTTGGAAGCAAATCGAAAGAGATAGACAAAGGGACACAACGATTTATAGTGGTTCAAGCTTCTAACAAGCTCTACGTCCACTACCTTAGCTTCCTACTAAGGATTTTCAACAATTTCACTATGAAATTCTTCCCCTTTTCTAGGCTAAGGAGGCAACCGTTACAGCCGATCAAAGCTTTCTACACAAAGCTTAATCAAGAATCACTATTTTACAAGAAAGAAGTTTGGCAAATGAAATATCCTCACAAGATACAAATTTTGCCCAATTAAGATTTCTCACAACCCCAAACTTGAAACAAAGATATACAAAAGAATTACACAAGTTGGGTGTACAAAGGGTTTGACAATAAAAGCTCAAAGGGTTGGATTTTGCTTGATTGCTTGAGTGTTGATCAAAGTAGGTTCATTAGTTGTTGCAGCAGCTTTGGAGTCTTATATTTATACCCTCTCATTGATTTCTAGTCATTTGGGTGGTTGGAGTATTGAATATAGCCGTTGGAGGGCTTCTTTCCCGCAATAAATACTGTCTGCCAACCATCTGTATCGGTACACTAAGGCCCGTATCGATACCTGTTACAAGAAAAATATAGCCATTGTGTATAGGCGTATCGATACGCAGGAGGCCATATCAAAACGATCATAGTCTAAAAATAGGGGCGTATCGAAACGGCAAGGCCGTATCGGTACGAGTTTTGCTCACTGGAATTTGACTTGAAAATTTGCATTGGTACGCCTAGGGCATATCGATACGGCTAACGGAAAAATTAAAAGTTCGTTGATTCCAATAACTGACAAGGCAACGGTCGAAAATATTAAATGCAAACCGTATCGAAACGGCTGGGACCGTATCGAAACGGCTGGGACCGTATCGGTACGGATAAAAATGTCTTCGACCCAGATTTTAAATGGTATAGAAACAGACACAGCCGTATCGAAATGCGAAGCATAAAACATTTTCCAGATGAATGTCGTATCGAAACATGTGAGGTCATATCGATACACATCGTTTAAAATGCAGGCTAAGCTGAAGGTCATATCAAAACGGGCAAAGCTATATCGGTACGCTTTGCAAAACCAAATTCCAGTAGCCAATTTCCGTATTGAAACACCAAGGGGAGTATCGATACACTTGGGCGTATTTTGGCTTGAAAACACTTAGAAAAATTTGGGTTTAAGTCTTTAACTTTGGAAAACTTTTCCTTGTCATTTTGTGAGACTTTTGAGTACTTAAAAATTTATTTCCTTTTACAATTTAGTCCTTTAACACTTTGTTATATCAAAATCAAACATAGGTTTTACAATCTCCCCCTTTTTGATATAACAAAACCAAAGTGAAAATTTTTAAGTATCATTAGAAAACTCCTCCTTAATTTAAGACTGAAAAAGTTTGAAAAATTTTGGCTAACTTTTCTCCCCCTTTTTGTTAGATCAAAATCAATTCAATAGGGATAAACACTAAAGATAATCAAATTACTCCAAGCAAGTAAGTAAGCAACATAATCATTTAAATATAAAGCATAAGTTCAAGCATAATGAAATCCAATCAAGCTTAAAACCTAAAAACATAATCCAAATAACAAAGCAATGATAAAGCATAGGAGTTCATCAAAACATTAGAACATAGGTACATAAACTAGTCCTAATATGATATGATATGCAATAAGCCCAAGGATTCATCCCATCGTCTTCATCTTCATCCTCATCATCATTGACTTGAGGCCCAAGGGATTGACACCACTCCCCATAAAACACGGTAAGAGTGAGATCCATAGAGTTTTGGCGATTTTCAATAGCCGTCACTCTTTCCTCCAAGCATGTGAAGCGTGTGTTAATAGCGGCAAACTCGGAAATCATGGTTGTGTGCAAGTTGGTGAATTGTTCATTGAGGTAAACCATGAGAGCATCAAGATTAGGTTGGGCCACCAGAGCTTGTGGAATGGGAGCTGCTTGAAGAGCCGCCACCGGATTGGGTCAAACACCTCCTAGAAGATCGGTGTTTCGGACCCATTCTACATTATAGTATGTGAACCTTGCGCGACGGAGAGAACGCTCATCAATCAGATCGGTGAGGAGTTCCACAAGGTAATAGGAACAATCAATTCCAATCTTGTGAAAAATGTAGCTTAAGGCAGTGCCGTAGGTAAAGGATGTAACCGTAGAAGTGTGTCGATGTTGCATAAGGAAGACTATCTCGGGGAACATGATTTGAGCAAGGTTGGGGGCATTTAACCTCATAGAAGTAACAGATCCAAAAGTCATCGACTTGTCAGATCGTGGAGAACTTCCCACCCGATGGACGAAACCACCAAGTGATCATGAGGTGTAGAATACGGTCGTAGGCATCAAGTACGGTCATTGAGTCGCCAGGAGTATGTCCCAAAGAATCCTCATCATCAATTCCCGTATCCTCAAGACCCAAATAGTTTGCTAAAATGGTTGAATCAATACGAAATTTCTTACCCATCAAATATGATTCAATTGCAATAACCAAGGTTTGTTTTTCATTAAAAATACACCGGACATTGGAATAAAAAATCAAAATAAGGTTACTGTATAAAATCCTTGGTATGCTCAAAAACTGCATAAATTTCCATTCTTCCATCAAAGGTAGATATTTAAATTGAAAACGTTCGGATGAAAGAAAAGGGATGGAAGTAACGCGCTCTCGGCGAATTTTATAGCTTTGATACGTTTTAAAACAATCCATGGCATGCGGAAATTGTGGTTCAATAAAACAATTTTGGTAGATATAGGTAAGATTGGGTCTATTACCAATATGGTCGGAATTTTGACTAGGAGGATTGGAACTTGAGGCAATGTCTTTTCTTGCACGTTTCTTTGGGTCCATAAATCTGAAAACAAAATCAAACTGAAAACGATGTATGCATAAATCAACACATTCGATCCAAAAATTAATCCAATAATCAAGGTATGGTTTAAAATCTATACAATATAGTTTAAAACATATACATGTATAAAAATAATTTTTGGTAAAAGAAAACTTTAAAAATAGGGTTAAAAATTATACGATATAATTTTATATTCGAATAAAAAAATTTCAGATTTGAAAAAGTTTTTACAAAAATATTGAAAACTATACTATATATGTTCTAAATCTATGATTATAATACAAAATCAGTGTATATATATGTATGAAAATTAAAAAGAAAAAGGTTAGGGTTTATACCTTGAAGTTGAGATTTAGGATGAATGAAGAGATTTGGATGCACAAACTTGATGATTTTTGCTTGGGTTTGATGTAAAAACTAAAAGCCTTCAAGGAATTTGAAGAGTTATGTGAGAAAAAGTGAGGGATTTTGAGGTTTTTATAGAGGATTTTCGTATCTAGGGTTTTTAGAAAAGTTGGTATTTGAGTTAAAGTGAAAAACCTCTTTTAATGCCCTTAAAAACTGCCCAATGGCTATGCGTACCGATACGCCACATTAGCGTATCGAAACCAAGTACTGAAACGCTTTTAAAGCCGTTTCGATACGCGACCTGTACCAAAACAATTGTAAACGACCCGTATCGATACGAGGAACACCGTATCAATACGCCTTGCCAGAAATGTCAATTTTGGCTGCAGGTTGCTTAAAAATTCAATTTGAATCAAATCGAAATGCATGTAAATGATATGAGAACATCATGTATAAGCATAAATAGATGCATACTCCCCCTAGCAACAAGCATATATGAATATAGGAGCAAAAACACATAAGCAATCAATCAAATAAATTTAAGCATGTTTTTAAGACCACAAGAGACTCTAAGGGTCAAAGAAGGTTGGTTAAACCTAACTCTCTCCTAAGAGACCAAAAACGCTCTTTGTCTAATGGTTTGGTAAAAATGCCCGTTAATTGATTCAAGGTGTCTACATATTCTAGAACTACATCATTTTTCAAGACATGATCTCTAATGAAATGATGCCTTATTTCTATGTGTTTGGTTCTAGAATGTTGGATGGGATTCTTAGTGAGACAAATAGCGCTAGTGTTGTCACACCTAATGGGGATGATACCTACATCAATTTCATAATTTAAGAGTTGTTGCTTCATCCAAAGGGCTTGAGCACAACAACTCTCTACTAATATATATTCTGCCTCGGTGGTAGACAATGCTACACTATTTTGCTTCTTAGAAAACCATGATATAAGCATACTACCTAGGAATTGACATGTACAAGAGGTACTTTTTCTATCTATCTTACAACCCCCATAATCCACATCCAAGAAGGCATGTAAACTAAAAGAATAGTGTCTAGGATACCAAAGGCCTAAACAAGGTGTATCTCTAAGGTATCTAAAGATTCTCTTAACGGCTATAAGGTGTGATTCTCTAGGACTAGCTTGAAATCTAGCACACAAGCAATCACTAAACATAATGTCAGGTATACTTGCGTTAAGATAAAGCAAAGATCCAATCATAGAGCGATAAAGCTTTAAATCTACATACTTACCTCCTTCATATTTGTCAAACTTTGTAGAAGAACTCATTGGAGTAGTTTGAGGTTTCATATTCTCCAAGCCAAACTTCTTGAGCATGTCCTTGATGTACTTAGCTTGATTGATGAAGATGACGTCCTTCCTTTGCTTAATTTGGAGCCCCAATTAGAATGAAAGCTCCCCCATCATACTCATCTCAAACTCACCTTGCATCAACTTAGCAAAATCTTGGCAAACCAATTCATTAGTAGAACAAAAAATTATATCATCAGCGTATATTTGAACTACTAAAATGGCTTTCCATTTCTTTTAATAAAGAGTGTAGTGTCCACCTTTCCTTTTCAAAGCCTTTTTCAATTAGAAAACTTGATAATCTTTCATAACAAGCTCTAGGAGCTTGTTTCAAACCATATAAAGATTTTGAAAGTTTAAAAACATGGTTTGGGTAATTTGGATCTTCAAAACCGGGTGGTTGTTCTACATAGACTTCTTCATTAATAAAACCATTTAAAAATGCACTTTTTATATCCATTTGAAAAAACTTAAATTCGTGATAACATGCAAATGATAAAAGCATCCTAATGGCTTCTATTCTAGCTACGGGTGCATAGGTTTCATCAAAATCGATTCCCTCTTCTTGAGTGTAACCTTGAGCAACAAGTCTAGCCTTGTTCCTCACTATGTTACTACTCTCATCTAGTTTGTTTCTAAAGACATATTTAGTTCCTATAGTAGATTTATTACTAGGCCTATCAACTAATGTCCAAACTTGACTTCTCTCAAATTGGTTTAATTCCTCTTGCATAGCCATTGTCCAATAATCATCATTTAATGCTTCTTTGACATTTTTAGGCTCTATGCATGAGATAAAAGCAAAATGACATGCATTTTTAAGAGAAAGTCTAGTGGTCACCATCTTTGACATAGTTGTACTCTCTTGGATAGCTCACTTCCTTTTCCTCAAGGCTCATGTCCTTCAAGGCTTCAGAGGTGGATCTTGTGCATCTTCTTCTTTGGTTGGAACTTCATTCACCTTTGATGATTGTCCACCATCACTGGCTTCAAAAATCCCTACATCATCATCATCACAAGAATCCTTCCTCGGAAGGAGGTTATCAATGAAAATCACATGTATTGACTCTTCAACAACTAAGGTTCTTTTATTAAATACTCGATAGGCTTTAGAGTTCAAAAAATACCCTAAGAAAATAGCTTCATCACTTTTAGAGTCAAATTTGCCTAAATTATCTTTTCCATTGTTTAAAACAAAGCATTTACAACCAAATGGATGAAAATAGCTAATGTTAGGCTTTTTGGATTTTAAAATCTCATAAGGAGTTTTCTTTAAAATAGTCCTAATCATTACTTTATTTATTATATAGCAAGCCATATTAGTGGCTTCCGGCCAAAAATATTTTGGCAAATTGTTTTCACAAAGCATGGTTCTAGCCATTTCCTCTAAAGTTCTATTTTTCCTTTCAACAACCCCATTTTGTTGAGGTGTTCTAGGGGCAGAAAAATTGTGGTTGATACCATTTGAGTTACAAAAATCCTCAAAACCTAGATTTTGAAGTTCGGTGCCATGGTCACTTCGAATGTGAGAAATAGTTTGACCAAGGCTATTTTGAGTGATTTTTGAAAATGTGATGAATTTTTCTAAAGCCTCATCTTTGGTACTCAAGAATAAAACCAAGTGTTTCTAGAGTAATCATCAACTAAAACATATGCATATTATTTTCCACCCAAGCTAGTAATTTTAATAGGACCAAAGAGATCCATGTGGATCAATTGTAAAAATCTACTAGTTGAAACATCATTAATAGGTTTGAAATAAACTATTTTATGTTTGCCTTTTGCACAAGCATCACAAATTTTGTCAAGAGAAAATTTAATTTTAGGCAAACCTCATACTAGATCTTTTGAAACTAATTTTTCTAAAACACGCATGCTTGCATGCCCTAATTTTCTATACCATAACCATGAATCATGCTCATTATTTGCAAAAAAGCATGCATGAGAAATGTGTATGTCATCTAGATGCACCATGTATATGTTTCCTATACGATGACCAAAAAACACAATTTTATTTGTTTCAATGTTTAAAATTTTGCAACCATTAGAATCAAAAACAACATTGAATCCTTTGTCACATAATTGACTAATACTTAAAAGATTATGTTTTAGACCGTTGACATATAAAACATTATCAATGAGAATGAATGAGTGATTACCAATGGAACCAATTTTTTCAATGTGGCCTTTGGAGTTGTCACCAAATGTTACTACTCCTCCACTCTTTGGCTTTAGTTCCAAGAACCGACTCTTGTCTCCGATCATGTGTCTTGAGCATCCACTATCAAGGTACCATTAGTTTGCACTTGTAGTCTTGGCCTTGTAGCAATGCTCCCCCTACAAACATGGAATTAAATTTTGATTTTTGGTACCCAAATCTTTTTGGGTCCATGAACATTAGTTTTCAAGACCTTGGTTCCCTTAGAAATCCAAGAAGCAATAACATTAATATTGTTAGAAGCAATAACATCCTTAGGAATCCATACACTTCTAACTTTCTTACCATAATAAGGCCTTGAATATCCTCCATGTTTGTTCCCACCAAAGTTCCTTCTTATATGTTTGGGTTTTGAAGATTGCCCTTTTTCAAAACTTAGTTCCCAACCTTGTTCACGGAAGCTTTGAGATCATTTACCTCATTGAGGTAATGCTTTTTTAACTCATAAAGAAGGTTATTTAGATCAACATTTTCTTTTTCAAAATATTTTTGATTATCTAGTAAATCATTAACCTTCTCTTCAAGTTCTGAATTAGTCTTGATCAAAGTATCATTTTGATTTTTCAAATCAGAAATTATTTTCTTGTTTTTCAAAAGTGATTCTTTGTATTTCAAAACTAATTCATCATAAGCCTCTTGCAACTCATTATAATCCTCAAACAATTCATCATAATTAAGATCATTAGATGAGTTGGAGGTTACCTTAGGATCCTCTTCATAGGCCATGAGACAAAGGTTTGCAATTTCGTGCTCCTCATCACTTGAAGACTCTTCATCGCTCCAAGTGGCTACATGGGCCTTGTGCTTCTTTTTCTTCCCGAAGCCTTTCTTTTTGAGTTGAGGACAATCAATCTTGATGTGTCCCAGCTTCTTACATTCGTAACACACAATATGATCTTTTTCTTCTTCCTTGCTCTTGTTCTTGAGATCCCTTCTTCGATTGAACTTTCTTCTTCGGTTAGATCTCATGAGTCAAATGAATCGTTTGGCTATCATAGCCAACTCCTCGTCTTCCTCCTCGCTTGAATCGCTCTCATCATAAGAAGCTTTGAGAGTGATTTTGATCTTCTTTTTCTCCACTTCCTTCTTTTCGACCTTCATTTCCTCCTTGTTTTCTTCCTCTCTTCCTTTCTTCATTATCTCATGGGTGGGAAGAGGCCCCATGAGAGCATCGAGCTTTAGCGTCTTGAGATTCTTTGCTTCTATGATGGTCGTTCTTTTACCGTCCCAAGACTCGGGAAGTGAGTAGAGTAGTTTTTGAATTAACTTCTCCTCCGGAATGACTTCTCCTAGATCCTTGAGGCCATTTACAATAATGGAGAATCGTTCAAACATTTTGGAGATGTCTTCATCTAGCTCCATCTTGAAATATTCGTAGCTCAAATTAAGAAGCCCAATCTTGGTCTTCTTAACTTTATTGGTGCCTTCGTATGTGATTTCTAGTTTATCCCAAATTTCCTTGGCACTTGAGCAAGATGACATCTTGGAGTACTCGTCCGGTCCAAGTGAGCAAAATAGCATGTGCATTACTTTATCATTAATTTAAAGCTTCTTCCGATCTTCATCGGTCATCTCGTGCTTAGACTTTGGAACTAACTGATCACCTTCTCTCTTCATCAGGATTGCCGTTCCATCTTCCACTACATCCCATAGGAGGTAGTCATGGGATTTGACGAAGAACTTCATACGGTTTTTTCAATAGGGATAGTTATCCCCATTGAAGTATGGAGGTTTGGTGACGGATTGAGACTCATACAAGTTGTTGCCGGAGGTGGTTTCCATGGCCTTGACTTCGATTGATTGAATCACCTTATAGGATTGCCTCAACGATTGTTAGACCTTCGATTGAGTGTGGCTCTAATACCAATTGTTAGGATGATCAATCAATGTAGATGGTGGCCAAGAGGGGGTGAATTGGCCATTTTAAACTTTTAAAAGAAAATCGAAAGAGATAGACAAAGGGACACAACGATTTATAGTGGTTCAAGCTTCTAACAAGCTCTACGTCCACTACCTTAGCTTCATACTATGGATTTTTAATAATTTCACTGTGAAATTCTTCCCTTTTTCTAGGCTAAGAAGGCAACCGTTACAACCGATCAAAGCTTTATACCAAAAGCTTGATCAAGAATCACTCTTTTACAAGAAAGAAGTTTGGCAAATAAAATATCCTCACAAGATACAAATTTTTCCCAATTAAGATTTCTCCCAACCCCAAACTTGAAACAAAGATATACAAAGGAATTACACAAGTTGGGTGTACAAGGGTTTGACAATAAAAGCTCAAAGGGTTGGATTTTGCTTGAGTGTTGATCAAAGTAGGTTCATTAGTTGTTGCAACAGCTTTGGAGTCTTGTATTTATACACTCTCATTGATTTCTATCCGTTTGGGTGGTTGGAGTATTGAATATAGCTTTTGGAGGGCTTCTTTCTCGCAATAAATGATGTTTGCCAACCATCCGTATCGGTACACGAAGGCCCGTATCGATACTTATTACAAGAAAAATGTAGCCATTGTATATAGGCGTACCGATACGCGAAAGGCCATATCAAAACGATCATAGTGTAAAAATAGGGGCGTATCGAAATGGCAAGGTCGTATCGGTATGAGTTTTGCTCACTGGAATCTGACTTGAAAAATTACATCGGTACGCCTAGGGGCGTAACGATACAGCTAACGAAAAAAATTAAAAGTTCGTTGATTCCAATAACTGACAAGGCAACGGTCGAAAACATTAAATGCAGACTGTATCAAAACGGCTGGGACCGTATCGGTATGGATAAAAATGTCTTAAACCCGGATTTCAATTGGTATTAGAGCCTCGTCTCCATCGAATGGCTAACATTCGGGAGTAAAGATCATTTGCTCGAAGTCCACCGTTTAAGAAAATGGCAAGATTTGAAGAAGGCCCCTCTATTTCGTGTCCACCGCTCTTCGAAGGAGAAACATACTTCCAATGGAGCAACATCATGAAGTATTTCATCAAATCTCTCGATTTTGAGGTTTGGGATATCATTGAAGATGGATACTTGGAAGCTCCTAAGAAGAAGAAGAAGTAACGAAGTACAAATGACATGAAGGCGAAGCTAAACGCAAAGGCGATGCACATTCTTCTTTGTGGCCTCAATGAAGATGTTTCCAAGAAAGTCTCCACATGCAAAAGTGCAAAAGAAATTTGGGATTGCTCCCCCTTTTTGATATAACAAAAACATTTGAAAAATTATTTTTGAGATTGCTCCCCCTTAGGAAACTAATTTTAGAAAAAGAGAATATTTGTGAAAAATGTTTAGGACTCCCTTGTTCTTTTTGAAATTGAATTTTTCAAACCTATCTGTCTACCTTTTTGTTATATCAAAAATAATTTCAAAAAAATTGAAATCTCATTAAGTTCAAAACACCAAATGTTGAAAAATTGAAGTACCAATTGTCGGTGTAAAATAAAAATAGAGATAAGATTTTTTTAAATCAAAAGCTCCCCCTTAAACAAAGCATTCTATTTTAATAAATTTAGCTCAAATGCTTGACACTTAAAAGACATTGAATTTCAAGATAAAATTAAATTAAGAGCATATGAAATTAATTTTATCCAAGACTTTAAAATAAAATAATAGATAACCAAATAAATAAAGAATTAGTATAGAGGTTATCTTCTTTATTTGTGTGACTAGAGCATTTCCATATCTTTGCTTTTCTTTCCATTGCTCCAAACACACCTACAAAAGACATTTACTTAATTTTTGGTATCCAAATTGCTTTGGATCCATTTACATTAGTCACAATGTCTTTAGTTCCCTTAGGAACCCATACTTGTCTAATCCTATAAGTTTTTTTTCTTTATAGGACAAGCATGCAAAAAATGACCATGATAATGGCAATGTGAGCATTTTGCCATTATGTGACAAGATGAATTATTAAAAATAATTTCTTTTTCTTTTGTTAAGCTTTCAAGCTTAAATTTCAAATCAATATTTTCTTTTTCTAAAACTCCATTGCTTGTTTTTGAAAACTCTAAATCATTTTTCAAAATTTCGTTTTGGTTTTCAAAATCCAATTTTGTTTTCAAAAGAATATCGTTTTCGAATTCAAGTTTAGAAATCATTTTCTTAAATTTGGAATTCATGGTCTCAAATTCCAAAAATAATTCATCGAAAGCATCTTGTAACTCGTCAAATGTATATGAATTTAATTCACTTGAGTTAGAAGATACATCGGGCTCATCGAGAGCCAAAACACCATCCACCTTTGGATTAGAGAGAAGGTTTGCACATGATTGATCATCATCTTTCATTTCCCCTTCTTGTTGCCATAGACCTTCTCAAGCTTCTCCCAAATTTCTTTTTCACTTTTGCATGTGGTGACATTCTTGGAAACATCTTCATTGAGGCCACAAAGAAGAGTGTGCATCGCCTTTGCGTTTAGCTTCACCTTCGTGTCATTTGTACTCATTTGCTTCTTCTTCTTCTTCTTAGGAGCTTCCAAGTATCCATCTTTAATGATATCCCAAACCTCAAAATTGAGAGATTTGATGAAATACTTCATGATGTTGCTCCATTGGAAGTATGCTTCTCCTTCGAAGAGCGGTGGACACGAGATAGAGCGGCCTTCTTCAAATCTTACCATTTTCTTGAACGGTGGACTTCAAGCAAATGATCTTTACTCCCAGATGTTATTCCTTTGATGGAGACGAGGCTCTGATACCAATTGAAAAAATTGTTGCACACTCAAATCAATCTCCGATTACCGTCAAGAGGGTTGTTTTTGATTCTTTGTTGAATTGGCTAAAACTGATAAAGTGGTAGACAATTTGCACGATGATTTTAGAGTGGTTCGGCTTTCTAACCAAAGCCTACATCCACTACCTTAGCACACGACTAAAGATTTCCCAATTCACTATGAATTCTTCCCCTTTTCAAGGCTTAGGAGGCAACCTTTACAACCCTATCATTTTCCTTGGCTAAGATAGAACCAACTCTAGTTTTTGTCTAAGGCTAAACTAGAACCTTTCCTTTTACAAGGGATTTGATATGTAAACTTAATACCTCACAAAGGTGGGTGTTTACAAAGATTAAGCTCACTAGAAAGAGTACAAATGATTTATAATGAAGAACTCTCTAAAATATGTGCAAGAGAAATGAAGAAATTTGATTTAGATTTAAATTCTCTTGATCATCATGCTTGGATATTTTCTCCCTACATCTTCTTCAAGTGTCTTTGGCTTGTATTTATAGTGTGAAATGAAAAATTGTCATTAAAAACTATCCGTTGGAAAACTAGCCGTTAAAAACAAGCCGTTGGAAAACTAACCGTTGGGGACTTCTAAATTACTTGAAAATATATGTTTGAGTCAAAAACACTTTTAAAAGATTTCAAACATATTTTTCAAATTAAATGGACTTTAAATTGTTTTTGCAATATTTGTTCAAGTCCAAAAATATTTTTCACTTTGTTATATCAAAATAAATATCTCAACAAATATCTTAATTGGAAGCTGTTTAAACAAGTGATGATATGCATGTTATAAGCTCAACGTTAAGTGACAAATCGTATGCACGTGTGATGGTAAATTGAAGAAACTTGTTTAGGTTTGTATGTTATAGACATTTATTAGTTGGATTGGTTTAAGTATAGTTTCATTGATATGCTTAAGATTTACCTTGGCACAAGATAAAACACAATTAAAGTATATAAATCCTTTGGTAATTCTAAGTATAATGCTCATATTTGCTAGGGTAAAATGGTAGAAGTCTGTATTGTTATGATTGTGTGGATTCAGAATTTATAACTTGAACGAAACTACATGTAGTAAATCAAATGGAAAGATTAGTGTATTATGGATCAACTTACCTTTGTTATGTCTTGATCGAATGATTAATAGCTATATTATATTGAAAGGTAAATAATTGAGTTATGATTATAAATGTTATGTTTGAATAACAATATGGAAATTATCTATGCATTGAATTAAAGTTCAAGTTTCGATAATTGAATGACATGGATTTGATAGTAAGGTTATTAAGGTATGAAAAGGTTTGGTATTAAGAGGTCAAACAAATGTATTATATATTGGTTGTTATGAAACCTAACGGAATTAGATATCACATGAACATGAGTGCTCTAGTAATCGTATACCATCATGCCATGTTTCGATTGTTAATTTGGAAGCTAAGATAGTAATGACTTAAAAGAGTAATGTCCTGCTCATAGTTTTAATAAAACAGGTTAAGCATAATTTGATATGATTTAGCAAATACTAATTTTGTGAAATGCTTATGTTTTAAAAAATTTGTAAGCCTATCTGTTTTAATTAGAGTTTTGTATTTCTGTTTTATGTTTCCGTGTTTGACTTTTGTATGTTTTGTTACGGCGACATCTTCGATCCTATTTTTCTTCCGGACCGGGTAGAGGGTGTCACATTATTGGTATCACAGCTAGATTTTAGTCGATTCTAGGACTAAACCGAAGTTTATCATATGTCTGCATTCTGCATATGCCACCTAGGAGTTTAATTTTCTATTCTGAATATGTGACTTGCAATTAACACGATCTATCTATTCTGTTTTGGCAATCATAATATTTAAAAAATATTCTGAAATTAGTTGATTATAATTTATTATTTGTAATAGAAAAAGTTCCATAATGGAACAATACTTCACAGTTCTAGTAAAATTTGAGGACAAATTTTTTTAGGGGAGAATTGTAACACCCAAGAAAAATGGACTAATATTTATCAGTGATTTTAATAGTTTGGAACACTTTCTTGAACCCTTAAAGAAGCAATTAGAACCATTGGATCTAGTTAAAAAAGTGATTTGGAGAGAATTGTTAAGAATTGAATTAAGTTTGAATGTCTAAGGATCAAATTGGGAGAGTATAGAACTAATGAAAGGATCATATTGGAATGTAGACAAAAAAAACTAAGGTTGCATGGTTATTTCACCATTTAGAATTAGTGGAATATACGTGCCCAAGTCTTATGAAGTTGGTGATGAATAATAGATATTTTGTGTAATAAAAATAAATAAAATTTGGTAAAAATTTAGGGAGATGATTGGGTAATTGAGGGGAGGAAGGAGAAAGAAAGAAAGAAAAAAACATGCAATTCATCTTCTCCAAGTCATTTTTCCCACCGAGAACCCTCCATTGTAGGAGAACTAAGGGGAAAGTTGATTGAGGCCTCAAATTGCTTTCTAAATGTTATAAACTCATAAACTTCTTCTACACCAAGGTAACCCATCGTGTATCCTTACTTCCTCCATTGAAGTTATAAGCAATGGTTAGAGTTATTATGTTATAGAAAGAGTTTTAGTGGAATCGTTTAAATACTGGAAATTTCATGTTTATGAGCGATGGTTGGTTGGTTGTTTTAGTAAATTGACTTGGATTGATGGTTAAAAGCTCAAGTTAGGCTAGTCTTGTGAATGCTTAAATTGTTAAAGTTGTATTAAGTTGAGTTTGAATTGGTAAATATGTAGTAAATCCTTATATGATGTAATCGACATATCCAGAATGTGAATTGAGCTCAAGATTTCTTGTATAGTAGGTTGCCCTGTTTTGAGATTCTAAATATGATCATCGATTCTCAAATATGAATTGAATTTAACAAAGAATCTGCCCAGATTGTTGTAGGGACCAATGTGTGTTTGGTACGATATTTCTAACTGGAAATGCTCTTGTTAGTAATAAACACTTGATTCATTAATAGAAACATACTAAAAATACATGTTGTTTATGTGCGATGTAATGATAACAATTTGATTTTTGATATGAAATAGTTTAAGATAATTGGTATAGTTTTGCTCGAAGCTATAAGATAAAGTGCTGGATAAAGTGTATAATTAAGTGCTGATTAATGTTGTAAAATTGTGTGCTGTTATACTGTAAATGCTGTAAAAATTCAGTTCAAAAATGTGTTAAAAATAGTTTGAAAATGGTATTAAAATGCAGTGCATAATATGTATGCAGAATTGAATGTATGTAGTACGAATGCTTTAAATTTATGCAAAAAACAGTTTAGTAAAAGCAGAAAACAGCATAGAAATTGAATGCAATATGCAGTTTAGTTAATGCAATACAGTGCAAAATTGCTATGTTTAATGCAATGCAGTCTTGTTATGTCTAATGCAGTAAACAATTTGATTTTAATACAAAATCAGTGTTGTAAATACATACAATAGTCATTTTTATGTGAATGCAATATACAGTTTAAAGAATGCATTTTGTATGATGTTTGAAACATGTACGTATGTTATTTTATAAGTGCTATAAATATAGTTTAAAGTATACAGTTTGATGTATGTATCTATGCAGTTTAGAAAGAATTAAAAAGCAAATTTGTATTACGGAATGGATGCAGTCTAGTAAGGCCATATAGCTAGTTTTGTAATGTTGATTGGTAAGCAAAGTATTGATGTTTGGTGTGATGTTTTGTAAGTTAAAGTAATGTGTCCGGACTTGAGTAAAATAGGTCTTTTGCAATTACTAATGACTAGAATAGTTTAATTTTGAGGTACATGGAAGTTATAAAAGATGCTAATAAAGTGGAGGCTAGGGAAGAAAATCAGTTATAAGCTGATTAAATCTTGTGGATTCGGGATATCCCGTAACTTCGAGATATCAGGTGAGTGTAGTTGTCTATGTCTCGGGTGACACGGTGTCATTCCGTTATTGTTTCTTTATGTTTTAAGCACTCAACATCTATGAATGGTCACATTGATCATACACATTGTGCATAAGGCTCAAATAGAGCAAAACAGGAAGGGCATTCGAGCATAACATCATTGCAAGTCTTTTGACTGTGTTGACATTACATATGCATATTCATTTGGCTATGCTATGATTGTGATCCTGATTTGAAAATTAACCTTATCAAACGCTTGAACTCTTGTGAATTTACAAGTCATAAAACACAATCAAAGAAAGTAAAGCTCTTCATCTCTTAAATTCAATGTAATAATTGTCCTTGAAGCTTATTGTTTAAATATCATAAGATTTAAAGAATGGAAATAAACTTTTAATGTTACAAGCTATGAACTATTATGCCTTTGGAGCTTAAATCTCTTCTTATATCATAAGATACTCCCCTAACAACAAAAGCATAAATGTATAAGTTGCCTAAACAATGGAAGCCCTTGGAATTTGGCATGGTACATGGTATATTGGGACTACGGTCCACGGGCTATGGCTCAGGGGTTACGACCTCATATATAAGATATATTGGCGACAATAAGAGGTAATGGGGAAGGTGGGCCTATGCTACCTATGTCCAAATGTGAATCCAAGGCAAATAATGTTAAAAGATATGAACTCAGATAAAAACTCCAAAAGAACTCTGATAAGCTTTGATAAGGCTTATGGTTAGCCTGATAAGTAATGTATACTATGAATAAGATATGAAACCCATAAGTCTCTGAATAAGAATTTAAAAAAGTTTTAGAATAAGCTTCTGATTAAGTCTCCGAGTAAAGCCATGAATACGCTTATAATAAGATTTAAGCACAATAATACTAGTTTGTGTTGTGTTTACTTTAATTTGTACCACTTACTATCATTAACAATATGTCATGTTCCTTCATGATTACTACTTCACTAAGTGTAATTCATTCATTATCATGCATTGTAGGTTGTTTAAAGCCTTTGTTGTTCGATCGTGTGCAAACATTGCAAGTCATTCCCCTATGTTCTCTTGTAATGTTTATGCTCGTTTAGTTAAACTCCTTTGATGGTGGCATAGTAAATGTGCCGAAGCATATATTTTGGCAATTTATTTTGGTTTACAATGCAAATGCATTGTATGGTTTGTATATGACCATTAAGTAACCTTTTTGGTATGATAACCTTCAAGCATATTATTTATGTAATATCTTAATTGGAAGTTGTTTAAACAAGAATTAATATGCATGTTATAAGCTCATGGTTAAGTGACCAATCGTATGCACGTGTGATGGTAGATTGAAGAAACTTGTTTAGTTTGTATGTTATAGACATTTATTAATTGGATTGGTTTAAGTATAGTTTCATTAATATGCTTAAGATTTACCTTGGCACAAGATAAAACACAGTTAAAGTTTATAAATCCTTTGGTAATTCTAAGTATAATGCTCATATTTGCTAGGGTAAAATGGTAGAAGTTTGTATTGTTATGATTGTGTGGATTCGAAATTTATAACTTGAACGAAACTACATGTAGTAAATCGAATGGAAAGATTAGTGTATTATGGATCAAGTTACATTTGTTATGTTTGATCGAATGATTAATAGCTATATTATATTGAAAGGTAAATAATTGAGTTATGATTATAAATATTATGTTTGAATAACAATATGGAAATTATCTATGCATTGAATTAAAGTTCAAGTTTCGATAATTGAATGACATGGCTTTGATAGTAAGGTTATTAAGGTATGAAATGGTTTGGTATTAAGAGGTCAAACAAATGTATTATATATTGGTTGTTATGAAACCTAAATGAATTAGATATCACATGAACATGAGTGCTCTAGTAGTGGTATACCATCATGCCATGCTTCGATTGTTAATTTGGAAGCTAAGATAATAATGACTTAAAAGAGTAACGTTATGCTCATAGTTTTAAACATAATTTGATATGATTTAGAAAATATTAATTGTGTGAAATGGTTATGTTTAAAAAAAATAAGCCTATCTGTTTTAATCAGAGTTTTATGTTTCTGTTTTAGGTTTTCGTGTTTGACTTTTGTATGTTTTGTTCCAGCGACATCTTCGATCCTAGTTTTCTTCTGGACCAGGTAAAGGGTGTCATAGGTTTTTTTTGAGGAAATGGGATAGATGAGATTTTAATCTCATTTTTAGTGTTAAACCCTTGTTTTTGTCAACCTTTCTTTGCCAACCAAGTTGTAATTCGCTTTCCAACTTCTTTGTGTAGTGAAAGAAAGATGAGAGACCTTCAAAGCTAAGGGAATGAGAAGGTTTGAGGTTTTAGAGATCAAAGAGCTTCTTTTCAGCTTTAGGAGTAAGGTTAGTACACCTCCAACTCCTTTGTTTCATGGACATCATAAAAATGATGCCTTGTGTACTTGATTTGGTGTTTTTGAGTGTTTTAGAGTAAAGACATGATTGGTGACTTAAAACCCGAAATTGATGTTGTTGAAGTGTAAAAATTGTAGTAAACCACCTCTAATAACTACCATAATTTGTAGGATCGTTATAGGAACATTTTACAAGGGATTTGGGGGTGATTTCTGAGCCTTAGAAAGTGTTTTCTAGGGTTCAGTACTGGTACGTAGTGTGTCTATACTGGTACCCCTTGCTCAAAATGAATAATAAGGATTAACTATGAGTAGGGTACCAGTATGAGCTTCAATCGGTACTGATACGCTATTCAAGGTCGTATCAATATGGGTCGACTTGTATCGATACTCAAGGATTCTAAGAATTCCAATAAGCAGTTTTTATATTGGTACGCTTGTGAATACTGATACCGGATGTACCATATTGATACTCGTGTTTGAGTACCAATACTTATTGGGCATTAGGCTCGTGATGACTCGTTTTGATCTGGGATGGCCGAAAAAATTGGGATTGAGGTTTAAAGCCTTACTTCTGATGGATTATGACATAAATAACTTAATTAACAAGATTTTGTTCTGGTATAAATGCATAACATGTAACAACTTGGTAATTGTAAATGGGTGACATATATATGATTAGTAACAATAGGGTATCCTTGGGGTTGTATTATTGTTGAGTGCCGGATGGGTACTTATTTGGTAAATCCGTTGATTGATGAGATTCGAATGCCCAAAAAGTGTGTTACAACACCATGGTAAGAGACACCAAATGTAGGAGTAGGAATTGGGTGGCAAATATCTGAAATCTGTGGAGACTCGAATCGATAGGGATGTGGAATAATTGAAACCTTTACCCACGGGGACGTGGACAAGGAAGTTTTATCAACGAAGATCAAATGGGGATGGGGATTGCTATATTCGAACCGTGGGGATAATCGAACCATAACCATATAAATAACTGTGGGGATCCCCAAAAATTTCCTCAAGTATCCCTGATATTTTACAATTTTTTTAAAAAATATATAACTAACTCTTATTTACCTGTATACTTACCTATCTTATTATCAATATTCTAATCCATCAAGATATTTGTCTTACGTTTAAACCTTATTAAGTTTAGGTGGCCTCTCTAATAATTTACCTTTTTTTAATTAAGAGCATATAATCTATTTATCTCCCTTTTTTGTCGTTCATGTTACGCAAAAAACTTGTTCCCTTTCAACCATATGTTAAAGTGTATTGAGTATATGACTTGGAAATTAAAATCAACCATACATTTTAGTTAGCAAAGTAGTAAATTTTTTAACCTTTTGGGGATGAGAATTCCCCGAAACCTATGGGGATTCGATGGGTATGGGGATAAAAATTCACCGAAGCATGTAATGAGGATTACTCGAAATCATACCCGCAAGTATTGGGGACGGAGTGAGGAATGCAAAATCGTCCCTGCACTGACCGATTCTTACCCTAACTAAATGTACGTTCCTAAGATTGTGTGACATCAAGCTTCATTCAAAGATACTCGACGGAGGATTTTGAGTATGAGTGTATGTTCCTAAGGCTATGTGACACCGAGCCTCACTCAGAGTGTACGTTTACGAGACTGTGTGTAGAGGTGTGCAAAAATATCCAATCGATCTGATCTGATTATATGTTGATCCAATCTGAAAATTTAGATATTTGGTTTGATTTTTATTTTTGGATCAGATATCCGATCTGATTTTTAATTTTTCAGATTGGATACGAATCACAATATTTCAAATTTTGGATTATCCGAAAATATAAAAATTCAAAATTTCATTAATATGAATCTTGTTATATTTAGCAATTTGATGCTTGTTATATCCAAAAAATTGAAAATTTTGTAAATGTAAATCTTGTTATATTTATTAATTTGTTGCTTGTTATATTTGAAATTCCAAAATTTTCATAAACACGACCACCATATTTGAAAAAAATATTTAAATCAAATTATATATTCGAATAATCAGATATCTGAATATTTGATCCAAATATTTGATTTTTTCTAGATTGGATACAAATTGCTATTTTACCGACCCAAAATTTTAGATATTCAATTTTTTTGGATCAGATCCAATCTGATATTTGAAAATGAACAACCTTAGATGTGTGACACCGGGCCTCACTCCAGGTTTGTGATTAAGTTGTATGTATTGTTGGTGATATCATGCTTTATCTTGGTAGTTTTAAGCATGCTATAACAACCCAGATTTTGGGATCCATTAGTCATTTCACCCGAGCATTGGGCTTTGGGTGTTGGGTCGAGGTAGTGGAACCTAAATGGGCTTCTCATGAGTGTTAGGCTTAAAGCCTTGGTTGGTTTGGAGATGGTAGGAGGGCAGGGAGGTAAATTTAACCCACTTGAAGGAGAAAGGTTGGTGTCTCCTTAATTTTCAACAGAAAATTTGTAAAGGATGATATCACCCTTGTCTCCAATATCCCTCACATCTCTCTCTTTTATTCTCCCATCTAAAACTCAAATGTAAAGATCAAAACTTTATTGTTTTGAGTTAGATTTTCGGAATACAAGTTGAGAGTGTTGGAATCTACATTAGGGGATCTACCAAACAAGGTAAAAATAGAAGGAAATGGTGGGGCTTATAAAATATGAGAGTTTGGTGGTTGTTGATGAGGAAGAACGCGAATGGAGGATTTAAATCCATTTTTGTTGAAAAGTTTTTCTTTAATGTCTTTTGACCCTTTAGCAATGTTGTAACCTATTTTACAACATCTCCATGTAGTGAAAGAAGTTGGAGAGCACTCTAAAACTTAAGGAAAAGGGAAGGCTTGAGGCTGGTGCAAGGATGTTCTTTTCTAGTGTTTGGAAGATGGTTAGTACCCTTTCAACTCCTTTTGTTTCATGCACATCCTAAGGACGATGCCTTGTATGCTTGTTTTGATTATTTGGGTATTTGAATGCTTAGATATGAGTGTCAATGGTGAAACTCAAATTTTGTTTTAATAACCCGTAAAAATGGCAGCAAACCACCCTAGTAACTTCCATAAGATGTAGGTTTGAGTTGAGGGGTTTAAGGTTGCGTTTTGAGGGCTTGGGGAGTGATTTCCCGAGCCTTATAAGCTATTTCTGGGCTTCAGTATCGGTACGCGGGGAGCCCGTACCGATACCCTATGGTTTGAATGATGAACACATACAAAATTTAAAGGGAGTATCAGTACAGGCTCAATCTTTATCAATACCCCCTATTCTATTGATTTTTCTAGTAACTAAAAAGTGTACCAGTATTTTAGAGCATATCAGTATCGAAAGGGTATCAGTACATGGCCTCTTCCCTGAAAAGTTGAGTATCGGTACGTATAGGGTGGGTATCGGTACTTAGAGAGGCGTATCGATACTCGATGCTGGGAATCGGTACCCACTAGGCAATCTGCCCAAAAATTTTTGATTTTTGCCCAAAAGGCTAAAAATTATATCGTTCGATCCAATAGACTCCTAATGGCCTAAAATGAGTTGTAAAATTGTAAAATTGAGAAATCATCTTATACTTGAGCATAAAACTTAAGAACTCGGTAAATGCCTTGTGTGATTTATATGTTGGTAGAAACCATAGGATGGTATGGTTATGTGGTGATGTTATGTGTCATGTGGGCACTTGTTTGATGGGATCCGGGTACCTATTGAGAGTGTTGCAAAACCATGGTAAAATACAACCCCGAATGTACGTTCCCAACATTGTGTGGCCTTGGGTCTTATTCGAAGATACTCGATGAGGGATTCTAAGTATAGAGCGTACGTTCCCGATATTTTGTGGCCCCGAGTCTTGCTTGAGTGTATGTTCCTAATGTAGTGTGGCCTCAGGTCTCATTCCAGGTTTGTGGATATGATTGTTGAGATGTTTTGATGCCATGCTATATGTGTATGAATTGTGGTAATATCATACTTATTGCAATGCCATGTCATCTTCTCTTGCTACATGCTTATTTTTATAATTTGCATGAAACATGGTAGAGTAGATGTGTATCCACTGAGCTTTATGAGCTTAAAGTTTGGAATCGTTGTTTCCATTTGCAGGTTTTTAGGTGATCATGATGCATTAAAGGAGCCCATCAGAGTAGGGCTTCAGCTCATTGATGTGATCAAGAGTACAATACTTAGACTTATCAGGCAATGTATTCATAGGACCCTTGATTTATGTCTATAACTCTTATTTTGGATTTATTTGATAATGTCGAATGGTTTTAAATTATCTTGTTTTAAATTGGAGCTCCTATGTAAACGATCTAACTCTTTTAATTTGTTCTTTTTCCCAAAGCCTTGTTGGAATTATGGAAATGCTTATGATTTGGTCTAAATCTAGGCGAAAAATCTTACAAATGGGTTAGGCTTAAGGCCCAAATGTGACATCAAGTTTAGGGCGTCACACGTGCTTTTAGGTGGCTAGTGGTAGCGCCCTATGTTGTTCTATTTCCATTTCACTATTTTTAGCTACATGCATATTTTTATGGTTTGTATGAAGCATAGTAGAGTATAAGTGTAGTACTGAGCTCTATAAGCTCAGTGTCCAAAATTGTTGTTTCTATTCGTAGGTTAGGAGGTTGGCATGTTGCTTGGAGGAGCACCATCGGAGTAGGATTTTAGTGCACCGTATCAACAGAGTACTTCATAGGACCCTATTGTATTGTCTGTAACTCATATTTTGGACTTATAATGCTTGAGTCGAAGGTTAAATGATTTAAACTAATTTGGAGCTCTCTTTGTAAACGTTTAAATACTTATCTATGTTTTTTAAATAAGATTTTCTGATAATTTGGAAAATGGTTCTTGTGGGCTAAACTAGGTCAAATTTTTATGGTTATGGATTGGGCTTAAGGCTCAAATGTGACATCCTAATTTAGGGTGTTACAACACACCATACTAAATTGATTTTGAAGCTCTTGCAATTGTAGATCAATTAATAAGAAATACTTTAGCTCAAAAATGGTGGAGATTTGTCACTTGTGGCAACCTACTTCAATAATAACGACTCACCCCTGAAATAACATATTTTACCTGTAATCACTCATTTTTGTCCGAATATATTAAGTATATCATAATACTATTACTTATTAGCATTATTTGTATAAGTATGATTTATGTTAATATATGTCATTATGTGAATATATGTGCATGTGTGCAGCGTATATATTGTATTCTATATGAGTATTGTATGTATATGTACATAAATGTATGACTAATATGTATGTAATATGTGTTACTATTATTGTTTTTAATATTAATGATTGATAATTACATATAAGCATATGTCATATATGTGTTGTATATGGTTAATACATGTCGTATACGTATGTATTTATGAGTGTAGTACATATTATTATTAATAATATATTATTAGTTATCATTATTATTGGGCTATTAAAATATAAAAATAGATCTAAAAATTGAAAACCTAATTAAATTCAAATGTTTAGTCCAATTACAACTTTAAATACCCATTACATAACACAGGCCCCATTGGCCCAAAACCCTAATCCATATTAGATAACTAAACCCTAATTTTTTTCACTTACGCAACCCAATCTGGGCCGTTAGATCAGATCTTGATCCAACGGCTCCAGATTGATCAAGACCTTCTAGTTGGTAGCGAGTGTGATGCACGCACAGACCAATCGTCATCCACTCGCGATTGAGAAACACGCGCGGACCGTTTGTATACTAGGGCCACGTGGCAAGATCTCTTGTAGCCTCGTCTTTCGCCCAGATCAGATCTTGACCGTCTATCCACTGAACAATCTCAGCAGTTGGATCAAATCTGATCCAACGGCTGAGGTTAAATCTGCCCAAAAGGACTTTTCGTCTCTCTCTCACCCCGATGGCACCACTTCGTCGTACCGCCAGCTCCTCAACCACCGAGCATGCATGCAGAAAAAAAGGAACGGATGTCAGTTTGCCATAATCATCAATATGGAAACCATTTAATGGTCACTTAACCATGTAAACAAGGCAGAATATAAAAGAGAAATGTGTAATAATATTTGTAACTCGGATTTCTGGAATATGAAATAAAAAAGTAGAAACCAGAGCTTTACCTGGTAATCTCTTCTCTTTCTTTTTCTTTCTAATGCGTGCATTCTTAAACTAAAAAAGTAAAAATGAGAGAGCAAAAAGGTTTACCTAGGGGTTCGATTCCCCTTTTGTCGGTGATAAACCTTCGATCTCTAATCAATTTTGGTGAACCGGTGAAGGTCGAACGCCTCTGTAAAAGGGGTTCGGGTTTTGAGTGTTGTGGGAGTTTTTGGGTTTGTTTCTGTTGCCGGTAAGCGGCGGTCGAGGAAAGTTCGAGGCGGCCGATACGGCCTAGCCTAACTAAAATCGGACGGCAAAGGCGGTTGCTGGGTAGGTTTTACCCCTTAGGTTATCGGTTTGGTTTAAGAACAGAGAAAATGGGAGGTGTTTTGGGGATAAAAAAAATTTTAGCCGAAAATTTTAAAACAGGGGCTGGGGAGGGTTATTTATAGATTTTAATTTTTTTTAAAATGGTCAAACACCTCTTTTACTCCTTCTGCCCCAGTCAAATAACACAAATAAGGTTTCCGTATGGGCAAATCTCATTATGGGTCCTTGGATGTTTTTCAAAAAATTCCAATGTGGTCCCCAAATCTTTGGATATCAAATTTAAATGGGGCAATTGCCTTAGAAGTCCCTCCGCCCTTTTGGAATTTTCAAACCTTCTCTGCCGCATGGTTTATTTACCCATTTAGTCCCTTCATGTTTTAATAAGTTTACAATTCAATCCTAAATTTCAATTTTGTTATTTTTAAGGGAAAATTACCATTTAGTCCCCTGTTCTTTTCACAGTTTCTCAATCAGGTCTTTTTCAGTCAATTTTAAAACTCCTTTTATGGGTGAATTTCTTTTTAGTCCTTATCCTTTAGATCTCATTTAATTCCAGTTTTAATTTATATTTGTTGATTTGTTTATATATATACATATTTTTTATGAATAATTTTATTTATTATGTTACTTTTTCTTGTTAATATATTTATTCTTATTTCTTACGTTCTATTTGTGTGTTTTTCTTGTGTATTTTTACATGCACGTATTTATTTATTTTTTATAATTTATGTTATATTTTTATTTAATATATGTTGCTAGTATTATTAGTTCAATTTTTGGTATTATGCTATGTATATTGCATATTATGTATTATATGCATATATTACATATTATGTTATCCTTATACATATTAATGTATAGTAAGTATCATATGTTGTACATGTTATGTTCATACATATAGGGTTGGTTTATTTTATTTTTTGCATTTAACTTTCAATATATGTACATGTTGTTTCTATTTGACATTTGTTTACTTTTATGTATTTTAATTTTAATATGCCATGATTATATTTTATCACACAGTTCTAGGCCTTTTGTCCTGGTATTCTAGTGGGAGTGTCATCCCGACCTCCGGGTGTCATCTCCTTTGGTACCATGGATTGAGGCAAAATTTTTAATATTCGAACCATGTCTTTTTAGGAATTAAATATTAAATTAAATCGAATTTTTATTTTTCTTTGTACATACGACACAAATCTTTTTTGTACCAATTTTGTGCGTAACAGTGGTGCTAACCCTTCCTCATGCGTACTCAACTCCCGAACCCAATTTAAAATCTCTGGTTTCTATTTTTGGTGTCCGGTCTACCTAATCCAAGTAACCGGTGGCGATTCCATTTTTTAATATACGAGTTTTCTTAAAATATGCATATGGTTGAGGTTTTTGAAGATGATTCACCGTTTACTCCAAATTACGAGAAGTGGAGACTCAGCCGATTTAATGACTACCTTCCTTATGCAAACCAAGGGAATGTTCAACCTTTGGAGGAACACATGAGGGACACGCATTCAGATTTGGAAAAAGCTAGAAGAGCTCATGAGAAAGAGGTTCGAGCCTTAGAAAAACGTATATCCAGTCTTGAAGTGGCAAATTATTTGGCCTCGGTAGATGCAGACAAGTACAAATCTCGAGAGAAGGATATCTTAAAACAAAAGAAAATACTTGAAGAAGACCACGAGGACCTGAGAAAAGAATGGCTGGAGTTAAAACAGAACCTGCGAAGGAATGGTCTAGGAACTACCGCCAAAGAATTGACAAGTAAGCTTGTAAAAGCCAGAAAAAGAGCTGATAGTTTTGCTCGAAAGTATGAATTCAGCCAGAAGCAAGTTGAGAAAAAGGCAAAAGAATTAGAAGCTATTACTCAAGAGCTAGCTACCTATCAGGCTCAAAATCAAGGATTAAAAACTCAAAATCAAGAACTTGAAGCCCATATAATACAATTGGAAGGACTCCTACAGGAATATCAAACCCAAGACAATGATGCTGCTTTAAAGTTGGCTAGAGATAAGAATGAATTGTTGAAAGCGAAAGTAACTGAGCTCGAAGCTGCTTTCCTTGACTGCAGGGAGAGTCTTGCTTCTTTTGAATGAGCCTTACAATAAGACAATCGTTGAATAATTTATGGGCTTCAACGAGCAGGCCAGCTGATATGAGACCAACATAGATCAATGATGGACGTTATGGTACAGGCACAGATAGTGGCTCGACACATCCAGGGATTGGCAAGAGAAGCACAAGAATTGCGCACACGCATCAGTCCTGAAACAACACTAAGGTCTCGAGTACATGTTCTGCTTCAAGAAGTTAAGGTCTTAGGAATAGAGGCTAGACGCTATCTGTAATGTGTTATTAATGCTTTTTGTAATCAGACCTCTTCATCTAATGAACGTCTTTCTAAGAACTGCCTAAGAATCAACGCCTCCATTGCATTCATACAAACATAACATTCATTTAATTGTTTATCTTGCATATATTATCATGAACAAATGAATTAATCATGGAAATGTTATGGCAGAAGTGTTAACACCAAAACTGCAAACATTCCACATCAATACGGTACCCGTTTACAAGTCAAAATAATAGAAGATAGCGTACCTAACTTAGAACAAGGACAAAGAGATCTGGAGGCTCGTTTCAGTCGAGCAGAGCAAAGCATTAGTGAACAAATCTCCCACTCACAAGATGTGATCTTGCCTAGGATATCTGTAATGCTCGAAAGAAATGATTGAAAGAAAAAAAACTTCAGATGATGTCATTCAAGAGACAGAAGGTACTGCATCTCACGTTAGGGTTCAATTAGAGACACCAATTCCTTAAAGGAAGAGGTATATCAATACCGCAGGGGTACCTACCAACCACTAGGTGGAGACATCCGTAAGACAACCAATTGATCTAGATGCCGACCGTGGGGAGGAAGTACCATATTTGAATATGATGGAAAAAGTCAGAACTGAAGTAGAAAAGAAGTACGAAGAAAGATTTCACTTGTTAGAATAACAATTAAAAGCTATGCAATGATCATGTGAGCTTGGGAATGATACTTGTGACTTAAGTCTTGTGGCAGATATGGTCCTTCAGCCAAAATTTAAAGTTCTGGACTTTGACAAGTACAATGGGACTACCTGCCCTTCTACCCACATAACCATGTATTGTAAAAAAATGGCAGCTTTCATAAAGAATGAAAAGTTGCTAATTTACTATTTTTAGGACAGTTTGACTGGGTCAGCAATCCTTGGTATACCCAGTTGAGTCAGGCTAATATTAAGTTGTGGAAGAATCTCTCTAAAGTTTTTGTTGAACAATATAATCACGTTTCTGACATGATTCCTAACCAGATCATGCTAGAAGGAATGGAGCAGCGAACAAACGAGATTCTGTGACAATACGCCCAGAGGTGGCGTGATTTAGCTACTCAGATTTAGCCGCCCATTCCTAAGCACGAGATTACACCCATGTTTGTCAACACTCTCAGGGGGAATTGTTTGAGCGTTTGATTAATAATACGAGTCAGACCTTTGCCGACTTGGTTAGAACGGGAGAATCAATTAAAGTAGCAATAAAAAGTGGTAGAATTGACAACGGGGAGAACTCTCGGAAGCACTATAAGAAAAAAGATAATGAGGTGAATAATACTAGCACCTACAATGTCCCGGAAAACATCATTATTTCTCAATCGTCGGCTACTGCTGGAAATGTACAAAGCTTCAATAAGAAAGAGGATAGGACCCCCAAAAAGTAGAAATAGAAGTTATCATTTATCCCTTTACCGGTGTCATATACAGAGTTGTACTCTCAGTTGTATAAGGCCGACTTGGTTCGACCATATTATGTCACTCCATTCAAACCGCCCTTCTTTTCTTGGTATGATGAGAAGGCCCAATGTGACTATCACACTGGTGCTCCAGGTCACTCGACAGAGAATTGCCTTGCCTTTAAAAAGTTTGTTCAAAACTTGATTAATACTGGAGTTCTAAAGTTGGATGACCCAAGTGTGGCTGCCAACCTGTTGCCAAACCATAGAGGACGTAGTGTGAATGCTATCGAAGAAGAAGGTGATAGAAGAGCGAAAAGAAAATGTGGCTGAAGTTAAGTCCCCACTCAGATGGGTGTTTCAACAGCTATGCATGACACGTGTGATAAAGAAGGGTATGTAGTTAGTACTAGAAGGTTGTGGGCCCTACTGCGAGTATCACCATAAAGAAGGGCATGACATCCAGCAATGTGAAGAATTCAAGAAATTGGTCCAAAGATTGATGGACAATAAGGAAATAGAGTTTTTCGAGAAGAAAGAGGGAAGGAAGAAATTGGATGTATGCAGATCAGACAACCCCAGAATCAAGTACGGGGTAGACATGCCGTTCATCATTTTAGCTAAACCAAAGGAGGGAGGTTCATCCCTTGAAGAAAGCTCGAAAGTAGCTCCTAAGCTTGTCATTTCGACTCCAGCTCTATTCCCATTTAAAGGCATGCGAAGAGTTCCTCGAAATTATACCGCCAATGTGTCTGTGCTGGAAGAATTAAAACTTCAGAAGAAAAAAGAATTGCCTACTAAAAAAGATCCAGCACCAAAAGAAGAATCAAATGGGTCGAAAGAGGAAGATGTGAGTAAAGTGGGCCGTTTTACCAGAAGTGGCCAATGCTATTCTCCGGAGGCTTTGAAAGTTGTAGCAGCTGAAAATGATAAGGGAAAGGATGAGACGATGATTCTTGAGAACATATTTGGTGAAGAACCCCCTCCAAAAATTAACAAGCAGTAACTGAAGCACAAGCGCAAGAATTTTTAAAGTTTTTAAGGCATAGCGAATATAGCGTCGTAGAACAACTTCGCAAGCAGCAAGCTAAGATTACGGTGCTTGAACTACTTTTAAGTTTGGAGAAGCATCGTGATACATTATTGAAGGTATTGAATCAAACATTCATATCAGATGACATCTATGCGGCCAAGTTGGATTGAATAGTAAGACACATCGCTGTTGACAATTACATCACGTTTAGTGATGATGAAATCCCAAAAGGGGGCATGAGATCCACAAAAGCTTTAAATATCACCACCCACTATAAGGGTTATGTCTTAACAGGTGTGCTTATTGACAACGGGTCTGCATTGAATGTACTGCCAATGGCAACCTTACAAAGGCTACCGTGGATGGTTCCTATATGAAACCATGCCATAATTCTATAAGAGCTTTTGACAGAACTCAATGAGAGGTGATGGAAAAGATAGAGGTACCTTTGCTGGTCAGGCCAGTAGAGTACACAATCAATTTTGTGGTAATGGATATTAAGCCCTCATATAAATGCTTACTGGGGAGGCCGTGGATCCACTATGCTGGCATGGTTTCCTCATCGCTGCACCAAAAGCTGAAATTCGTAATTGAAGGCAAGTTGGTCAGTGTAGGAGCTGAACAAGAGATTATAGCTTCAGTTACATCTGACACCCCTTACATTCAGAGTGATGAAGACGTAATAGAATGCTCTTTTCGGTCTTTGGAATTTGTGAACACCACATTTGTTGCAAAAGGGAGTAAGATCTCTCACCCCAAGTTATCCAACTGCACCAGAATGACTGTCTGGGAGATTTGGGATGTGGGGCTAGAACCAGAAAGGTCTTGGGAAGGATCTGCAAGGAAGTCTACTCGCCAAGCCTGTTGTTATCAAGAAAAATAGATTTAGGTTAGGTCACAAACCCAACATGTTACAAATGAGAAAATAATACAGAAAGAGAAAGGAACAAAGAAAAGCTAGGTTCAAGGGAGAGGATATCTCATGGAAGCCCATGATTTTTCCCCATCTGAGGGATGTCTTTGTGTTCGGTGGCATTGTCAATCCCGAACGAAGAATACATGAAGCAACCAAAGAAAGTGATAGGCTTAACAAGGAGGAATTATTCAGTGAGTCGCTGGAAGGGATGCTAATCAACACGATATTAGAGAATGAATGAGGCAACAAGTTTTTAGCTAGGATTCACACTTGTCTTCTAGGCGAGAGTCTTGATAACTGGAGCAGTGCCGAGTTGCATGTAGTTTTTAGGATGGAATCAGAGTAATGCTCTGAACTAACCCTCTTGATTCTGCCAGCGAGCATTAGGGATCTTTTGCATAAAGGCTACTATGTTAACTCGTTTTTCGTCTAAATTAAAAGGATGTTTTTATGTCTTCTCAAGTGGCAAACATTTCAAATATATTATGTACATATATATACGCATTCACTTTCTATTTCATACAAATTCCCATTCTTTATCCCCAAATATATTTGTTCTTTTTAATTCAGGGTCCTTACGGGTAACTGTATGAATGATTTTGAATCTAATCCGCAGGTAGATTTTGATCAGCCTGCATATTCGGTAGAGGCAGATGAAGTAGGAGATGAAATAGGATATGAAATCCCGGAATAGCTGTTAAGGATGGTGGCAAGTGAGAAAAAGCAAATTCTACTCCATCAGGAAGAGATAGAAACTCTAAACTTGGAGACTGATGAGGAGATAAGAGAAGTAAAGATTGGTACCACCCTCTCCCAGCAGAACAGACATGACTTGATCACTATGTTTCAGGAGTTCAGGGATGTGTTTGCCTGGATGTACCAATACATGTCGGGGTTAAATACAAACATTGTGGTGCATAAATTGCCAATTAGAACAGAATGCAAACCGGTCCAACAAAAACTCCAAAAAATGAGGGCTGATATGCTGTTAAAAATTTGAGAAAACGTGAGAAAACAATTTGATTCCGATTTTTTGAAAGTCGCCAAGTATCCAGATTGGGTCGCAAATATAATTCTGGTACCAAAGAAAGACGGAAAGGTTCGAATGTGCATAGACTATATAGACCTTAATAAAGCAAGCTCTAAGGATAATTTTCCTTTGCCCCATATTGACACCTTGGTTGATAATACAATAGGATATTCATGGTTCTCTTTCATGGATGGTTTTCTGGATACAATCAGATAAAGATGCAACCAAAGATATGGAGAAGACCACGTTTGTGACCTTGTGGGGCACGTTCTGTTACAAGGTTATGCCTTTTGGACTTAAAAATGCTGGGGCAACTTATCAACGAGCCATGATGACTCTTTTCCATAGTATGATGCACAAGGAGATTGAGGTGTACGTGGACGATATGATTGCCAAATCTCGAACTGAGGAAGAACACATTCAGAACCTAAAAAAGCTCTTCCAAAGATTGAGAAAGTACCAGCTGAAACTCAATCTGGCTAAATGTACCTTCGCTGTGACATCTGGAAAGCTCTTGGGCATTTTAGTAAGCCGAAAGGGAATTGAGATAGATCCTGAAAAAGTAAAAGCCATACAGAATCTTCCATCGTCTCAAACACCAAAGAAAGTTTGAGGTTTCTTAGGAAGACTAAACTATATATCTCATTTCATTTCCCAATTGACCAACAAATGCGACCCTATTTTCAAGTTGCTAAGAAAAAACAACCTAGGAGTATGGGATGAGGAATGTCAGAAGGCTTTAGACAGGATTAAGAAGTACTTAACAAATCCTCCAATCCTAGTAGCCTCAATAACGGGTAGACCATTGATTCTATACCTGACAGTCTATGAAAATTTGATGGGTTGTGTATTGGGGTAGCATAATGAGTCGGGAAAGAAAGAAAGAGCTATCTACTATCTGAGTAAAAAATTCATTGATTCTGAAACATGGTATCCGCCAATTCAGAAGTTGTGTTGCGCCTTGGTATGGGCTACAAAGAGACTCAGACAATATATGTTGTATCATACCACCTAGCTAATATCCAAATTGGACCGGTTGAAATTCTTTATGGAGGCTCTTGCGCTAATAGGAAAGATGGCCCGGTGGCAAATGTTGTTATCAGAGTTTGACATCATGTACGTAAATCAGAAAGTAGTAAAAAGGGTGTCATAGCTTATTTCTTGGCAAGCGTCCTTCTGACGATTATGAATCCCTACACTTCAATTTTCCTAATGAGGATTTGATGTGCATAATAACCATAGAGGAGATCACCTCAGAGGAAAAACCTTGGAAGCTTTATTTCGATGGGGCATCCAATGCTTTAGGCCACGGGATAGGGGCGGTACTCATTTCACCGGATGATGTATACTACCCCTTTCACGAGCTGCTTAAATTTCTTATGTACAAATAATGTAGCTGAGTACGAGGCATGTGTCATGGGACTGTACGCATCTATTGAACGAAAGATCAAGATACTTTAAGTTTTCGATGACTCGTCCTTAGTATTCTACTAGCTCCGAGGAGAATGGGAAATAAGAGATCCTAAGGTGATCAAATATTATGATCTGATTCAAGAATTAATTAAAGAATTTAAGAAGGTTAGTTTTACCTACCTTTCTAGAGAGGATAATCAAATAGTGGATGCTCTGGCAACTTTAGCAAAGCTGAGACAAAAGCAGAGATGAGACCGATTTGAATACAGATTTTTGAGATGTCGGATCATTGTTATAGCTTGGAGGAAGAAATGGATGGTAACCTATGGTACCATGATATCTTGCAATATATTAAGTTCCAAGTTTACCCGAAAGGAACAAATGAGAATGATAAAAGGACTATTAGAAGAATGGCTGTCGGATACGTCCTAGATGGTGAGATCTTATATAAAAATGGACGAGATCAAGTGTTGTTAAGATGTGTAAACGCCAGAGAAGCCAAAAGAATTCTCGCTGAAGTACATGATGGATCATCCGAAACACATGCCAGCGGCTTCTCAATGGCCTGAAAGATCATGAGATACGGTTATTATTGGTCAACCATGGAAGGGGATTGTATTGATTATGCTAAGAAATGCCATAAGTGCCAAATATATGCTGACAATATCCATTCTCCACCACTACCGTTGCATACCCTAAATGCACCTTGGCCTTTTACGGTATGGGAAATAGACGTTATTGGGCAAATTCACCCGAAAGCTTCTAACAGGCATCGCTTTATTTTGGTGGCCATTGACTATTTCAATAAATGGGTAGAAGCAGCTTCCTATGCCAGTGTCACGAGGACCACAGTTTGTAAATTCCTGAAGAAGGAAATCATTTGTCGATATGGGGTGCCTAAAAGGATCATCACTGACAATGCGTCTAACCTAAATAACAAAATGATGATTGAGGTGTCTGAGCAGTTTAAAGTAATGCACCATAATTCTACCACCTATCGTCCTAAGATGAATGGAGCAGTGGAAGCAGCCAATAAAAATATTAAGAAGATCATAGCAAAGACGACAGACACTTTTAAAGACTGACATGAAAAGTTACCATTTGCTTTATCTGCCTATAGAACGTCTGTACGTACATCAACAGGGGCAACACCATACTCTTTGGTTTATGGTATAGAGATTGTACTACCCATTAAAGTAGAGATCTCATCACTTCGGATTCTAAATGAAGTCAAGTTGGACGAAGCTGAATGGGTGAAAGCTAGGTTTGATCAGCTGAATCTCATTGAAGAGAAGAGATTGAAAGCTATCTGCACAACCAAATGTATGAGAAAAGAATGATGCGGGCTTATGATAAAAAGGTTCACCCAAGGGAATTCCAAAAAGGGGACTTAGTGCTAAAAAATTTGCCAATTCAAAAGGATTTTAGAGGAAAATGGATGCCTAATTGAGAAAGACCATATGTCGTCAAGAAGGCTTTTTCTGGAGGGGCGTTGATCTTAACAGAAATGGACGGGGATGGGTTGAACCATCCAGTGAAGTCAGACTCGGTCAAAAAGTACTACACCTGAAGAAGCAAAAACAAAAAGAAAAAAAGAAAAAGAAAAACTTTCCAGTGGTTAAAAAATAAAAAAAAAAAGAATGGATGAGTTCAAGATGAAAACCCAAAAAGGGCGTTTTGAAACCAATGGAGGATTTGAGTTGGAAACCCATAAAGGGCGGCTCAAAGGAATTTTGAGATTAGGCATTCGGCAATTAAACCCTTTTGGAAGTAAAGATGACTCAGTTAAGAGCTTCAGGCAAAGATTCTATCTTGGTCGATGGGTTCGCGCATCATTCATGCAGTCAATACCTAAGAGACTTGCATTTTGTTTTCTGTTGTTTTATGTTTGCCATGACTTTTGATAAAGCATTCCCTGGTTCATCAATTTTAATTAAACGCTATTTTATTCATTCCTTTGTTCTTTCTATAAACATCCTACAAGTAAGTTAACATAGGTTCGTGATAAGCAAAAGACTTCTGAGCATTATTGCGTTCTAACCTTTAAACTATAGGTAATACATGGAAAAAACTGATGTCAGAATAAAGGTTTCCACGAAAAAAGTGTCAAGGACTGCCTTAAAGAAAATTCAGAGCACCGAGAGATGAAAACTTGTCCGGTTATATGGAAACTCAAACTTGTCAAGGAAAAATAGAGGAATCACAAAAGGGTTCGAGGTGAAAACCCGAAAGGGCACCAAAAAAAGAGAAAAGAAAACAAAAGAAAAAAGAAAGGTAAAAAAAGAAGAAAAAGAAGAAGAAAGAAAAAAAGAAAAAGGAAAAAGAAAAACAAAGTGAAAACCCGAAAAGGGTGCTTTGAGAAAAGAACTCTAAAGTGAAAACCTGAAATGGCACTTTAGAATGAGGCTTTCAAGTTTTGAAAGGATAAGGCTGAGATAATTGAAACCATGCGTGAGATGGAGTACTGACACCACAAAAAGTGAGAAGAAGAAAAAAAAGAAAATGTAACTAGGATTGGTCGAAACAAGAGAACACTTGAATGACTCAAGGGATACCGTTACTCATGCATCATATAGCTTAGGCATCCCTAATACCATTTGAGTGTTTTATCTATTCCATAACAGGTACTCATGAACTATTAGACAATCTATGAGTCTGGGAGGAAGTTCACGACTAAGAGTCAAAATACTGTTACACTTACCCAAGTATTATTCCACTTTTGATGCCAAAACAATCAGATATTGGGGCATCACTTTAGGATTCCAGTTCTTCAGTCTTCTGGGAAGTATTGGGAATTTTGGATGCTCGCGCCATCAGAAAATGGGGAGCCATGTTTGAAGATGAACGTTTATATAGGAAAAAAACCCACATCTTCAAAATTCCAAGACGAAAGTTCTTTATAGAAATAGCTAGTAGTCCTAAGATTTCAGAGTAAGAGGTTCTATATAGGAGGAACTCATGACTCTAAGCGAAAGGTTCTATAAAGGAGGAGCTTATAGCTCAAAAGACTTTGAAGCTAAGAGTTTTATATAGAAGAAACTAGTGCTTCAGGATTTCAAGTTTTGAGGTTCAATATAGAGAGAGCTCTTAACCAAATAAATCTACCCAGAAAGTAGAAGGTTCTATATAAGAAGAACCTAGAACTTTAATAGTTAAAGGTGAAAATTTCTGTATAGAAGGAACTTATGACCCGAAGACTCTTTGCCAAGGACGAGTTGAAAATTCTATATAGGAAGAATTTGTTACTCCAAGGCTTCAGGTGAAGGAAGAGTGAACCGGTGCCATGCAAGAGAGACTCATCACCCTGAATTCTACGAACAGGGAAATAGGACAAAAATGAGTGCTTTTAATCTTTGCTTTGTCCTTGTTTCACAAGAACAAGCAAAGATGGCCAGTTGTAATCACTCATTTTTGTCCGGATATATTAAGTATATCATAATACTATTACTTATTAGCATTATTTGTATAAGTATGATTTATGTTCATACATGTCATTATGTGAATATATGTGCATGTGTGCGGCGTATATATTGTATTCTATATGAGTATTGTATGAATATGTACATAAATGTATGACTAGTATGTATGTAATATGTGTTACTATTATTGTTTTTAATATTAATGATTGGTGATTACATATAAGCATATGTCATGTATGTGTTGCATATGGTTAATACACGCCGTATATGTACGTATTTATGAGTGTAGTACATATTATTATTAATAATATATTATTAGTTATCATTATTATTGGGCTATTAAAATATAAAAACAGATCTGAAAATTGAAAACCTAATTAAATTCAAAAGTCCAATCCAATTACAACTTTAAATACCCATTACATAACACAAGCCCGTTTAGCCCAAAACCCTAATCCATATCAGATAACTAAAGCCTAATTTTTTTATTCCTTGCGCAACCCAATCTGGGTCGTTGGATCAAATCTTGATCAAACGGCTCCAGATCGATCAAGACCTTCCAGCTGGCCGGGAGTGTGATGCATGCACAGACCAATCGTCATCCACACACGATTGAGGAACACGCACTGACCGTTTGTATACTAGGTGCCACGTGGCAAGATATCGTGCAGCCTCGTCTTTAGCCTAGATCAGATCTTGACCATCCATCTGTCGAACAATATCAGTCGTTGGATCAGATCTAATCCAACAGCCAAGGTTGAATCTACCCAAAAGGACTTTTCATCTCTCTCACCCTAATGGCACCAGTCTACCGTACCGCCAGCTCCTCAACCACCGAGCATGCGCGCAGAAAAAAGGAACGTATGTCAGTTTGCCATAATCATCAACAGGGAAACCATTTAATGGTTACTTAACCATGTAAAGAAGGCAGAATATAAAAGAAAATTGTGTAATAATATTTGTAACTCGGATTTTTAGAAGATAAAATAAAAAAACAAAAACCAGAGTTTTTCCTCGTAATCTCTTCTTTTTCTTTTTCTTTCTGATACATGCATTCTTAAACTAAAAAAAGTAAAAATGAGAGAGCAAAAAGGTTTACCTAGGGGTTCGATTCCCCTTTTGTCGGTGATAAACCTTCGATCTCTGATCAATTTTGGTGAACCGATGAAGGCTGAACGCCTATGTAAAAGGGGTTCAAGTTTTGGTGAACCGGTGAAGGCCGAACGCCTCTGTTTTACCCCTTAGGGTTTCGGTTTGGTTTAAGAACAGAGAAAAGGGGGTGGTTTGGGGATAAAAAAATTTTAGCCAAAAATTTTAAAACAAGGGCTGGGGAGGGTTATTTATAGATTTTAATTTTTTAAAATGGTCAAACACCTCTTTTAGTACTTACGCCCTAGTCAAATAACACAAATAGGGTTTTTTTCATGGGCAAATCTCACTATAGGTCTCTGGATGTTTTTCAAAAATTCCAATGTGGTCCCCAAATCTTTGGATTTCAGATTTTAAAACGGGGAATTGCCTTAGAAGTCCCTCCGCCATTTTGGAATTCTCAAACCTTCTCTGCCGCATGGTTTATTTACCCATTTAGTCACTTCATGTTTTAATAAGTTTACAATTCAATCCTAAATTTATGTTTTGTTATTTTAAGGGAAAATTACCATTTAATCCCCTGTTCTTTTCACAGTTTCTCAATTAGGTCTTTTCCAGTAAATTTTAAAACTCCTTTTATGGGTGAATTTCTTTTTAGTCCTTACCCTTTAAAACTCATTTAATTCCAATTTTAATTTATATTTGTTGATTTGTTTATATATATATATACATATTTTTTATGAATAATTTTATTTATTATGTTACTATTTCTTGTTAATATATTTATTCTTATTTCTTACATTCTATTTTTGTGTTTTCCTTGTGTATTTTTACATGCACGTATTTATTTTTTTATACTTTATGTTATATTTTTATTTAATATATGTTGCTAGTATTATTAGTTCAATTTTTGGTATTATGCTATGTATATTGCATATAATGTATTATATGCATATGTTAAATATTATGTTATCCTTATATATATTAATGTATAGTAAGTATCATATGTTGTACATATTATGTTCATACATGTAGGGTTGGTTTATTTTATTTTTTGCAGTTACCTTTCAATATATGTACATGTTGTTTCTATTTGATATTTTTTTTACTTTTATGTATTTTAATTTTAATATGCCATGTTTATATTTTATCACACAGTTCTAGGCCTTTTGTCCCGGTATTCTAGTGGGAGTGTCATCCCGGCCTTCGGGTGTCATCTCCTTTGGTACCGTAGATTGAGGCAAAATTTTAATATTCGAACCATGTCTTTTTAGGAATTAAATATTAAATTAAATTGAATTTTTATTTTTCTTTGTACATACGACACGAATCTTTTTGGTACCAATTTTGGGCGTAGCGGGGGTGCTAACCCTTCCCCGTGCATAATCAACTCCCGAACCCAATTTAAAATCTCTGGTTTCTATTTTCGGTGTCCGGTCTACGTAATCCAAGTGACCGGTGGCGATTCTATTTTTTCAATATACGAGTTTTCTTAAAATCCCCTTTTTTAAATAAAATTTCCAAATAAAATTATTATTTTCAAAATTAGTCGCTACATTACCTCCATATTAGGAATTGTCACTTCATAATTAATCATTAATAATTTTGTAACCCCCTAGACCCCGCCTATGCGTTAAGCCCAATTCCAAGAGGTCACAACCCACACCTAAAACTTCCCATGAAAATATTTAAAAGAAATAAAGTTAAAAAATATATAATAATTATAACTGTGTGTATATATATAGAGATAATGCATGATAATCAATCTAAAAACATATCATAATTTGGTTACAAAATAATGCTACATCGACCGTAATAGTGAAGTATACAATATCAAAATATAGGCTCATATCACCCTAATAAAGACATACTGAAAGATAGAAACATTACAATAAAAGGGGTGTACTAAATGTGTCGATCCTCTAAGTGTCAAGTCCGGGAAGCCAATCCAAAAATATCTAAAAGGGGAAAGATTTAAGGTGTGAGCTAGAGAGTTTAGTGTGTTCCAATAAGTGCAGGATAAAGCATTTAAGTAATTTCAGACATATGTATATCATTTCAATAAAAAGTATTTTGAAGAGCAACTAGAGTTTTATTAACACTTAGCTGCCCTCCAACAGTACACCGATATGCAGTTCCCCAAAACAACATCCATAAGGACTTACCCTAGGCCCATTGGGCATAGAAGCCAACCTAAGGGACTGCCTTAGGTCCATAAGGAATTACTAGTTGGATTAGGGTTGAACCTGCAAAGACTTTATAATATATCCTTGATAGTATACCCTAGACAAAATCAGTATTTATACATTAAACAGTAGTATCAAAAATCATGAGGCAGGCATATATGTTTTTCAATAAAACAGTAACGAGAGAACATGCTTTTAATATGATATAGAGGCATACTTTCGGACATATAAAATAATGATGCTTTCAAAATACAAAAGTAGTCATTTAAATCAGAGAAATATTTTATAATTAATTCAAAGAAATCATTTTAGACAGTTTGTTAAAACAATAATATAACACACAAGGAACAACCTTGTAAAAAGTTTCGGTCAGGAATGTCTACTGAGCACCCGCCTCACAACGCTCTTCAGTAGTGTTAGATCCTAGATCATAACAGAACAATGTTACTACCAGCAAATAATTCTAATTTAATAATTCACTAAGTTTCCAAGACCATATGAGTAACTAAGGGTGCTCACGGGTGTACTGGTGAGGAGGAGTTGGGCTGAGCAGATACACGATCATGTGAGTCTTGGGTACTTTAAGTAAGCACACTTCAAGTCAGACTATAACTCAATATAAATTTCCTTAAATGAAATAATTAAATACATATGTATGCTCGAGTTCAAGGTTAGATTTGGAGGCTTTCATGCTAGAATTTTGCGAAACAAACTTCAAAAATGGACTTAGGAAATTGAAAAACCCAAAATAGGATTTTTCAAAAATAGTTGACTTTTGTTCAAAGTCAACTATCGATGGTCAAAGTCAACTATCAACGGTCAACCTGGTTTGAGTCAGGTCAGATCGGGTCTGGGTCAGACAGACTCAGGTTGGGTCGAGGTCAGGTCGGACAGGTTCGGATATGGGCTTAGATAGCTAAAGGCTAATGAGCCTTGAACTGGCCGGCCTAACGACTATAATACTAGGCCCTAATGGGTCATTGAACTAGCTTGGTTTACTAGACCATTTCAGTGGATAGACTGATTCCTTGGCTGGTTAGGTCAGTTCAATTAAAGAGTCGTCGATTGGTGGTCAGAAATCGCCCCTAAGCAGCGCATGCTCTCTAAGCACAGCCGTAACCAGACGAAAACACCACTAAATGGCATAAAATAACGAGAATAATTAAACAAGGAATTTTCAAGGCTTACCAAGGCTAGAGATGGCTAAAAATGTGGCAAAATGAGAAAACTGATAGGTTTCCTCGATTTTTCGATAACCTTTGAAACGTTAGCAGATGGTCAGACAGAAGGTCAGGTTTTGATCAATTGGACACAAGGAATCCGATGTTGGTGGTGGTGTCTAGTACCGACAACGGAGATAGCTAGAATCGACTAAAAATGAAAGACACACCTCTATGGGTTCTACCAAACCTTTAAACGATTCTCCCCGATGAACGGTGAGAATACTTCGTGAGTGGTTAACGGGGCATGAATGGGATGGAACAACAGTTACTCCGGTGGCAGCAATGACGGTCATGACAAGGTGGTGACAAAGATCAGAGGGGATGACCGGTTTGGGGTAGGTGAAGAATTTAAAGAAATCTGGATAGTTTCTAACTTTTGGTATTCATGATCAAATAGGGGCATTAATGAGGCTGGTGGGTGATGACTAACGTAGAGAACTTATATTTTGGACCCTTTTACTTGGCATAATGCATGTTTTCAAGCTCATATAGTTGAACTTAGGAGTAGTTTGCATGTAGTTAGGGAGTTAATGGTGCTTGAGATTAATTGTTATATATATTGATTCTTTTAATAGGAAAAGTAGTTGTTTCTAATGGTGCATGTGCAGGAAGCAACCAAGGCAGTAGAATACATGAGCAGTAGAGTAGTATCCCTTGATGTGCAGTAGAGATAGAGATAAACCTTGACTTTTTGTTAACACCTTAAAAGTACTAATTTTCATATATAAATTACCATGCTTTTGCTTGACTTTGAGTATATTTTTGTGCATTTAGCTAGTAGAATCATGCATTTGCATCTAGGAGTTAAGAAGTGTTTCTTTTGCCAGAGTAAGGGTGTATTTTCTTGCTTTGGTGGTAGGGTAGGAGCAGGGCGGGCTTGGCAGAGCAGAGTAAAACAAGAGCAGGAAGCCAGGGAAGTAGAAGAGAAATGCCAAGTTGCAGTTGGCAAAGTTGGATGGGAATTGCAAAGCTCGGTTAATAAAAGATGGACGACTGATGCCCGATCAAGTAACCATTGGTCAAAGAACACGTCAGCCCTAAATTTCAAAAGAAGGATAAGATGATAATGCATCTATCCTAGTTTGTAACTAACATTCAAGTTTCTAACCCAATCTAGGGTTTCTACGCGTCTATCCATGAGCCAAGAAAGGATTCACCGTGGTGAAAGAGGAAGCTAGAGGGCAAGCATGGCTCGACCAGGTTTAGACCAAGAGCTCTGGATTCATTAAAGGGCTGCATCGACATGCCTCCTTCTTTGTTTTTAATTTCGTTTAAGATGGTGATGTTAAGAAATGATGATTTGTGGATGGACCCCCAGCCATGACTAATTCTTTTAAGTTGATTGGGGATGTTTTTTATTTTCAATTTTAATAATTAGATGCCTTAACATTTTTTTTCTATCTGCTAGTGCTTTATTTTCTTAAATTCTTTGCCAGACGACAGTTGGCATTGCATGCTTATTATTCTTTAATATCTTAACAGACTTAGGGGATAACGATTAATTGTCGGGTATTAAGGAAAAAAACTTCGACAGAAGATGTTCAAATAGATGAGCTTACTTCGGAAGTGAATCGACCCCTTAAGAGTAAAGATTAAAACTTCATCAAGTTAATTTTTGAAAAACTTCAGTATAAACATATAGGGGTTAATCGAGACTAACTTAGGGTATTGCTATCGACAGAGGCAATACTAACATTAAAATCTGTTCGGCAATAAAACCAAGGTTGGAAATTATTAGCTACTATCTTAGCTGGTGTAAAATCCAAGCATCTCTTGCCAACACCTATCATCCATTTGAATACATTAGTTTTCCAACTAATCTGCACTTTCTCTACATTTTCCTTAGTTATTCTCTAAAATCAAAATCCAAAACCCAATTCAAACACATTTGTTCTCTTTAACAAGTAAAATATCGTGGCATTTAATTCTTGGACAATCTCTGTGGATACGATACTCAGCTTACTATTGTATTACTTGCTGACGTGTATACTTGCACGCAAAAGACCTACACTTGGCATTATTTCCTTGCTTATATACGTTAATTCATCAATTGTTTGCCAAGTATTAGCAAGTCGACACTCTTGATGATCAACTTACACATGGACCCCTCTCTATAATGGACTTTATTGAATAAGTTGGAAAGCAAGATCTTCATTAAATAGATTTCACGCGCTTTAAGGTTTCTTAACCCTAGCTTTGCCACCTATATAAAAACAACTTGGGCAACAATACAAAGAGAGCTTAATCATAGACAACAGCCCTTTGTCTTCAACTATCAGAGAACCACCATCGTTGAGGTCAATATGAGTCTCCAAATAATGAGAGCTATCGAGAGAGGCTTGACGAGCGTGAAGCGCCCTAGCATAGTTTGAGGTCTTAGAGGAGAATTTGAGGACGTTTGATTTTCTTTCTTGCTTGATAAATTGCCATGACTTTTACTATTTATAATATAGATGATATTTGCTCAAACATGAGCTAAATACTCTTTTGTTGGGTTTATTGTTTTTAAGATATTATGTTTTAATTATTTGTTCATGTTATTGCGTCTTTTCCTTATATATATTTTGTCCAGCGTTCTTAATGCATAATTATTGTAAGAGCTATTGGGAGAGGTCTTTTAATTAATAATCGGTAGCTTAATATCGAGAGAGTTAAGTTAGACATATATGAACAATTGAGCTTAAGTTGTTAACTTAGGCTCTAATCCAGCTTAGACATAAGTTTAGGATTCCAACGACTAATAAGGGGAACTTAAATAGATAATAAGTTGTTAGGGTTTACGCAGACATGTATTGCCATAGCATCTTGTCATCAACTTCTGGGTATCGAGATAGTCTAGGAGTTAATTAGAAAACCCTATTGAGTAGACAAGTATATTAATTGGTTTACGCAGACATGTATTGCCAATCGCTATAGCATTTGAATGATAATTGGCATAGTTCTTAGGCAATAAACCCAACATCCATAATCATTTGAATTTCTGCTACAACATCTGTTGCCTTCTTATTATTGCTACTATTTACTTTCCTTTTGTATTAGTCCTTAGTTTACTCATCACCACACCAATACTCTTTCACTAACTCTTAAGTGTAATTGTTTTGAATTTGTCACTCCAATCCCTGTAGATTCAACACTTTACATATCATTATATTACTTGAGCGACAAGTATACTTGCTCTTAGTTGCGCATACATCCAACTACGCATCAGTGGGTTAGCTGGCCTTACTTAATTTATGTTGGTATAAACATTAACAAGAGTTTAAAATTAATCCAGGTAGATATAAACTAGAGATGGCTTTAGCTGTGATGACTAAGACTTTAGCCCACAATGCCCAAGGGCGCGGGTTTGAAACCCCAATGTAGCTTTTTTTCCTTTTTTATCTTTTTAAGCTTTAATTATTATCATAAAAAATTATTAGGGGTGTTACAGATGTAACTATTTCCATGAGATAATCCCATATATTATCTCTGAAATCTTGGATTGATCGATATTTACAAAAAATATATATACAATACATTAATATTTTATATAAATGCTACTCATTATTATATAGAAAAATTAATTAATCTGGAATAATATTTTATTTATTAAAATCATTTTAATATAAATTATTAAATTAATTTTTTAATTCTTATTAATTTTGAACTAAAAATAATAAATTAAAAATATTTTGATTTTTTATAAAAATAGACTAGGATAAGTTCATGATTCAGGCAAAAAAATATTTGATGAATTTATGAACTAAACATAAAAAATATTTTAGGCCCACTTTTTAAGGTCAAATCTCATAATTTAATTTAAATTTTAGGGTTTCATCTTATTATTCTTTTTTTCTCCTTTATGCAATTTACATTCCATTTTAAGTTAAAAATTTTAAAAAAAATTCTTATAATGTAGGTCAAGTGACTTAGGAGGAATAATACTAAATCCACCCTTATTAAGGGGCTTATTCTTAAATTTTACACTATACCTAGGCGTAAATGAATATAACGTTATATGAATTGTTCGTTGGACCATTCGTATAACGTTCGTTTATTAAGCTAAGTAAATGAGTACGACATTTTGTTATGTCATTTTAATAAACAAACGGACACGAAATATGGTGTGTTCGGTTCGTTTATGTTCATGAACAAGCTCGTTTATAAGCTCTTTTACATGGTTCCCCGACGAGTGTGTAAATAACCTATTTTGCATACCCTTTTAGCTTAGCTTTTACATGTATTTAAGCCCATTTAGTTGTATTTAGGAGTAGTTTGCATGTAGTTAGGGAGTTACATTGCCTGTGCTTAATTATTATATATTTTGGTGCTTTTAATGGGAAAGGTAGTGTTTTGTGGTACATGCACATGACGTATTGTAGCTGGAGGAATAGTGGAATAGGAAGGATAACACACCTCTCGTAGGAGCTGACGAGGCAAGAAGAGTTGCAGATAAATCTACATTTGGCTTACTTAGACTCTCCTTAGATACAGAGCTCATTAAAGATAGCGAGAAAGAAAGATCCTCTTAAAGGAGTTTGTGCACGTTTTAGGGTTACAAAACCCTAGCTTCCCCTGCCTATATAAGGAAGAGTTGGACTACAATTAAGAGGAGCTCGATCACAGACAGAAACCCTTAGTCTTCAACTACCGGAGAACCACCGGAGTCGAAGTGCTAGAGGAGTCTCCACACAAAGAAAGCCATCGAGAGAGACTGAAGGAGTTCGGGACCTGCAGCAACAGTTAGAAAGCTTGAAGGAGATCGTCTAGGGCGCTTGACCCTTTTCTATCCCTTTCTTGATAAACTTCTATGTTTTTAATTGTTTTTATTATGGATGTTTTAGCCTCAAACATGAGCTAAATACTTTTAGTTGGGTTTATTGCTCTTCAGCATTTTACGTTTTCAATGTTTTATTTTAATGCTATAGTTCTTTTCCTTTATCTATTATGTTCATCGTTCTTCATGCGTAGTTATTGTAAGAGCAATCGAGAGAGGCCTTTTAACTGTTGATTTGTGGCTTAATGTCGAGAGATTTAGGTTAAATAAACATGAACAGTGAGGCTAATCTGTTAACTTAGTCTTAATCCGGCTTAGACATAAGTTTAGGGTTTCAATGAATAAAAATGAGAACTTGAATAGATAATAGAGTTGTTAGGGTTCACGCATACATGTATTACCTTAGCTTCAGTGTTATCAACTTCTAGGCATTGAGAGAGTTAGAAGTTCTTTAGAAACTCATATCGAGTATGTAAAGATCTTAATGGTTTACACAGACGTGTATTGCCAATCACTATAGCATTGAAATAAGTAATCAAGCATAATTTTTAGGTAATAAACCCAGCTTCTATAATTATATGTTATTTGCCGCAGCATCTGTTTGTCTTGATCATAGCCACTTTACCTTATTTGCATTTAGTTTTGATTAATCACCATCAAACCAATACTTTCTCAACCCTTCTCAAGTACGATAACTTCGTATTTATTGATCTAATCCTTGTGGGTTCGACACTGTATCACTTTATCACTTGATCGACGAGTATACTTGCTCTAAAGTGCATCACTATTCGACAAACATCATTCCTCTTTTCCTTTTATTTTCTTAAATAATATTGATGAAAGTAAGGATTAAATTGAACATCAGATGAACTTTAAAGTTCAAATTGTGAAGCCTAAGGAGCTTAAGGAGTAATAGTGTAATTTCACCATTTTGGCGAACATATAAATGAGCATGTTAGCAACCATATAAATGAACATGTTCGCGATAAACAGACAAGTTCGCAAACATATAAATGAACATATTCGCGAACGCTAAACAAACGAATACGAACACATACAAAAAAATAAACAAACGAACACAATATTAAAAACTTAAACTAACACAAACAAAACATTTTCAAAAATAGTTAAATGAACAAGAACATAGACTTATTTGTTCAAGCTTGGTTCATTTACACCCCTAACTAAGGTTTTGTCTCTGGGCCTAACTCAATTTTGAACAAAATACTTGAACCTGAAACTCATTAAATCCACGTATACAACTCAGTCTTCAAAATATATACTCCCTATGTCGCTCAAAATTTGTCTCTAGTTGATTTTCATGTAGTTTTAAAAAGAAAAAGTTTGCCTAAAAGATGTGTAGTGAAATAATTAAAAAGATAATTTTAAAACTTTAACTAAAGGAGTATATATTTTTAAAAAATCTGTTAATAATTCATCTCCCTACTTCCGACGCTTCCATTGTTCGATTTCTGGGTTGATCAGTTTTCATTCGTCTCTTCCTCACACTGCCTGTAACTTTCTCTTTCACTCATCAGTTCCTCCCTCGCGATTCACTATAGCTTTCTCTGAATAACATATAAACAAAATTGTAAAGCTCAATTATTTGATTTCCTTTTATCAATACTAATTCATTTTTTGTAAATTGTTTTCCTAAAATCGGCGATGGCGAGCGGTCACGTGACTAAGCGAGCTAAGTATAAGACCACAATCAAGGATCCTGGAACTCCCGGTACTCTTAGAATGGTACTCATTTTATTTTTATTGAATTTCTTTATTGGATTTCAATTTGATCAATGTATAAGAGTAATGAACTGATGTTTGTAATTTGTATTTTCTTTTTTATGAAATTTGAAAGCGCATTGTACTTAGTGATAGATGTTTTTTTTAATTTTTAGGAATTTGTGGTGGATTTTATTGTATTAGTATATATTTTTACTGTAATTTTTTAATAATGGTTTGAGTGATTCAAAGATACATTGACCTAAGTAACTTTGCTCTATACAGACGACTGAGAAAATTTTATTTGTGCCTCATAACCCTAAATCAGCAAGAAAGCTTGATGTCGAGTTTTGATACATTAAAGGTAAATTGCAGTGTGTAATTCAGTATGTGTACATTTGCTCGCTATCATACTCTCTAAATAATGCTGCTTAAACGACAATTTGCAGGTCAAATGAATACAAAGGAGGGACCGAATAAGCCACCATGGCTTAATCTTACTAACAATCAGGTATTATTGTTTATGTTGCTTGAGTATATGTTTCTTATAGGGATCACTGTTTAAAAAGGCGCGTCTAGGCACTGAAGCAAGGCGAGTACAAATCACCTATTTATGTCTAGGCGAGGCGATTTTAATGAAGTGCATAGAGGAGTTCATGAGGCGCAAAAGGCGCCGAGGCGGTGAAAGGCGACGCCTTGTTTAAAATTAAAAAAAATCAAAAACATAGTCTGTTGAAGAAGAAGAGGAGGAGGAGGAGAAGAAGTAGGGAACTAATGAGTAAATGCAATGGAGGGAGAGAAGGATAAAGAGAAGCAAGAGAAATTTGGAGAAATAAAAAACCAAAAAAACCCAAAAAATATATCTGTCGAAGAAGAAGAGAAAGAGAAGAAAGGGTGAGTACTTCTCACAATGGAGGGGAGGTGTGAGCCCACTACTGGCACAGCTTTTGACACCTATTCGAACACTTATAACCCAGGATGGCGTCAGCATCCTAATCTTTCTTAGGGGAATCAAGGCACAAACAATCCCAGCAGCTCGAATAGACAACAAAATCTGACTAAACCCTCAAGTTTTCAGCAAAATATGTGTGGCAAAATACTAACAATGGGTCAGCATCTTCATCGAATAACAATTCTTTGGAAGCTATTTTCCAAGACTTTATGACGACTATGAAGACTTTATTTCAAGACCAAGCTGCATCTATCAAGAGCCAAGGAGCATTGCTACAAAGTTATAGTTTGTCTTTGAGAGCATTGGAAACCCAAGTAGGCCAAATTGCGCAGGCTTTACATACTCGACCTCAGGGCAGTCTACCTAGTGATACTGAAGTCACTAAAACTCATAGCAAGGAGCAATGTAGTGCATTCACCTTAAGGAATGACACTCAGATCACCAAAGAAGCTAAGTTTGGGGGGAGACACTCGGAGATCCTAGCTACGAGACTGTGCATAAAGAATCTCAGTTGCAAGAGGACTCACTTTCAATTGAGAGCAAGGATAAGGGTTCGATAAGTGGACCCAATGATGACATGTAAAATATTGCCATAACAAAAGAAAAACCCCCACCAGCAGGAGTGGATGACCAAAGGATAATTATTAATACTCTCAAATATGCTGATGATTCTAGGGAGTGTCAATCGCTTCAAGACGTGGAATATATGTGTAGGATATTGGATGTAAATTAAATGTTGTAATCTTATCTTATCTCATCTAATAGTTTGAATTTAAAAGTCTAAATCTAGATAAACTCTATCTCATTAAAGGATAAGAGTTATATCTCTTAGGTAGACTACTCTAGGTTAACTACTTGTAAAGCCTATAAAAGGAGTACTCTTGTACAGCATTTTTGAAATAAGATTTAACAGAGAAACACTCTAAAATGTTCTCTGATTCTAACATGGTATCAGTTAAGGTCAATCATTTCTTCCAAATTTCAATTTTTTCCTCTATTATCTCGACCTTTCTTCCCTATTTAGAAAACATGGCTACAGCAGAACCTGCTGCTTCTACAATTAGCTCTCCAGTAAGCTCTCGTCCATCTGATTTTACCCTTTCAGATGCGTCTCTTTCTCCTATTCCATCTCAATCAGTGAGACCAGCATAGTGGAAATCCCAACAGGTCAAAGCCCCGAGAGAAGCACATGTTACAGCGCATGACAATTCTTCCAGCAATTTCAATAAGCAACAGATTGTAGAGCTCCAACAGATGTTTGGTCAAATATTCTCCAAATCAGATTCTGCTGCATTTCCTGCTACAGAAGGTAGAATTTCTTGTTTGGCCACAGTCAATCCCTGGAGTTGGATAGTGGATTCTAGTGCTTCTGACCAATTGACAGGCAATCGTGACCTTTTTCATGAGTACAAGCCACATTCATTTGCATCATCTATCAAAGTTGCCGATGGATCTCTCTCCATTATATTAGGAAGTGGTTCTATTAAATTAAATGATCATCTAGTATTGTTTGATGTTCTTTATGTACTAAAACTGGCCTGTAATCTTTTGTCTGATAGCAAAATTGTTAAAGATGAGAATTGTGATGTTAACTTTGGGCTGTCTGGTTGTATTTTTCAGGCACAAGACTCGAGGACGGTGATTGGCAATGCTAGGCGACACAATGGACTCTACATTCATGATGGCCTATCCTCTTGAAACAAAACTATTCCCAGTTTTCCTACTCTACAGTTTTTTCCTCTTCCCTTCTTTCCAATGATGTCATGCTATGGTATTTTCGATTAGGACACCCGAATTTCTACTATCTTGCGAAATTGTTTCCTAAGTTGTTCCTGAATAAACATCCATCGTCATTCACCTGTGATGCATGTCAACTTGCCAAACATACAAGACAATCATATATTCCCACTAAATTTAAACCTACATCTCCTTTCTATATCATACACAGCGACATTTGGGGTCATTCTAAAGTTAAAAATGTATCTGGGGCTCGCTGGTTTGTGTCCTTTATTGATGATCACTCTCGGGTTACTTAGACCTATCTCATGAAAGAAAAATCGAAGGTTGAAACGATATTTAAAACGTTTTTTCACATGATCAAAAACCAATTTGAACGCAAAATAAAGATAGTTCAGAGTGATAATGGAAGTGAGTATCTTACTAAATCCCTTGGTTCCTTTTTTCAAGAGAAAGATATCTTTCACCTTACTTCTTGCGTCAATACTCCTCAACAAAATAGGGTTGCTGAAAGAAAAAACAGACATCTACTTGAGGTAACTCGGTCTCTTCTGCTTTCTGCTAAGCTCCTCAGTATCTTTAGGGGGAAGCACTTCTTACTGCTACTTTCCTAATTAATAGGATACCTAGCAAAACTATGGGCTTCAAAACTCTTTTTGACACCCTTTTACATCTTTTTCCACATTTCAAACCATGGTCATCTGCTATTTCTTTTCGAGTATTTAGCTGCACAAATTTTGTTCATGTGCATAGGAACAATAAGAGTAAGCTTGATCCTAGGTCCTTGCAGTGTGTGTTTATAGGATACTCATCAAGTCAGAAGGGCTACAAATGTTACTCACCTATTACCAAGAAAACCTATGTTTCATTTGATGTTACTTTCTTCGAAAATCAACCTTATTTTGTATGGACTAAGATTTAGGGGGAGAGATGTGAGGAATCTCAGCCTATTATTCCTACTCATATTCTTCATTTGTTGTCTCCTTTTCCGACCCTTGAACAAACACAGGACGAACAGCCTAGCAACTCTGATGATCCTACAACTTCTCAAGAGCCTACATTTCCTAGCTCTCCTAGTGTTCTAGTAGAAAGATCTTCCCTAGAGCCTACATCTCCCATCTCTTCTAATGTTCCAGTAGGAAGACCTTCTCCAGAACCTAGATCTCCCAGGCCTCACACTACTTAAAGCCCACAATCTCTAGTCAAACAGCTTACTCCCTAAACTAGAAGAAAGAAAATTGTCAAAGAACCCATTGATCAGCCAAGTACTTGCCAAGAACTGATCTTAAGTCCTGCTGCCATGGAGGAAAGGGTAAGCAATGATGTCTCAAAAAGTCCAGTTCATGAGAATTTAGATGATTTTCCGATTGCAATCATAAATGGGGTAAGAAAATGCAATAACCATCCTATTGATAGATTTGTTGCTTATGGAAAACTATTGTCTGGTTTCAAGGCTTTTACAGCTAATATTAATAGTGTAAGGATCCCTAGAACAGTGGAAGAGGCATTTGAAAATCCTGATTGGAGGAAAGCTGTTGAAGAAGAGGTCAAAGCCCTACAACAAAATAACACATGGAGTTTAACTAAACTGCAGAAGGAAAAAAGGTGGTCGGATGCAAGTGGGTTTTCACAGTAAAGTATCATTCTGATGGAAGCATCGAGAGGTTCAAGGCAAGGTTAGTGGCAAAGGGATTTACTCAGTCATATGGAGTAGACTATCAGGAGACTTTTGCACCTGTGGCAAAATTGAATACAATAAGGGTGCTACTCTCATTAGCAGTTAATAAAGATTGGAAGTTGTACCAACTGGACATCAAGAATGCTCTTTTGAATGGAAAGCTTGAAGAAGAAGTATAGATTCCACCAGGCTTAGAGGATGACTCAACGAAACAAAAAGTGTGCAAACTAAATAGATCATTGTATGGGCTGAAGCAATCACCAAGGGTCTGGTTTGATAGATTCGCGAAGGCCATGGTGAAGAACGGGTTCAAGCAAACACAGGCAGATCACACCTTGTTTAAGAAGGTAGCTTCAGATGGTAAAAAAAACTCTCCTTATTGTTTACGTTGATGATATGATCATTACAGGAGATGACACAAAGGAAATTGAGAAACTAAAGACTTGAGAAGTCTTAGGTACTTTCCTGGAATGGAGGTGGCTAGATCAACTAAGGGATAGTCATAAATCAGAGAAAATACATCTTGGACATGCTCTCGGAAACTGGAATGCTTGGATGTAAACCAGTAGACACTCCAATGGATGCAGGCTTGAAGTTTGAAAAAAAAAATGGCACGAGTACTCCCGTGAACAGAGAACCTACCAAAGGCTGGTTGGGAAACTGATTTATTTATCACTTACCAGACCTGATATAGCTTATCCAGTAAGCATAATCAGCCAGCACATGAGCAAATCCTAGAGAAGAACATTTGGAGACAGCCAATAGAGTCCTGCGATACTTAAAGTTTACACCAGGATTTGGACTTATTTTTAGGAAAAATCAAGACAGATCTGTGAAGATTTACATAGATTCTAGCTGGGCATGAGAGTTAACAGATAGAAAATCTGTGAGTGGCTATTGTTCGTTTGTGTGGGGAAACTTAGTCACATAGAGGAGTAAAAAGCAAACTGTGGTGTCTCGAAGTAGTGCAGAATCAGAATATAGGGCTATGGCCCTTGGAATTTACGAAGGCATGTGGCTTAAAAAACTTCTCACCGAGCTGGAGTTGGATGAAAAATAGGAGTTCGAGATACTGAGTGATAGCCAATCAACAATGAGTATTGCTAAGAATCTAGTACAACATGACCGGACTAAGCATATCGAAATTGACAAACATTTTATTTATGAGAAGGTAAACAGTGGTGTCATAAAGCTGCACTATGTTCCTACAAAGAGTCAACTGGCGGATATCTTTACAAAGGTACTTCCGAGAGTGACCTTTGACGAGTTCTCATCCAAACTGGGAGTATACAACATATACACACCAGTTTGAGGGGGAGTGTAGGATATTGGATGTAAATTAAATGTTGTAATCTTGTCTTATCTCATCTAATAGTTTGAATTTAAAAGTCTAAATCTAGATAAACTCTATCTCATTAAAGGATAAGAGTTATATCTCTTAGGTAGACTACTCTAGGTTAACTTCTTGTAAAGCCTATAAAATGAGTACTCTTGTACAACATTTTTGAAAAAAATAAGGTTTAACAGAGAAACACTCTAAAATGTTCTCCGATTCTAACAATATGATGGAAGAGGAAGCTGCAGAATTTTGCTGCAGTAGTTTTTTGCACAATAATGGTTACTTGAAGCTTGATGAAGACGACGACGATGAGCTCAAAGAATATCCAAGGGAGCTGCAACAGTCTAGCTTACTCATAGCTAGACCAGGTATGCAATTTGAACTCTTAGATTTTGCTGAATTTAGTCCCCCCTAAACCCTCATTTGAGCACCCACCCACTTTAGAACTAAGACCCTTACCTTCATACCTTAAGCATGCTTATTTGGGTTCCAATGAGACTTTGTCTGTGACTAATGCTGGTAATATTAAGCCTGAACAAGAGAGTAGTTTGATTCATATTTTAGCTCAACATAAAAAGGGTTTAGGTTGGACCATTACTGATTTGAAAGGCACTGAAAACCAAGTAGTTGGTCATCTTTCTAGGCTAGAAATTATGAAAGAATTAAGGAATGAAATAGAGATTAAGAAAAAATTCCTTGATGAGAAATTATTATTTGTTGCGTCAACTCCGTGGTATGCTAACATTGTCAATTTTCTTGTTAGTGGTATTTTTCCTCCTGATTTGAATAGCGATGGAAAGAACAAGTTCATGCATGATGTTCCTTATTGTCATTGGGATAACCCCTACCTCTTCAAAGAATGTACTGACCAAATGATTAGAAGATGCGTCCCCAAAGAAGAGCAAAGAGGGATCATATTCCACTGCCATTCAGCTTCATGTGGAGAGCACTTTGGAGGAGAAAAGACTGCTGCAAAGGTCCTACAATCTGAGTTCTATTGGCCTACAATCTTCAAGGATACCCAAGATTTCTATAAATCTTGCGATAGATGCCAATAGATGGCGAACATATACGGAAGACACGAAATGCTTATGCAAAATATATTGAAGGTGGAACTATTATATGTGTGGGGCATTTTGGTCTATATTGGTGCTCCAATCGAATGTGACAAAATTGCAACATCAATTTAGGATGTTTGAGAGTTTGCATCCCTTCAACCCTCTCTAAATTATGCTATAGCAATTTCTGTTTTGTTTGTTTTTCTTTGCTTTATTTCTTTATTGTTTAATTTTAACATTAGTTTTTTTAGCAAAGCAGACTCTCAAACATGTGGACAAGGGTAAAGCCCCCATGGATGCAGAATCTACTAATGAAGAAAACCATTATCTATTGGTACGAACTATAAGATGAATGATGATGTCCCTCCTACCATAATGCCACAACAAATTACAACAGCTCACCACTAAAGAAGAGACGCGTCAAGCATATGGCGCACAAGACAACCCCACCACCATCAAAGTAGAGTTAGTCAAGGTACCTTGCATTGCATTGCATTTAGTTCAGTTTTAATTAATTTTCATGCCTTGAGGACAATGCCTTCTTCAAGTTTAGGGGAGGTAGTGTTCATAGTTAGTTATTTGTATTTATGAACAGTTTTTGCTATGGCATTTTGTTTGGTTTAAAGACAGTTCTTATGCATAAATTGACGATGTCCGATGATGAGAATTTTTTTATAGGTATGAATGGATTAAATGTATATGACTGTTGAGAGTGGTAGAAATGACTTTAGGGCTTGATGTTTTGTGATTTATTTCTTACATGATTGCATGCTCCTTATGCTTAAGATTGCTATAAAATTTTTATGAAAGAACTCTTGTTCCCTTAGTATGAACGATCTGAATGAACTTAATTGTTAAATGAAAGCATTAAAGGCTTTATTAGACTCTATATGCTTATTGAATGCGTTGAATTATGAATAAATGCTTCGGTATATCTGTAGAGGGACACTCCTCTTTGCGTTGTTTGCCTTGATACTGCGTTTAAATAAATGGAAGAAACGACAAATAAGTGAATGAAAGTTGTCACGAGATGACTCTACCTACTAGCTCAGGGGTAGAATGTTTGCTATATTTCTATCTAGAGTTAAGGACGGTAGGTGTGATGAGCTGACACCCTTCGAAGCAGTAAAAAAAGAGAAAAAAAAGGTTATAATTATGGGAATGAACATGTGCTTAATTGATTAACAAATACTAGGGTATAATAGAGAACTTGCCTAGAATTTTCTAACTTTGTTAAGCATAGAATGGATGAAATTACGCACACAAAAGCAATGGATCTTGTCCTAAGAATTTTTTTTTAAAATCTCAAAAGTTTCTAGCGTGTTGAAGCCCATATTTACTAAAGACTGAAATTTATGCCATAGAGCTGTCGTGATTTGAACCTTGCCATAGCATTTTCTCTGTTTTTCTCTACTCATTGCTTGAGGACAAGCAATAGCTTAAGTTTGGGGGTGTGTTAACCTTGTAAAAAGTATATATTTCATGCATTTTTACTTGGGTTGTTGTTTGGTTTCAAGCTCATCATTGCATTTTATTGCATTTAATTCATATAGTTGCATTTGGTGGTGTTTGCTTGGTTGTTTTTACATATTCGTGAAATTGATGCTACTTGAGAGAAATGGTTGTTTTGGTGTGGTGATGTGCAGGAGAGTTGAGGAGCGTTGCTGGAAAAGGAAAATATGCTGCAACATTTTGGACGACATTTCTGGGCACAGAAAAAGACAAAGAAATAAGATATTTTCCAGGCCCCCTACACGTGATTCCATCAGCCAGCTGTGCCACACATGAAAAGGGAATATTCCCTAAGGTACACAAGGAATTAAGGACACAAAACCCTAGGAGCCCCCACTATATAAAGGATATGACACCCACATTTAAAGGAGAGTTGGAAAAGTGTTTTGTGAGCTAAGAAAGAGAGAGAGGAAGAGACGACCACTCTTCTTCTTCTTCTCCTTCATAGTGTCCTCCATTGTTGAAGCTCTAAGGGAAGATCTTGCTGGCTTTTGAGAGAAGCAATAAGCTTAAGGCGGTTCACGGCAGTCCACGGTGGCTTGGGAGTTTTCTTTACTCTTAGTTGCTCTTTGCTTTTACATTTTTTCCTGAAATGGGTTGTATTAAACGAATGATTTTGGATGATATTTGCCCAGCCATGAACTAACTTTAAGTGGCTTGGGTTTATTGTGGATGATTATGTTCTTTGTTGAATGAATGCTTTAGTTTTTTCCAGTTTCATATGTGCTTTGTTCACTGTTTTATTGACTTGGGTTTGTAAGAGCTTTCAAGAGTTAGCCGTTACCCTTGTTTGATGCTTAATGGTCGAGAGAGTTACGCTTAGATCTACGTGAACAATGGGGTTTGATGCTGAGAGGCAGAACCCTAATTCACCTTAGAGATAAGGATAGAGTTTCAACGAATAAAAGGAGTAGTACTTCAAGGATAGTAGCTTGCTAGGGTTCACGCTGAGAGGTATTGCCGTAGCATTCTTGCTATCAGTTTCTTGCTAGAGATAGTTTAGAAGCAGGTGCGTAAGCTCTGTCGAGCATCTTATAAGCTGGAAAGGGTTAGTCATTCATGAGAACTAGGCATAGGATTCCTTGATAAACATGGCCTGTTTTCCCATTGAGAGTTTCCACACGTGTGAGGATCTTTGAAGTCTTATCGTATTGCTCCAGTTTTTATTACAATTTTTGCTACAACATTTCTTTTAACTGCTCATATCAGCTCTTCCATTTAATATTCTGGTCCTGTTTTGAGTGCTTAAGCTTTACTTAATTTACCTCCAATCCCTGTGGAAACGATCTCACTCATCACTTTATTACTTGTTCGATGTGTATACTTATACCGATTGCGTATCATTTATAGTAGATCTTTACATGCAAACATGAGGTAAAACTTTGCTCCTATACAAATAATTTTCTCTCCAAAATCGGGTGAAAATAGGAAAGAAAAATGAAACCCATCATACTTTAATAAAAAAGTATCAAATTATATTTAAAATAGTTCCATCCAATATTTTTATTATGATTTTGTTTAAATATTATTATTAAAGCCAATGTTATTAATATAATAATATTTTATTCACTTTAGTACATAAAATATTTATTTAATCTAAAATTGACTCATATTTGTTTTAATTTTTATAATTTTATCTAATATTTTTACTATGGTTTTATTTTTTTTCAATTTAATCCCTTAAATTTTATTTAATTTGGAATTTATCTCTATTTATTTCTATTTTATAATATAATCCAATACCTTATAATTACAAACTTTATGTTTTAGTCACTAATTTTATAATTGCAATTAAGGACTCGTTTTAGCTCGTATTAACCTGCAACTTGGTCTATATGTTAATGATGATATTGATTTTATAAAGAGAGGTTTAATTTCACTTTTTGAATTGCCCCCTATATTTTATGAATATTTTGAAAATGACCCATAAACTACTTATTTTTGCAATTAACACTCTTTTTCAAATTCGATTTCAAAAATAATTTACCATTAAGTCTAATTGAAATTAATGAGTCTAAAAAGGACTTGAAACTAAATTTTTAACTTAGAATCCAACTGATGAATTATTTATATTTTAGTCCTTAAACCTCGATTCGATTAAACTTACTTCGATTTGAACTTCTTTTTATGAGCAAAATAGAGGTATACGATGTTTCTACTTATATTAAACTTGTATTTAAGTTTTGAATTTTTTTGGGTTTAAATCTTGTAAAAGTACCAAAATGCATTTTTGTTGAATCATTTATTTTTCTAAAGTTTTTAAAGGTTTAATTTCTCGGGTGACTTTAGTTAATTGTTTCCTCTTTATGTTCATGTTGGTTGTTTACTTTCATGTAATCGAATATGCTTGTTTTTTTTAAAATGTGTTTTTAGGCAACAAATGAGCCATTTGTAGCATTCGATATTCGAGTTGGATTCGTTTGTACAGGGTATTAGGTATTGCATTGATAGTGAACTCTCAAGATTAAATTATAAAAATATTAGACTACTTTATAAAAATTAGAAATAAACAGAGGTCAATTTTGGATTAAATAAAAATTTTATGGACTAAACTAGACAAAAATAAAACCTTATTAAAAATATTGGACTCGATTATAAAAAAAATACATATAGGTCAATTTTGAATTAAAGAAAAAAATTTAGAGATTAAATTGAACAAAAATAAAACTATATTAAAAATATTATACTAAATTATAAAAATTAAAAACAAATAGTGGCCAATTTTAGATGAAATTGAACAAAAATAAAACTATATTAAAAATAAATTATAGTTTTCAAAGCTTAATTTTCTTTCCTCTCTTTTCTATTGTACCAAGCAATAGAGAGGAAATAAATTTATTTTCTTTCTAGTTTTCCATCATTTCAACCAAGTATACCGATGGAAAGAAAAAAATATATATTTTTCATCCCTACATTTTTCCATCAGTACATTTTTCCATCCTTCCATTTTTCCATCACTTCAATTTTTCATCTCTCCAAATTTTCTCATCTCTCCAATTTTCTTTCCTCTCTACCAAGCAAAGCTTTAGAGTCTAAACCCTAAACTCTAAAAAGATAATCAAACGCCATACGCTTATCTATCAAATTTAACAAGCAAGAAAGAACATTATCTCCGGAATAAGCAGGTAATGGGGCAATGAGTTCCTTTGCCTAACCCCTTTTGTATTAGAGAAATACCCAACAAGTCATCCATCAAGAGAAACATAGAATTTGAAGTAAGTTATGTATGCTTGGATCCACGCCTAAACTGTTTAGAGAACCCCAACACCTTAAGAACTTGAAGATAAATTTTTTATTTAGAGAATCAGATCTTTCTTAAATCAACTTTTAAAGTACACCTAGGTGAGAATTGCTTTTTGCTATATCCATTAGCAATTTCTTGAGCCAATAAAATATTTTCAACCAAATCTCTACTTGTTAAGAAGCTGTTGTATACGATAAATAAGTGGATAGTTAGTTAATAATCCTTGGTTGTTGTTTGATAAATAGAAAAGTTAAATATTGAATCCAACAAGTGGTCTCAGTGGAAAAACGAATGATGTTTAACCTAGAAGACCCGAGTTTAATAGTTTTGTCTGCAAGGCGTGTGCATTGTCAAATGGTTAAAAATATCTATGAACATATACTACCTTGTAATCACTTTTAGACTATTCAAAAAAGACGATGATATTCAACCTAGGAGACTCGGGTTCAATAGCTTTGTTTACAAGGTGTGTGCATTGTCAAAGGTTTAAGAATATCTATGAATAGATACTACCTTATAATCACTTTTAGACTATTTTAAAAAAGTTAAATAATGAGAAAAATAATTGAGTTTTTAGTACTAAATTTTATAAGTATTGATTTTATATTATAAAAATATTTGATATATTAGTAAAATACTAAATATAATTACATTGCTTCATAAAAAGTAAATATTGGTTTTATTAAAATTATTTATTTTATAATTTTAATCTTATTGATATAATATTTTATATTATTTTAAATAGTTTTAGATAAAAATTTAGTATAACAATTTAAATATTTTTTTGTCGAAGTCAAAACCGTTGTATACATGACCGATAGTAATAATTAATTCCCTCATTGTGGATGTTCTCCAAAGAAATAACTGACTAGTCATGAAATGTGCACCATTTTTCATGGGGGAATTTAAACTCCTAACCACGTGGTTAAAAAACAAGATGAACAATCATCGTATTACACCTCATGACCTGGATTTCTCATTTTTGAAACAAAAATGAGATAATTTATTATATATCATTTTTTGAAAAAAAAATTACTTAAGGGCATACTTATTATTTTCAACCATTCTTTTTTAAAGTTCATATTAAATAAAAAATGATTGCCAAATGTGTTTAAAGAATAAACATTGAATTTTTCCAATAAATGATTTTTAAGGTAAATTACACTAAATATCACTTAATTATGAGTTTGGTAACAAATATGTTATTTTTATTCTAAAAGTTACAAACATGTCACTTAATTAAATGTTGTTACATATAGGTTATCCCCTTCTTAAAATTGAAACGAACGTATAATATTGCCTAGTATAATAACAATTTAGTCCCCAAAACTTATGAATTCTATTAATTTTGTCCTAATTATAAACAATTCAATAAATGTAACACTTTATATTTAAAAATTCTATTAATTCAGTTTTTTTGTGATACTCTCAAAGCAAACGAGCCCATCGGATCAAAGCAGTAGTTGGATAATTGCATTCTGCCATAAACAACAAGTTACTGTTAAACTGTTATTATACCAGGAAAGTACCATGAAAGCAATATGACATTTTTTGGAGAAGAACAAGTAATTTAGGATGAAATCAAAGACTAAAATGATGAAAGTTTTAAACATGAAGGGTTAAATTTATCGAATTATTTTGAATTAAGAGCAAATTAATAAACTATATAAGTTTTGAAAACTAAAATTTTTATTATAGTCGGTCACATCACTATTCTCGTCTATTATTTAACGATCAATGACCTATTTAATAATAATATTTTAATTGAGTGACATGTTTGTAACTTTATAAGAAAAGTGATATGTTTATTATTAAACCCATAATTAAGTGACCCGAAGTGTAATTTATCCATTTTCGATGGCTTATCAAACATTTTTTTTAAAAGTTTATAATAACAATTATAATTTATGTATCCGTATAATTACAATCAAATCAATTAATTACAATTAATACATCTGTAGAATTATGTTTAGGATGGATCATTACTATGCACAAACAAATAAATTGAAAACCAGAGTATCTATAAACTTTAACTAGAATTATAAAACGACATATTCACAATAACGTCGATACTTAAACCCATTGAATGGTCCCAATAGTAAAGGATGCCATTGTTCCTTATAGGTGACTCAAATTCGAGTAACACAATCTATACAGTGCGTATACCTTTCAAGAGACTAAGATACTAAGATTAAAGAACATATATTACCATGTAATCATAGTAAAATACTAAAAAAAAAGAATACTATAACCAAAAGGTATAATATCAAAAACATGCCCTTAACGTTTGACTGAAAAGTTATTTTAGCCCATATTTTTTTAAAGCAATTTAACCATCAACGTTTCATTTTGAGTCAAAATGGCCCCTCCACGGATGAAAACTGTTAGTAAACTGATGATAAATGACTTGAAATGATGTGACAAACCTACATGATAGTTTACACCGCGATAGCAGTGTCATATAGACAAATATGCCTTCACATAATGACACATGAGTCAAAATAATTTTAAAAATTGTATAAAATATAAAATATTTTTCTTCTGAAGCGTCATTCTGTCAAGTAATTTTAAGTTGTTTATCGTCAGTAGACTAACAGTCTTTATATGCAAAGATGCCATTTTGACCCAAGCTAAATTGTTAAATTACTTCAAAAAGAAAAAGAACTAAAATAACTATTCAGCACATGTTAGGAGTTTTTTTTAACATTATGCCTAATCATAACCAAAACTATTCATAACAACAAGGATATTACATTATTAAATTTAAATAAGAAATTAATATAATCAAACAAATCCATTATCTTTTCTTACATGATGTGATGGTTGTATTGTGCCTTGCAATATCTACCCGTAGATTTCCCCGTTTCTTCATAAGATTCAGCAAATGAGGCCTAAATCTTATTTTATTTGGTAATTGCAAAGAAAAAGTATGTGATAGACAATTAAAGGGACTATAATGGAAGTTCAACTTTTATTATCTAATGATGCATCATATACAAATACCGGTATTGTATTGTATACGGATTAGACCGTATCCCAAAGAACAAAGAAAAAGTACATAAAAACAATTGAAATTCCCAAAATACCCATTTCCCAAATCAAGACCCTCGAACGACCTTTCTTTCTCCTCTCGCTTCTCTTCACTGTAATAAATCACAAAATAAAATCATTCCAAGAAAAAAAAAAATCATTCTCTCAGTTTCCCCTTCGGTTTTCCTCTTGTTTTCGTAAACTTCAAAGTTTACCTTCCAATTTCATAGCTATGACTGTCATGACCCCTGCCCCCGTCGATGTACTCTCTCTCTCTATCTGACTTATTTTTTATGATTTGTTTTCTTTGATTAATTGATTTTTTTTGGGATTTTAGGTTTTCTTGGGTTGCAATATTGGCTTATTGATGGATCTGATTCTTCTGATTTAATTAAAATTTTCGTGATTTTCTTTGATTTTTTTTTAGCAACAAGAAGATGAAGAAATGCTCGTCCCACAGTCTGATTTGACCGAAAATCACCAGTCGATGGAAGGTACTCTTTTTTTCTTCTCTTTCGGGAAATTTACTTCTTTGATTCGCTTATATCAATGCATGTTTCGAAAAATTACTAGCTATCGGGTAGCAGTCAAGAGAGAGGGTTTAATCTGATTGTGATCCTCGTGATTTATATCTTAATTTCTAGTTGTAGCGCAACCCGAGGCTGCAAATACTATGGAAAACCAACCAGTTGAAGATCCTCCTTCATCGAGATTCACTTGGAAGATTGAAAACTTCTCTAGGTTAAACGCTAAGAAGCATTATTCTGAAGTCTTTGTTGTCGGTGGTTATAAATGGTATACATCTCTTTCCTTTCTTGTTGATAGTGCTACTGTTCTTCCGTTCTCTCTATTTTTTGTCGATGGTAATTGATGATTTTGATACTTTTGGTTTCAATTGCTTAGGCGAATACTGCTATTTCCAAAGGGAAACAATGTGGATCATTTGTCTATGTATTTGGATGTTGCTGATTCAGCAAGCTTACCCTATGGGTGGAGTAGATATGCGCAGTTCAGTTTGGCAGTTGTTAATCAAATTCATAATAAATATTCTATTAGAAAAGGTATTATCCTTTAAGTAGATTATATGTACACTGTCAAAGTATTCTTTTCTTAGTATTTTAAAATCAAAATAATTTGTTGCTGTTTCATTGCGGCAGTTCTGCTTTTATGATTAATGCCAGGTCAAGAGCATCCTCATATGTGATGCTGTTTCATCATTTCAAAGAGTTATGCTTTGTTACCCTTTTGATAAGGAGTCTAATATGGATTTGATGCAAATTCCGGTCATCTCTGATTATTAATCAGATTTAAAAGAAAATGTTGCCTTTATGATACTCTATTCCTCAGTAGTAGTTCTTGATATCATTGTCATTTCTGATGACTAAAAGACACGACTAACGCTTGGCTGATATTAAGATTTTTTGAATTTTAGAAGATAATCACAGCGTGATGTTGTGAAACCCTGATATTTGGTATAATCCCCTTTTTCCTTGTGACCATGATGCTCTTCTGGCATACATGGCATCCGACTAATGTTCCGTTCCCTGTTCTATTTTTTGAATCTATAGGTTCAAGTCTTAGCTTTTCTCAATTGTTTTTTGGTAACTTGATGCGGATGTTACCATAACATTGGAGAGAATATGTAAGCTTATTAAAATTTGCACTTACCTGATTTGGACTTTGCAGACACACAGCACCAGTTTAATGCACGAGAAAGTGATTGGGGATTTACATCCTTTATGCCCCTTGGCGAGTTATATGATCCTTGCCGAGGGTATCTTGTGAATGACACTTTGATTGTTGAAGCAGAGGTTGTTGTCCGCAGAATTGTTGATTACTGGACATATGACTCAAAGAAGGAAACTGGTTATGTTGGACTGAAAAATCAAGGAGCAACATGTTACATGAACTCTTTGCTCCAAACTCTGTATCACATTCCTTACTTCAGGAAGGTAAGTACTGTTGCTCGATATTTTGCTGAAATGATGTGTTGTTGGGTTACTATTGCTAATGCTTCACATATTATATTCCAGGCAGTGTATCATATGCCTACAACAGAGAATGATATGCCATCTGGAAGCATCCCTCTTGCTCTGCAGAGTTTATTTTACAAACTCCAGTACAGTGACAACAGTGTTGCAACAAAAGAGCTGACCAAATCTTTTGGATGGGACACACATGATTCGTTCATGCAACATGATGTTCAGGAACTTAATAGGGTTCTGTGTGAAAAACTTGAAGATAAAATGAAGGTGAAATGCTTCAATGATTTTTATTCATGATATCATTCTAATGTGAAACCAAAGTAAATTTTGAAAGCTTCTATTATGCCACTAGGGAACTGTTGTGGAGGGCACCATACAACAGTTGTTTGAGGGGCACCATATGAACTACATTGAGTGTATTAATGTGGATTATAAATCTACAAGGAAAGAGTCATTTTATGGTATCTTTCTTCATTCTTTTATTTTTTTAATGACTGCGTGGGATTTCATGAGTCCTGTTCTCCGTGTGATGCTATTTTACCTTTTTCCTATACTAGATCTTCAGCTTGATGTCAAAGGCTGTCATAATGTATATGCTTCTTTTGACAAGTATGTAGAAGTTGAACGCCTCGAAGGTGATAATAAATATCATGCTGAGCAATACGGATTGCAGGTAAGCTTCTTTTGTATGCTGTGAAATGCAAGATTCTAAAAGATGTTTGTTATGAGGATGATTAAAGTAGAAAGAATTTCATCAATCAATTTTCATGCTTCTAAGGAAAACCGATGGGATGGCTTGTGCATACATTTCAAATTACTTGATTGCTGGAAATTTACCTTTAGTTAGATCATTGTTCAGTAATCAGCAGTACAAAGTTGCATAAGAGCTGCTATTTTGGACAGGTTGCACATAATGTGTGGCTATTTTTGCTGTGGTTATAACAAAATGCCATTTTGTGCAATTTCTGGAGTTGGATTGCTTTGGAAATTGGAAGTTTACTCTTTCCATGCTTCATTTTTCTTTCAGTTGTTTTATTTTGCGTTTGATGCATTATATCTAATTTTGTGTTATATCTTTTCATAATTAAATGATTGCATTTGAAATTTGGGTGATGTTATTCCAGGATGCTAAGAAGGGTGTGTTGTTCATCGACTTCCCTCCGGTCCTTCAACTTCAGCTTAAACGATTTGAATATGATTTTATGCGGGACACTATGGTCAAGGTCAGCAGTTATAACATCTTAATTCTATGTGGTTCTTCTTAGTCAACTGTATATGTGCAGTCCAGGGGCCTATAGTGTTTGTGCTTAATACATAGCGACAATTTTCCTTTTTTGCAGAAGTATAGGAGAAGTTAGTTCTATGTTCTTGTTTAACCCTTAATACATGCAAACAATTGTTATAAAAATAGAAGATATCATGAGCTCTAACCATATGCTGCTAACCAGCTATGTTAATCAAGAGCTGGGTGGGTGTTGGATACAATATGTGCTTGACATGGGTATGGTCATATATTTCCAAGTTTTTTCATGTATTTCAATGACTCTTGGAGGTCATATTGCCATATCCATTTGTCAGACTCATATACTTCAGAAACAAATGGAGAGTCAAAGCAACGTAGGTGATCGCCTCCAAGATTGTAAAAGAATAGAAAGGGGGGGGTGGTTCTTGCTCCTAGTTTCCTCCTGACTTTGGTGATTGGCCAATTGGTTCTCACGTCCTGTGCTAGTCAAAATATACATAAGTTATTTGAATTTTTTGGTTTGGACTTTGGACCCACTCATCTGGCAAAATACGATGTCTAGTTTTCTTTATCTTCATTAGAAGTTGCTGTAATATGATGCAATTTTGTGTATGAAGTTTTATGTGGTGTTCATCCGTGCAGTTTTGGTTGGTGTTGATCAAGTTTTGTTTTAAACTAACTTCATCGACTTCACAACCTCTCTTCATTTTGTTTAGAGAACATATTGCAATGACTAGTTTGCGTTATAAACTTAAAATTGGCACCATCATAACATATTGATTTTTTTAGTGTATAATGACAATTTTTATCTCAGTGAGATGTTTTTGCAAGTTCTGTCATCTGACAAATATTTTTTGTTAGCGTGCTTTTATTACTTTGGGATAACAGTTGTTTAGTGTGCTTTTATTCTTGATTCTAGTGGTGAAATTAATGCTTCCACTTGTTATGTAGATTAATGATCGTTATGAGTTCCCGTTGCAACTTGACCTTGACCGAGATGGTGGAAAATACTTATCACCAGAAGCTGATAGGAGAGTCCGCAATCTTTACACGCTACACAGGTACTTACAACATTAAACATTAGTTTCTGTCTCAGCTTTGTTCTTTCATTTCTATCTTATAATCAGTAGCTAGAATAATTCACTCTTGATTGTAAGTTGAAGGATAACCAAAAATTTATGCCTTCCCATTTCCTTTTAACTTCTTTTTTATTTTTTAAAAAAATAAATTTTGTGGTGGAAATACTTCGTCCAACTTTTTTGATATTTGGACATTTTTTGGCATTAATAGAAGATGGTTGCAAATCAATTAGGGTTTAATTTAGTTGAGATTTTTTTTAATCTCACAAAGAGCTCTTGTTTGTGGAAAAGTAGTTTGAATCCTCAAACATTGCAGCAAGGAGTAGTACTAAATCACATCATTCTCGAAAGAAAAATAATTCATATCCTTATTAATCCAACTCTACCAAGTATGGTGTTACATTCCCCTTAACTTGCCTCAACAATCCATATGGTTATTTTTTCAATGACTACTTGAGGATGGTGACGTAAACAAACGAAAAGTTAAGAAATCAACCATGTACTTGGGTTCTCTAATGATGCTACGAAAGATTGCATGTGTACCAGTTGATAGTGTTGGTGCACAGATTTGATGGGCAACGTGAGAATTTTTTAAAGAGTTTTTCTCTAAATTTCTTATTTCAAAACAGAAAACACACCCTATTAAATAGGATGTGTGTTACAAAACTAGAGTCCTACTAGGTTTTTTCTTCATAAACTCTTATCAGCTAAGAATGCAAATTAGATAAAGCAAACACTGATCCTAAAAAAGAATAAAGACACCTAATCTCGGCTTCTTTCTGCAACACATACTACTTGATGTTTTTAATGCTTATAAATAACATTAAATTTAGAAACCATGTGCTTGGGTTCTCTAATGAAACTATGTATGCACACAAGTTGATTGTGCTGTTGCACATTTTTAAGGACAACACATACTACTTTATGTTTCTTTAATGCTTATAATAACATTAAATTTTGAAACCAACCATGTACTTGGGTTCTCTAATGAAACTATGAAAGATGGTATATGCGCACAAGTTGATTGTTCTGTTGCACAATTTTTAAAGACAACACATACTACTTTATGTTTCTTTAATGCTTATAATAAAGGCTTAACTACAAAATATGTGCCCAAATTATACCTCTTTTTTGCAATAGGTGTTTAAAGTATTTTTTGGCTGAAATAGGTGCCTAAATTTTCATTCCTTTATTGTTTTAAGGTAACGTTGTTAAAAAAATTTTAACACCCAATCAGAATTTAGCACGTATTTTTTATTTTATTTTATGATATTTTTTCAAAAAAATTGAAAAAAAGGAAAAACAATTTAAAAAATTTGAAAATTTTCAAAACAATCCCAAATCCGAACACCCAAATTCCAAAATTGGTGTCATTTTCGCCGCCGATAACCTTGCCGGACCTTACCACTGCCGTCGCCAGAGTCCCATGCCCATTTCCCCCAACCACCCATTGCCGGTAACCGGCGGGAGGCGTGCCAATCGGACGTCGAACGGTTGGAGCCTTTCGCGTTCGTCTTCCAATTAACGCGCCTCCCGCCGGTTACCGGCGATGGGTGGTTGGGGGAAATGGGCGGGGGACTCCGGTGACGACGGCGGTAGGGTCCGGTGAGGCTATCGGCGACGAAACAATGACGTCAATTTTGGGTTTTAGGGATTTGAGATTGTTTTGTAATTTTTTAAAATTTTGGGATATTTTTAATTTATTTTATTTTCAGTTTATTTTTGACAATAAAAAAGCCACATGTCAAGCTATAATTGGGTAATGAATTTTTTTTGACAAATTAACTTTAAAACGGGCAAAAATAAAATTTTAGATTCCTATTTCAGCCAAAAAATACTTTAGGCACCTTTTGTAAAAAAAGTGGCAAAGTTTAGGCACCTATTTTATAGTTAAGCCTTGTAATAAGTGTGGTGCTTACATCTTTGAGTTTGGTTGCAGTGTCCTCGTTCACAGTGGTGGAGTACATGGCGGACATTATTATGCATTTATCAGGCCGACACTTTCTAATCAATGGTACATATCATATCAATGCATAAAATTTCTACTATGCAATAAATAAACAAATAAGGAGAAGAAATAGGCTATTAATTATTGTCAAAAAAAAGAATGGATTACTAAATGTTTAGTCTGGTGCATGACTATTAAATTAGCTTATGCTGATTGTATTTAAGTTGCTCTATTACTCTATTTACAGCGTGCATATGCCATCTATAGCCTAGAAGGTGATACTTCTTTCATATTGATATTGTGTGCTTTCCAGGTATAAATTTGATGATGAAAGAGTTACTAAAGAAGATATGAAAAGGGCATTAGAGGAGCAGTATGGTGGTGAAGAGGAGGTACTATCGTAGTATCTTTTTGCAATGTTTTTCTAAACCTTTTGTTTCAGCTTTTCTGCTTTTAACTATATGTATCTTCAGTGTTACTAATTTTGGCAAAATTTCTTTTCTTGTGATGTGCCAGTTACCACAGACAAATCCAGGATTCAATAATACTCCTTTTAAGTTCACCAAATATTCAAATGCGTACATGCTGGTGTATATACGTGAAAGTGACAAAGATAAGATAATATGTAATGTGGATGAGAAGGATATTGCTGAACATCTCAGGGTAAGATTTCATTGTTAATTAGAGCTGAAAACAGTGGCGGATCTTGACATTTAGTTTTGAGAGGGCCAATTGAAAAACTAAATTGGTCAAGAAAAAATTGCAATCTTGTAGAATATGTTCTTGTTGCTATATCTTTACATTTAGTTTAAGTTTACATGATTTTGATTTGATATTTATGATAAAACAATTAATTTATAAATATGATTGGGGGTAAAATAAAATTATAAATAACAATGTTGTTTTAAGCAACTTCTTTAATTTAACATACATAGAACGAAGTTACCATCAATAATATAAAGTTCATTTTGAGGGGCCAATCTAATTTTATTTAATATATGAATACTTATAAATTTATACACTTGGGTTGTTTTCAAAATTCTTTAAGGTGCTAAGGCTTCCTGGGCTCTTCTTATGCTCTGCATTTGGCGAAAAATGAGTTGAGTCTAGAGATGTGATGGGCAGTTAGATAGGCTTGAAAAGTTAACCAATCCCTAACTAGGTTTGAGCTTGTGTTTATGGCACCAATGATCCTAAAGGGCATTGAGTGATTTGATTTCAAGTGGTTTATCAGCTTGGGTTAGTTTAGCATATCGAATAGAATAGTATTTATCTCTAGCTCGAGTTGAAGACTTCAATGAGGTTCAAAATGACCGTGTCTTGGTTGCTTTATCATGAGTAATCAGAAGTAAGCTATTACCAAGCTTGATTGTTAAATGTTGCATCTCAATTTGGTTATTTCAGATCCTTCCTTTCTCAGAATCTAATATGCAATGTTTTTAATCTTGTGGATCATGATAAAGTCAGATTAGTTTTCATATTCAGAAGCAGACGACTTTCAATGATGTGTTTAAGGTAGGACAAAAGAAACTAAAATATTTTGTTTTATTTTGTGTTTTGATCATTATGGTTATTATATGTATATATATTTTTTTTTTGGGATCATTGGTTTCTTCATCAAATTGGTACCTCCTTTTCTTGTTTTCCTCTTGATTACTACCTTTTTAATGATGTTTCATTCGTGATTTCAAGTCTAATCTTAAGTTACCTTCTTTCCTTTTTTTATGATACATTGTGGTTCTGTTGGCTGCCCATGCCATGATTTTGTTCCTGATTTATCATGTTTTAATCTGCAGGAAGAGGTTGCTAGAGAGTTTGGTATACCAGTGCAATTTCAGCGATTCTGGTTATAAATTATAAGCGTCAAAAAACCATACCTACCGTCCAAACCGACCATTGACACCTTTGGAGGAAACACAATTTGTAACATTTCTCACTATAAATTATTATACCATGGTTCAAAAGTCTTGTTTGTGGAGTATTTGTTTCTAGATTTTCCTTCAGAATATTATTCAGCATAGTTTTTGATTTAACTGGCCGTCTTTGAAAAATGCAGAATAAGGAAAATGTGCTCTTTTTTGACAAGGATCTAACTCCATGCCTAATTGTCTCTTCCTCACTGTAGGTTTGGAACCTTGAGGGAGGTATCAAATAAGGTTCACGATGATGCAGAACTAAAGTTGTTCCTGGAAGTTGAGCTAGGACTGGTAATCTGGTTTAGCTTTTTTTAAGCAAACATGTTCCTTCTTTGATGCTTGAACTCTCTGTCCAATGATGTTTTCATTCAGGATCTTCATTCTCACCCCCAAAACTAAAATTAATAGATCCAAACAGATAGGCCTAATTTGGTTCTAAAAACTTTCTGGTGCAAAAAGTTTTGTTGTTAGAGTAGGAAAAAAATAGATGTTAGGGATAGACCTTGAGGAGTTCTTCACAAACACAGTAGACCATTATCTGCCCTTGACAACACACAGTGAGGTTTGAAACTGGTTGTATATTACCAGATTCTTTAGACAAGTTCTGGTTATGAATCTTGCCAAAGCCAGACCTTTTGTTTAAGTAGTACATGTTAGTGAGGTTTGAAACTGGTTGTATATTACCAGATTCTTTAGGCAAGTTCTGGTTATGAATCTTGCCAAAGCCAGACCTTTTGTTTAAGTTTTGCCCCTTTACCCTTGATAATTGTTTGGGTTTTCTTTTATTTGCATCCTTATGTTAAGCATCACTCAGGATTTACGACCGATAGCTCCACCATATAAGACAAAGGAAGATATTTTACTTTTCTTCAAGCACTATGATCCTGAGAAAGAAGAGCTTCGGTAGGTTGTCTCATGTTGTCTTTTTCTCCTTGTCTTTTGGATAATTACTTGAAATCTTATTTGGGTTATCTTTCTGTTCTATTAGCTATGTAGGAAGGCTGTTTGTGGAAAGTGCGGTCAAGCCAATTGAAGTTTTGTCCAAATTAAACAAAATGGCAGGATATGCTCCTGATGAAGAGATCAATCTTTATGAGGTTATCTTCTAGCAATATCTTTTCACAGCCTCCAGTCATTTATCTTTCTCATGCTTGCATTTGTGGACTTTAGTCTTCTGCTCAGAGGATTTTACTCTTTTTACCTTTGCTGTTTAAGATATTTTTACTAGTTATGTTGGTAGTTGAAGCTAATGTATAGGTCTGGATGTGACGTTTTCCCCTTTACTGGATTCAGCTGGAATTAATTTGGCCTTTTCTAAACTGTTTTCACTTGAACCGTTGATGGTTAACTTGTTTGGTGGTAGCCTGTATAACAGTATTTTTGTGGGTTTGACTGTGACATGGTATTATTTTCCATCCGATTGATTTGTCCTAACCTTTTGCTCAACTTTTGACATTTTTATGAGGCATAATACTTTGGTTCTGCTTTAATTTCCAGGAAATTAAGTTTGAGCCCAGTGTTATGTGTGAACCAATTGACAAGAAAATCACGTTCCGAGCTAGCCAGGTATACATTGCATTTCAATGTGGAGTAGTTGTTTGTTTTGTTCGTTTTGAAGTGTTTTATTCATCTATCATTTTCACGACAGCTTGAGGTTGGTGACATAATTTGCTTTCAAAAGTCTCTCCCTGTTGAAAGTACTAATCAATACCGCTATCCTAATGTTCCTTCATTTCTAGAGTATGTTCATAGTCGTCAGGTACATTTCTTCATCCTTTATATTTACAGTTCTCTAGTCAATGAGCTTATCCCAACCATTTTCTCTGGATGAGAAGTGTGAAGGTTGACTTGTCTGTCATATTGCTCTGCTTTTTATTGATGGCCTTCCCAACATTTGCTTGCAATGAATCATGTGTGGTAGGTAGATCACTCTTGCTTCTTTTTTTCCAATCTGATGCTTCGACCTTGGTTTCTGGAATTGTTTGATCTCATAAAATACAGGTAGTAGTTAGATTTTCACTCATGAGATTCAAGGGCTACAGTGCAATTTATCGAGCGCCTCTTTTTTCTCCTTCAATGATTAGTTTCTAAGCTGAAGCTTAGTGATATATTTCTTTAGGCACATTTAATGAATTCCTTGACCATTCTCTGATCTAACATTTAAGGAAAAATATGCCAAAGTATAATAAGCTTTTTAGGCATTTAAAACAAATTAACATTTTAATAGTATTGGCTTAAGTTGCATTGTCTTACTATCCTTTCATTTTGATTGATAAGATGATGAAATTTAAAAGTATCAATTAGAGTTTTTTTATTGCTGAATAAGCCATTTCTTTCTATGTTCATTTTCCCGATCTGAAAACATCTTTTTTTTTTTTCCTTCTCTTGACAAATGCATTTGGTGAATGAAAATAGTAAAAACACATTTGGATCTGCATTTTCTATCTGAAGAAGCTATAAAAATTATGTAGAAGAACATAATTAATGTCACTATGCTTATTTTGCACATAAAGGTGCAGAGGATTGCTATAAAAAAAAAAAAAAACTAAATACAAGAAAACTGCTAATAGAAGTTTCACTTGTTGGGTTTGATTAATGAGTGTGCCTCCTTTTCATTTTAATGCTTTTATTAGCCTCTTTATTAATCTTCATTCCAACCGAAATTGAAAAAATCATGATAATCCTTGCCAAATACATGTTGCTTATCCACTAAAGATACTGCTTTTGCCTTTATAGTCTTGAAACTATTTTAGCTCACTTTTACATGCTTTAGCATGTTAGCCTATTTATAAGGACATATTGCTACAGTCAATCACTTTGGCATTTTTAAGTGTTTCTGGTTTACTTATCACAGCAATTGAGTGTCTACCGTGATTTGGTTCTGTAGATGGATATATAGCATTCCTTCATTATTAAATTTTATTTTTTAATTATTAATGTTATTTGAAACCAATGAAACAGCCTTTTATTTTTTTATCCTTTAAAAATGAAAGGCGAAAACATTCATATCTGCACCTGGTCTTCTTAATTTGTTGGTCTCAAATAAATTAATTTTTTATTGATCTATCTTTTTTTTTATAAAAAAAAAGCTTGATTGATATTTTAGGAAACAAATCAGAGTCATCTCAATTGAATTTAGTATCCATTCATAATCCTCAATGAAATATATGATTCTTACTAGTATCTTCTCCGATATGTCTATGTAGCATTTTAATAATCATAAGAACTGCTTAGTGAAGAGGATTCTTTTAGGATTTTTGGTATTCCTTTCATCTGATTTATCATCCCCCTCCTTAGGGCTGATGGCCAGCTGGTAAAGTTCCCTTTACACTGCTGTTTTGACAAGAGTAATACTGTCTTTAGATTTTTTGTCTTAAGGTCGTTAAATCAGCAGCTAAACTTCTTGGATTCTTGCCTGAGGTTATTGATCGTCAATGGATAGTTTTATGTTGGTTTGGAAGATACAAGCGTCCAGTCATATATGCTCTTATAATCTCTTTTGCTTCACAAGCTAAAGTATTATTATATTAGCATTTTTTTTTTCCTTTTTTCATGGTAGGTTGTGCACTTTCGGTCTTTGGAAAATCCCAGGGAAGATGATTTCTGTCTGGAGATGTAAGTTCAAATTTCCAGTTGAAGTTACTTTTATTTTTGACACATCTTTAGTAACCAACTGGTAGATGGAAAATTCACTGTGTTGTAATTTGTGTTATTTTTATATGTATGTGAAGATTAAAGCTTTCTACTCCTTTTGATTTTGAATGTTTAGGTCAAAGCTTTATACTTATGATGATGTTGTTGAAAGAGTAGCTCAGAAACTTGGTTTGGATGATCCATCGAAAATCAGGCTTACTTCGCACAACTGTTACTCTCAGCAACCTAAACCTCAGCCTATTAAGTATCGTGGAGTGGATCATTTGTCCGACATGCTGCTCCACTACAATCAGGTAATCAAATGGCCTTAGTAATGCACATTGTGAAGCCTTAAGGATGAAAAGGCACTAACCAACCAGTTGAATTTGTTCTTTGACAGACTTCTGATATTTTATACTATGAAGTCTTAGACATCCCTCTGCCAGAATTACAAGGTTTGAAAACACTGAAGTTAGCATTTCATCATGCTACAAAGGATGAAGTAAGTATGATCATGTTTAAGAGTTTCAATGAATGAGAAATTTTGTTTTAATGCAATAAAATTCTGTTCCATTTGATGCCAGGTTGTTAACCATACTATTAGGCTTCCGAAACAGAGCACTGTTGGGGATGTGCTTAACGACCTTAAGACAAAAGTAAGTTTTCTTTCATTTTATTGGTTGAATGGACGTTGAAAAAATGTATGTTTTGGGAGTCATTTCTTGATAGAGTAAAATATGTGCGTCATCATTTTGAAACAGGTGGAGTTGTCTTGTCCTGATGCAGAACTGAGGTTGCTTGAAGTTTTCCATCACAAGATCTACAAGGTGTGAATTTTATCTTTTCATGGTTACTTTCACTCATCTCTGTGTTTGACAAAAATGTGAAATGAGCAAAAGGCACATCTTTTTCACTGATCTCTATATGTCTCATGTTTTTCACTCTTCCTGATTTGCTAATTTGGGATTCCTGGTTACTTGTCATTTTTCGTTCTATTTATTTCATAATGTTGTATATTATGTTTCTGCAGATTTTCCCACCTAGTGAGAAGATTGAGAATATAAATGACCAATACTGGACACTGCGGGCAGAAGAGGTCAGTTGCTCCCCGCCTCCCCCTCCCCCTTCTGTCATGTCATATGAGCTCGCACACATCCAGAGAAAGAAATGCTGTTTCTGCCATCTCCACTCTGTTGTGATCTAAAGAATCATTTCATAGCTTGTGGTCTTTAATATATGGAGTGCTGGTTTTTGTTATCTCCCCCTCAATTTACAGATTCCAGAGGAAGAGAAAAATCTTGGTCCAAATGATCGCCTAATTCATGTATACCATTTCACCAATGAGACAGCTCAGAACCAGATGGTAACAAGGGTGTTGCATTATCTTAGTTTCTGTTGCCTTGCTTCCTAGTCAATATTATCCTTTCCTTACCACTTTATTGTGTCCTGTTTTTGACAGAAAATTCTTAATTTTGGCGACCCCTTCTTCTCGGTGATTCATGAAGGTGAGACTTTGGCCGAAATAAAAGTCCGAATACAGAGGAAGCTGCAAGTTCCAGATGAGGAGTTTGCTAAGGTCTGTCCCAAGTCAAGCTTGTGCTCACTGATTTATCTACTTTTACTGTTCACTCTTTTCTCTTCTCTTTTTGGGTTGGGGGTAAAATAGTTATGGTTTGCTGCTTGTTAGAAGCTTCAATGTTTGCACATACACTTTTTTCTACTTTTAATTGGCCATTTTCTTTTCACTTTTGTTTGAGGATTTTTTTTTATTTAAAAATTACTTGAAATCTATTTTCTTCAGTGGAAATTTGCCTTCCTCTCACTTGGCCGGCCAGAGTACCTACAAGATTCTGATATTGTATCTAGTCGTTTTCAGGTGTGTGCATTAGTTTACCAAAGATATTTGAAGTTTTTCTAGTTTTACTAGGACTGTCTCTTAATTTTTTTTACTAAACTCAGAGGCGAGATGTTTACGGTGCTTGGGAGCAGTATCTTGGATTGGACCACAATGACAATGTTCCTAGAAGAGCTTATGCTGTTAATCAGGTAATTGCCCTGTATAAAAAGGTTCTCTGAGTTTCATCACAAATGGAGTTATTAAATGCATCTAGCCTTAGGAATTAGGATATTCTTTTTTTGTGATTAATCCATCTGCTTTTCCCGAGTCCATAAAGATGGCTAGCCAGTGAGATGCCAAGAATAGTCGACTCTACTTTAATGACATCACGCTTCTTTGCAGAACCGACACACCTTTGAGAAGCCTGTTAAAATCTACAATTAGGGACTGTTTTAGATTTTACCTCCTTTTGATGACTTTGCACAAAAGAGTTGCACTCTACATGAGCTAAAAAGCAAATGGCAATGCAGGCAACGAGAAGTTAGCACCGAAATGGCATCTGTTGACATTTTCTTGTTGATTTATTGGATAATGTAATTCTTTCGGTTGAAGGACTTCCTTTTACGCAAGCAGAGTGTGCATCTGCACTTGTTGGTTGTGATATAACAAGATTTTGGATTTTGATCTTCTAATGGAAAGCTCATTCCTACATGAACAAAAATGCTACCATTTATAGTGTGTTCATGAATCAAGTTACATTTTTATTACCTAATTTTGTAAAATGACCCAATTTCTTAATAAAAAAGTTATTCAAATTGGAGAAGAAACCAACAAAAACCTCGCCTTACCGAGGAAGAGATGGCATTCCATTGCTGTAAGCAATGTAAGAGGTGAAGGATGAAGCCTCTCTCTTTACCTTGGAACTTTTGAAATTGCGTGATAGGATCAAGTCGATTCTCATGATGCTCATGTTTGTTTAATCGCTGATTAATGCCCTAGGTGTCCCAAAACGGGTGAGTATATATTTGTGGAAAAACTTTAAGATAGTCTTGGCATCATCCTTCGGCACAACCACATCTATCCATTTAAAAACGTAGTCCACAACAATTAAAATATAGAGATTACAAAAAGAATTCAGAAAGGGACCCATGAAATCCAAACTCAAACATTAAATAACTCAATTTCTATAATTGGTTGTTTTGGCATCTCATTTCTTTTGGATATTGACTATGCGCTGACAACGATCACAGCGTTGGGCAAACTCATGGGCATCTTTAAATAATGAAGGCTAATAAAATCTAGACTGAAGGACTTTTGCAGGCAGTTCTCATGCCAATGAAATACCCTCCATATGAAGCATCATGACAATGCTGTAAGATTGACATCATTTCTTCTTCAGGGACACAACGTCGGATGATATTATCATTGCAAACCTTGAACAAATAAGGTTCATTCCAACAATATTTAGTTGCGTCGTGAAGAAATCTTGCCTTCTTGTGCCCAACGACACCTAAAGGAGTTTTTTTACACACAAGGTAATTGACAAAATTAGCGTACCAGGGTGTTGGATCCACAGCAAAAAGCTTTTCATAAGGAAATGCGTCGACAATTTAAAGTTTATTTCCATCTTTGCTGTCTGATTCTTGTAAGAACGCAATTCTGTTTGGGCCCTTTGACCCAATTATAATATACAACCAACTACCCTTTACATTTAACCCAAATACTAGGCCCAATATCCAAAAATAATTTTTGGCCCAAAGCCCTAACCTAAACTAATAACAGCTAACTATAACCCTAACCTTAACCTTAGCCACCGTCGCCGCCATTGTCAAATATTGTCGCTGAATCCCTAAACCCTAAAAATCCCAAATAACACCAAATTAAACCAAAATCCTAAACTAACCACATCACCTTATCCCTTCCACACCTCCTATTGTCCCCTCTGCCACTACCGCCTTAGTAAAATCCACTGCCCATCACAAGCCTTGTCATCATTCGACGTGGCCAGCCTCAAAACCATTTCCCTCCCTTATAAATTAGGACTTTTTGTGAAAAAAATAAAAAAGTGACAAAAAAAAGAGAGTCTGGAAATGAGATTGAAGCAAAAAAAGAACAAAAAAGGTAAAAAAACAAATAATAAGTATAAAAAGAGAACCTTTCGAATTTTGTATATCTATGCCACAAGGAGGGGATTTAAAGAAAAATAATCTTAGATCCGTGTTTAGGAGGCAAAACCGAATCTTTTGACCCTTTTTTATCAACTCCAGCCGCTAGAGGCGGTAGCTCGCCTTTGTCGATGAATGGCGAACGACAGTGGTACACGACGGCGACTGGGCTAGGGTAGAGAGTGAGGGAGAGAGGGTTGAGAGTGGAATTTTTCTGGGATATCAGGAACAAAAGAATTTTTTTGTTCAAATGGGGTATATATATGCTCCTAAAAACGTCGTTTTGAGTGTCACTGTTCAGGCCCAAAACGGCATTATTTTATGCTTGTAACCCACGCGATGACCCAACCTAGATGTAAGATCCGGGCATTTTTGATGAATGGGGAAATTACATCTTCGGTCTTTCCGCTTTGTATCCTTTATATTTTCGTCCTTTAATTCATGTTTTCTTACAATTTAGTTATTAAGTTAAATTATGTTTTATTTTATTTATATTATTATTATATTATTATTAAAATATTTATATGTTATATTAATTATTATTATTAATTAATATATTATTATCATTATTATTAGTATTACCTTGTTATTATTATTATATTTATACGTTATGTTATTTACTACTATTATTATTACTATTATAATTGCTACTATTTTTTATATTATTATTATTATTATCATTACTAATTATTAGTATTTATAAGTATTAATGCTATTATTATTATTATTACTACTAATATTTTTACTTGCTTAATATTTGTAGTTTAATATATATATATTAACATATATATCCCTATATATCCTGCATTTATTTGTTTTAACCGAATTTTAAATTAAAAAAACAAACAACTTTCTTTATTAGGGATTCTCATGAAAACATATCTCGAACTTAAAGGGCGCCGCTTTCTCGTTAATCTCTAATATAAAAATATCTTTTTAATCCTAGATTATAATATTCAAAATAGTATTCTTTTATCTGGGATCTCGTGAAATTATGTCTTGAACTTAAAGGGGCGTAAGTTTCTCGTTAGTCACATGTAAATGAGTATTCTTTTAAATATATTTTACGACAAAATTCATGTATTCATGGATCACAATTTAAAAATCAAATCCGAATTCGTAATTTCCATTGTTAAGATAATACGTAATCGACTAGGCACCAATTTTTGGGCATTGTGGGGGTGCTCGTCCTTCCCCGCACGTAACAGACTCCCAAACTCATTTTTTTTGGTTTCATAAACCAAAATTCATTGTTTTAATAAAAATGATAAAAACAGATTTTATTAAAATAACTAGGTTTTCAGGTGATCCAATCTCACCTAAATTAAAAAAGATTGGTGGCAAATCCCAAAAACCAAATCAATATTTTTGTAAAAAAACGCATCAAGCTCGAGGGCCCGTTATTACAGCTTGGCGACTCTGCTGGGGACTTTTTTTAGAGATTCAAGCCACAGGTCGATTACATTTTGTCTTATTAGATAGGAAATTATGACTTCGATTTAATTTATTTTGTGATCCTGCTTTTTTTATTTATGAGTATTTTTACAAAGGTTTTTGATAGAATCTGTTTCTCCAGTTCTTTCATATCACGAGCTCTACACCCGAGCTTTGTCCCTTCTAAGTAGGAGTGAGAAGTTATTCCTTCGTGAGGCCTCCGCCTCTGTGCAGGATAGTGGATCTCTTTCGAGATACATCTGTACCTTTGTCTTCGTAAGATCTTTATCTCAGTGTAGACCTAGGGTAATATATCCCTCTGAATTGAACTTGCTAGCCTTAACAGGCGATAGCGAGGGCAATTTGGGTACCTCTGTTAGAACCAAACCACATGTAGTGAGCCTTAAGAGCCTACCTTGTTTAGAGCCATACTGAACCTCTTCCCGTTTAGAGAGTCACCTGATAGGTGCATAATAGAGAGAGTTTGGGTTTATTCTAGAGAGAGATTGGGTTTATTTAATTTCTTTCAATTTATGCTCTTTAATTTCAGTATCATGCAATTAGGATTTATTTTTGTAAAATAAAGTATGCGAGTAGAAAGCATGTTTGGGTAGGACCCACCTTTTTTAAGAACGTATTCGGGTAGAAAACTATGCTCGGGTAGGTAGTATAGATATACTTTTTATTTACCATTTATATTTTCAGTCTGATTATTCCATACGTACTAACTAATTTTCTGTTTTCTATGTTTTTTGCATTGCATATTCATGACATAAATAAAAGGTGTTGATTCAAGAGCGATGAAACATGTAACTAGATATCATGCGGATAGGATTTATTTTTGTAAAATAAAGTATGCGAGTAGAAAGCATGTTTGAGTATGATCCACCTTTTTTAAGAACGTATTCGGGTAGAAAAGTATGCTCGGGTAGGTAGTATAGATATACTTTTTATTTACCATTTATATTTTCATTCTGATTATTCCATACGTACTAACTAATTTTCTGTTTTCTATGTTTTTTGCATTGCATATTCATGACATAAATAAAAAGGTGTTGATTCAAGAGCGATCTTCAATCTAGAAAGCTTTCATAATGGATAAAGGGTCACGTGATCAGTGATAAGTGTGTAAAAGTACTAAATTTCACACCATGTTTACTCATATTATTGTTAGACTTAGGCCCATCTTAGTTGCATTTGTAGTCATTCATGCATAGTTTCGTAGTTCCTCTGCTCATTGGGCTTGGCTTCGTATTTTATTAGTTTTTGTGGAGAAATCGCTGTTGGTTTGCTTTATTTTGTGCAGGATAGGATTGCCCTGGCAAGTAGAGATTGCCATGGCAATTAAGGAGAATACTGAAGGAATTGTCGTGACAATTAAGGAGAATACTGAAGGAGTTGCCGAAGCTGATTGTTGCGACATGTCTGGATAAAACTGGATAATTTCGTCTATTTTCAGGATAAATACGAAAAACAAGGGATAATTCCCCAGATTTGGATTTACACGCAGAATTGGATAGGGATAAATGATCAGATTTTGAAGAGTTTCTAGGAGGTAAAGATAAAAGAGATTAATTATCTCTTTTTCAAATTAATTCAAGCTTATTCCTATCCTCATCAACAACAAATCTGATCGCAAACTCTCCTATAAATAAAGATCAAATCGCAGCTTTGAGGGGAGAGTCGATTCTGGGGAATTAGATCGCAAGATCTATCGCACACGCATCTTTTCTTCTTTATCTTTTTATGCGATCCATGTATGGGTTTAATTTCTTTGTATTTTCTTTTTACCCAGCCATGAACTAGTTTAAATTGGCTGGGGTTATTTGGGTTTTGTGATAAACGATTGGATGGTTTAGGTTTTTGATTTTTAATAAACTCAAAGTTTGTTCATTCTTGATTTCTTATTTTTCATCTAGAGATAATTGGGAGAGGATCTTGAGTTTTATCTATTTATCTAGACTCGGAAGATTTAGATTCATTAAACGCATGAACAAGGTTCTCATTCAAACAACCGTTGGTGGGAACTAATCCGTCTTAAGGATAAGGATAGGATTTCAACGGCTAAGAGGAGTGTAAGATCGGTTGTTGTTCACCTAAGGTTAACGCAGGAATGTATCACCAAGGCATGCACAATTAACTAGTTCTTCGGTTAGGGATAACAAGAAGACATTGAAGAACACTTCACCGAGCTTTGAAGGAGGAAACCCAATTGCCATGGCATTCAAACCAGTCTCAGTTGCCGCGGCATAAGTTGTGACCTTGTTGCCACGTCAATTCAACCGGTCTTAGTTGCCACAACAATTGAGTTGCCACAACAATCAATTACCGCAACAATCCATTCAGCCATTGTACCACTACTCACAATAACCCAGCTTACCCTCTTTAATCGATTTCTTCTTTCTATTTACTTAGTTTATTTTACTTAATATTCATCACCATCAATCTATTTCTTCTACAATGCAGTAGCTGAGCAAAGTGGCCCAAACCAATCCCTGTGGAGACAATACTTGATACTTATCACTTTATTACTTGCTACGTGTATACTTGCACTCTTTGTGTTGCATTCAAAACACGCAATAAGTTTTTGGTGCCGTTGCCGGGGATTGTCAATTGGTGTTAGTTATTTTTGTTATTGCAATTTTCTTATTATTCTTTCTAACATTTCTTTTTGTTTGTTTTGTTTAAAAAAAATTAAAATTAGGTGTGCTATCAAGTGAAGGAACATCAACATAGGAGGAAATAAACATCGATCTATTCGAGAGTTGATGTGGGAAGATAGAAATCAACATATTGAGGAGTATCTTACATCCATCAATGACTACCAATACCAACCCACTAGAACTCTCCAAGAAAGACGAGGATGATTTGATCAACAAGGATGTTTCCATATCAATCTCGGCACAACTTGCAGAATTGACCAACCTGACCGCATCTATGCAATTGCCGAGAGCTGCCCAACGAGTTCATGACATCGCAATTTCTTGTGCTTATTGTGGATAAAATCATTTGTTTGGAAATTTCCCGTATAATCCTGATGCATATGGCCACATGGAGGACCATAGTTGGAACCATCAGCAAAATCCTTCATGGTATGATAAAAATGCTCAATTTTTTTACCATAACAGTTTTGCTACTGTAGTAGATATGCCATTGCAATATAGTCCTCGTCAAGAGCATTCAAATTCCTTGGAGGAAACATTTCAATCTTTCATGGTTAGACCTGATAGTTCAATTGAGGAGATTCAAGAGCTATCACATGCCATGGAAGCGATGATAGCTAAGATGGATGCACTCATGAAAGATTCAGAAGATCAATCGAGGTGATTCACATATGCCAAGGATAACATGCCTCAACAAATAATTTATAGGGATACTGAAATCCCAAGGCAAGGGGATAATGAGCAAGGCGAAGATAGCTCCCTAATGTGTGGGGAACAACTGGAACCTCTGAATCGAGAGCATGCCAATGAGAAAGACTGTCCAACATTTGATGAGCCTAAGCAACCAATTGCCATGAAAAAGGTTGAGGAGCCCGAACAGAGCGATTCTGCGACAATATTCAATAAGGCTGGGAAGAGTAATGCTACAACAAATTCTGAAGAGTCTAATTCCCAGAATGTTAAAACAACCCTGATGCTGAAGCAGGAATCTGTGGATTGCTCTTATCCACCGTTGCCACAATAATTGTATAGCCACATTCAGGATCGACAAGATGGTGATACTCTACTAATGAAATATGAGCAGCTGATGATTGAACCTTTTGAATTATTTAAACAATCATCTCATCCATTGCAGGTATTTCTCGAGGAATCAACGGTTTTTGATGTGAAGCCATAAAAAGTAGCATATGATCATTTGGGAGACGACACTTTTAGTGATGCACCAACATCTCTATTGATGGAGATGTTTGAAAAGTGTAAAGGAAACATTGGTTGGATGAATAGATATTTTTAGAAAATTGGTCATTCCCTTGACTTACACTGAATTTTAGAAAAAGATTGCCACGACAATTGGCTAGAACAGCAATTGCCACGACAACGAAGGCTACATCCAACCATGATGGAAGTCAAAGATAATGAGGTACTTAAATGGTTGAGAGTTGATATAATTTTTCCTATTAATATATTCTTGCCTTCAGGAATAGTAACAAGGTGGAGAGTATGCATGGAGTACAAAAGAACAAGAAAAAAAGACGTCTCCACCATGGTAGTGCACATAGGAGTGGTTGCAATCATAATAGCCCAACTCTTTTTGGGCAATATTGTTACTCGATGGAGGGTACAGATGGACTATAAGAAATATCAGAAGTGACCCTCATCAAGTTTTCTTTAAGGCAACCCTATTCCTTTCAATTTTTATTTTATGTTTATTTTGATTTTAGTTTTTGTTTTGTTTTCCATTTTAATAAGACCAGGATGTTAAAAAAAAGCCCAGACAATCAGACTTGTCACGACCGGGGAACATGCATGGCAACTACCCCGATCCCAGAAGAACTCTTGAGCTCACTGATAAATCGATTAGAGTTGATTAAGGCAGAGTATCAGCTCTTGTGGTACTACATCAACACCCATTGAGCACGTTATACTGGAGAGTGATCTGAATTGTAGTATACCTTCTCCAAGGTTCCCTGTTGAGTTACTTTCCCAGGCAACTGAAGCTGGCAATTCTGGACCAGCTACGAGTGGCATTGCCGCAGTAACCCCTGCATTACACAAAGGTAATAAACTAGTTCAAAAATCATAATGTACTAACTCCTATTTTGAATTTTCAGAATTCCCAAGACACCACCTTTGCACCATTAAAGTCCCACCTCCAGATGTGCCAATAAAGCGACCATTGAAGCATAAAGCTTCGATCTCAGAAGAAATAGCGAATGAGGGTAGGTCGATTGAGGAAGTTGAAGAAATTGGAGAGCGTAAGCATGTACAAGATCCACAATCAGTGAGGCGAAGTCGCATACGCCTCAAGCAAATGGCCCAAGGGACACTACGAATTCAAGGTGACGACCTCTCCAATTAACTCATTTGCATTTAATTTTTTATTTATTTTGTATGCATTGAGGACAATGATTTCTTCGAGTTAGGGGGGATTTTTCTTTGTTTGTTTCATGATTAGTTGTATTTGCATTCATTTGTTCTTAGTTAGTGTCACTTGCCATGATAGTTTGCCTAACTAAACTAGTTAATAACCTGCTGTGATATGATTACATTTCCACGACATTAGGTTAAGAGAACTTTTGACTCTAGGCTTAGCATGGAAAGTTGCTCAGGATTGCGTTATGATGCAGCTTTAATAAACACTGTTGCGGTTTGTTAATTTAGGAGAACCTAGTGAACCTTAGGCAAGAAATATTAAAAAAATGCTAGAGGTGCCCCACTGGCTCTAGCCAAAAAAATGATGAACAATGAACCTTTTCTAGAGGTGCTCGAATCTAGCTCTAGTCTTAGGAATTTAAAAAATGCCCGAAACTGGCTCTAGTCTTAGGAATTTTAAAAAAATGCTAGAGGTGCCCAAAACTGGCTCTAGTTAGATTGCTTGCATCGACAAGTTAATAAAACTAAGGTTTTGCTTGGAACTCCTATGATTAACTAGTTCATGACTACGCACACACTTCACTTGCATCATACTGAATTTTGAGTAATCTTTCGATATTTTGCCTAAAGTCACAAAGGTAATTAAATCTAGTTGCCATGGTTCTGAGGATTGAAGTCAGGTATGCAACTTGTTCATGTTTGGTAAATGCCTTGGCAGGTAATTGTTAGTGTTTTGCATTGCTTGAGGACAAGCAATAATTCGAGTTTGGGGGTGTGATAAGTGTGTAAAAGTACTACATTTTACACCATGTTTACTCATATTATTGTTAGACTTAGGCCCATTTTAGTTGCATTTGTAGTCATTCATGCATAGTTTCGTAGTTCCTCTACTCATTGGGCTTGGCTTCACATTTTATTAGTTTTTGTGGATAAATCGATGCTGGTTTGCTTTATTTTGTGCAAGACATGATTGTCATGGCAAGTAGGGATTGTCATGGGAATTAAGGAGAATACTAAAGGAATTGCCATGGCAATTAAGGAGAATGCTGAAAGAGTTGCTGAAGTTGATTGTCGCGACATATCTGGATAAAACTGGATAATTCCATCCATTTTTAGGATAAATACGAAAAGCAAGGGATAATTCCCCTGATTTTGGATTTACACGCAGAATTGGATAGAGATAAATGATCAGATTTTGAAGAGTTTCTAGGAGATAGAGATAAACGAGATTAATTATCTCTTATTCAAATTAATTTATGCTTATTCCTATCCTCATCAACAACAAATCTGATCACAAACTCTCCTATAAATAGAGATCAAATCACAACTTTGAGGGGAGAGTCGATTCTAGGGAATTAGATTGCAAGATCTATCACGCACGCATCTTTTCTTCTTTATCTTTTTATGCGATCCATGACTGGGTTTAATTTCTTTGTATTTTCTTTTTATGCAGCCATGAACTAGTTTAAATTGGCTGGGGTTATTTGGGTTTTATGGTATGATAAACGATTAGATGGTTTAGGTTTTTGATTTTTAATAAATTCAAAGTTTGTTCATTCTTGATTTCTTATTTTTTATCTAGAGAGAATTGAGAGAGGATCTCGAGTTTTATCTATTTATCTAGACTCGGAAGAGTTAGATTCATGAAGCGAATGAACAAGGTTCTCATTCAAACAATCGTTGGTGGGAACTAATCTGCCTTAGGGATAAGGATCGGATTTTAACGGCTAAGAGGAGTGTAAGATCGGTTGTTGTTCACCCAAGGTTAACGCAGGAATGTGTCACCAGGGCATGCACAATTAACTAGTTCTTCGGTTAGGGATAACAAGAAGACATTGAAGAACACTTTGCCGAGCTTTGAAGGAGGAAACCCAGTTACCATGGCATTCAAACCAGTCCCAGTTGCCGCGGCATAAGTTGTGACCTTGTTGTCACGTCAATTCATCCGGTTTTAGTTGCCACAACAATTGAGTTGCCACGACAATTAATTGCCGCAACAATCCATTCAGCCATTGTACCACTACTCTCGATAACCCGACTTATCCTCTTTAATCAATTTCTTCTTTCTATTTACTTAGTTTATTTTACTTAATATTCATCATCATCAATCTATTTCTTCTACAATGCAGTAACTTGAGCAAAAAGGCCCAAACCAATCCCTGTGGAGATGATACTTGATACATATCGCTTTATTACTTGGGATGTGTATACTTGCACCATTTGCGTTGCACTCAAAATACACAACAATCTGATAGAAAGTAATGCAGATATGAGGCAATGCCTTGAAGTGGTCCCAAAAGAAGCGAGAGGCTTTTCTTTTGAAGGTTACACATTAGACATACATGCCGAAACTCATGCCAATATCGAGATGAATGAAATATAAAAGTTGAAAAGACAAATGGCTGAGATCATGAGTATGATGACCACCATAGCCAAGGGGAAAGAGCCCGATATACAAAGAGAGAAAGATGAACTAAGTGAAAGCCAAAATATATTGTCCAGTATTCAAGATTCTATAACTGAACGAGCCGGCTGTAGTAAGCTCAAGGGATTGTGCACTGTCATGATCGACTTCAATAAGACCCCCTAAGATGCAAAGGTAACAAGCTCAAGGAGAATGGTGATGAGCCAAAGAAAAGCCCGAAAGGAAGAAGCTAGAAAGAAACCCACATTTCATATTCCAATAGCATATATAGGGTTGCTTTCGATACTAATCAAGGAAGGTCTTATGACTCCTATTCAGTGAAAGCCAAAGCAGCCCTCTTATCCTAAAGGTTACAACATCAAGGCCATATGTAACTATCCTCTAAGAGGTACGGGTCATACTATTGAGAATTATTGAGATATGAAGAACAAAGTCAGAAACCTAATTGAATGAGGGCTACTAAGTTTTGAAGAAGGAAATCCCAGAATTTCCAAAAGCCCAAGCAATTTGGAGCACTAGAGTATGCAAAGATGAGTCAATATCCAACACTCGTTATCCAATGCCAAGGTCAGAGTTCAAATTCTAGTGTCCAGTCTACGAAATCATCTTTGGTTGGTGGCCAAAAGTTGAGAACTAATGGCCCTTTTAATCCCATACCCATTTCATATGGAGAATTATATTTGCAGTTACTAGAAGCACGATTGGTGGCCTCATGTCATCTCATGCCTCTACAACCTCCATACCCCAAATGGTACGACATCAAAGCTTATTGTGGGTATCATGCTGGAATTATAGGGCATTCCATTGAAAATTGCATTGCCTTCAAGCGTCAAGTTTAGAACCTCCTAGATTGTAAGATGTGGAAGTTCGAAAAGGAGCATCAACATGATTCGACTACTGTTTACCCAACTGGAGTAAAACCAAAAAAGTTCGAAGAAAATGAAAAACAATCATTTAGAACATGTTGCCCATGTCAACATATTGAGGAAAGAAAGAAACAATCTAAACAAAGAACTAAAAAGTTTGCAAGATGACTACTAAGAGTTTTGATTAGCATTCAGAGATGCTGGTTTGGGAGATACTCCAAATCAATGGAAGAAAAGGGTTATCCAATTAAAAAATGATGCTGAATATTGGAAGAAAAATGTCAAGGCCAATGAAAATTGAGCTAAGACCTTATCTCTCAAACTACAAGCAATGGAAGATCAGTGCATTGCCCTCAAGAATGAGTTGAGGAGTAGTCAAGCCAAGTGCGAGGTTTTCAACATGAGAATGCATCTGCGTGAGAATACTGTTGCTGAGTTGAAAGATAGTTAGACTGAAGTTGAAATGCTAAAAAAGCAAGTAGATGAGCGTAACAGGGTTCTACTATGTATAAGGATCTAGTGGATGATCTTAAGAAAGCCTTACAAGAAAATAATGAGAAGTGGTGTTGTTAGCTTCAAGAGATGAAGGAAGAGATACAATAAAAAGAAAACCACATGAAATATGTCATTGTCGAAGCACAAAAAGTGGATCGACAAGTGGTGGACTTGGCTGATATAGCAATTGAACTTAGTCAGAATGACGATACATTCTCGGATCATGATGAGAAGCAACTTGGCTTTTGAGAAAGATAGATAAGCTATATGCTAGGGCTTGATATTATTTGTAACTTTGATACATGATGTAACAAGACCCTTAATGAAAGTTGTCTTACGATGGTTACTCTTTGAATCAATACCTTTTCTGCACATATGTCTATAGCCAACATTGCATTTTCATTGCATTTTTGTAGCGTTGCATATCTATTACATATTTAGCAACATTGTATCTACAAACTAAACCTGAATCATTTACGGGTTCGATGGCATTAATCCAAGATTTGGTTGGAAATCTAACAAGTTTGCTACCAACATGGATGATGAGAAGAAAGTGATCGAGCAACCTCAAGAAGGTCTAAAAGAACAATTGCAAGCATAATTGTCCAAGATGAATCAAGATACAAAAGACCAAATATTTAAGTCCTTACAAGAAATGATAAACCAAGTAACTCAAGCATCGATTGCAAAAGGTGTTGATAGCACCCCACCAAGCTGGCATATTATTTCCAACAAATTATTCTAGGGCATCCAAATTGAATCCAAGGATGAGTCATGATAAACCTTTCATCTCTAGATTGGACAACCATATAGAAATAATGAGAATAGAGCTTTCTAAGCAATGCGAAGATAAATTGAAGAGCCTTGAAGAAAAGTTCAACTCAATAGAAAACTTTTCATATGAAATATGATATTTTCGCAGGCATAAAGTAAATATTTGGTACATGGTAGGGTATGAACCGCCCTAATGTGTTTTGTTTATGATAATTTTATTATCATACATCAATGGTATGTCATAGAATAATTTATGGTATAACAGAGTATGAACTGTTCAATTATTTTAATTTATCGATGATGAGTTATTTACCATCTACAAAATGATATATTGCAAATGTAATGATATTGTTTTATTGCCCAAGATTACCATTGAGAGTTACAGTATAGTGGCATGCCACAGTCTAGCAGCTGCGCCCGACACTTTATGTGTCTAGTGATTATCGAACTTTATGGTCTATTGATTATCGGTCCTTATGGCCTAGTGATTATCGGTCTTTATGGCCTAGTAGTCTGGGACTACACGACTCGCATACTTAGTTTCCCTCACATGTATGTCTTGGGCTTAGTGAAAAGGACTTTTACAAAATGATTTTTAATGTTATTCAATCTTTCTATAAAAGCAATATCGATTTGAAATGGGTTTGAATAAGAATTGTCTATACTATGTTTTTAAAGTTAATTACTTATTGATTTAATGATTACATTATAATGTCTCACTAAGTTCGTACTTAGCGTGTGTTTTGCCTGTGCACACGTAGGTTGATCGATCTGGTTCATAAGCAGCAGCATTTTGCATCACCTCGGGGACGAGGATACGTTACAAGTTATCACAGTAATATTTTGACATCCTATATGATGTTTTTGATTAGTGGCATGTATAATGTTAAACATGCGTATTTGTGTAAATCGAACTTTAATCACTTTATGGTTTGTAATGTTTATAACTAAAGTATGGTTTAGTAAAACTAATATGTGAATTGGAATGATTTATGAGTAGTTAGTGGACTTATAATTGGAATAGGTTGAAACAGCCCAGAAAATCTGTATTAGGCAGCAAATTTGAAAAATTGTCATAAATTCCATAAATCAAATTAGAAGGTGAATATTATATGTATGAACTATGAATTGAGTCTAGTTCCTTTTAAAACAAACGGTAACTGATTTTGAGGTCTGTACTAAAAGATATGAATTTTTAATCGATGAAAGGTCAGAAAACAGGGAAGCCTATTTCTTAAAATTCTGCACTGTGCCGTGAGTTTGTGATTTTTATGAATTTTTGTATAATGAATGTGAGTTATTAATTTATATGGTTAAAAATATTAGTGAATCTAGTTTAATTAAAAAAAATTAAAGAATGAATTTTTGATGTCTATAAAAATTTATAAAAAGTTTTGTTCAAGAACAGTACAGGCTACCAGTTTAAGTTTCGATAATGGAAATTGTTTTAACTTTGTTTTGTAACATCACCGACTCCTGTTTGGTAATGAATACGGGGAGGGGTGTTACAAGTATAGTTAAAAACCCATATCATCAGGATAGAACAAAGCATGTGGAGATAGATCGACAGTTTATTTCCGAGAAGGTTAATAGTGGAATGGAACAACTCAGCTTTGTGTCTTCCAAAGATCAACTTGCTGATATACTCGCCAAGGCCCTTCCAAGAGCTACTTTTGATGAGTTCTCATGCAAGCTAGGACTATATAATATATACTCTCTAGCTTGAGGGGAGGGTAGATTATAGTCAAACAAGAGTTTTATTCCTATTGTACTTAGACGTAGTTTAAATTAATACTAACTCTATTATAGTATAGATAAAGACAAGGAGGATGTATATAGTATGTAGGAGTCTTTGTTACATTGGAACTCTATTTAAAAGTCTTTAAAAGACTCTATTGTACAGTTGATAAACAATAATAAGATACAAGAGAACTCAGATTGAGACTCTTTCCTTTATCCTTTTCTACAGTTTATACTCTCATATATATTTGTTTAAGGTTTGTAATGGATGAGTTCTTTAGTCTCAACTTTAGGCAAATATCTGATTATATCTGTTTATGCTTCTTAATCTGCAGGATCATGGAATCTTTCGTGATGGTAATAAGGAACTCACAGAATCACAAAGCGAGCTATACAAAAGAACTCTATCCCAAGATATTAACCGGCTTAATGCAGTTGTTCTTGAGGGAAGAGCTGTAGGTAAAGGCCTTCCCTTAAATGTATCTACCAGACTACCACTGCAGAATTTAGTGTTCTTTTTTCTTCTGTTTTTTCATGCATATATATTGTTTATTAATGTCTTGGGGATGATGTACAATTTTCCTTTTTGAAAGCAGCTATGTCCTATTAAATTGCATCTATTCTTTGAATTTGAATGTAGGTGTGCAGTTGGAAGACACAAAGGCTTTAGCAGAACACTTGCTCAGTCAAAACGGGGTTTGTATTGGTTTTGTCCTAATTCATTTGACAACTGTGGTTTATGCTGCAGAATGGGTTCTTATGTACTATCTTTGCATTAGAATCATCAAATAAGGGAGAATCTGATGGGGATACAAGTCGTGAGAGGTTAGATTTGTTATCAAGGATGACTGAAATAAAGGATCTTCTGGGATCTAATAATCTTCCACTAGCACCACTTTGCATTAAGGTGACGACTCTGATCTTGTGGTTTTGATAGATCACTTCTTTGTAGACGTATTATTTGTTTGTGCCCAAAACCAGGATCCCCGGGATTATTTTGACTCACAACAAGCCAATGCACTTAGAACTTCTGGAGATGCACTTGGTGGAACTGAACAAACAAAATGTAGTTTGAGCATCCAGGAGGTGTATGGTTCTTTAAGGGGGTCCATCTCATCGATCAAAGCTAGGGGGTTGAAGGAACCTATTGTCAAACCTGAAGTTGCTTATCAGGTAACAGCAATATCTTTGAGGTGCTTGTTCACAATTGAAAGTGGTGGAGATAATAACTAAATGTAAAACTTTATGATGCAGGATTTTGATGCTTTGACTAATAGTATTTCAACTACCAAACATAATATTGGGAAAAATCCTCAAGAGAGTGTTCTGGACAGACTACCAAGGAAAACTAAAGAGGAGCTATTGCATGTGAGATTCCTTTGTTATTGTAATTGATATAGCTGCTTTTTATACCACGGATTTTGGAACATTATCTGTTCTGCCTTAACTATTAAGGCTGTGCTTTTTTATTCTTAATTTGATAATTTTATTTCTAGATTGCTTATAGAAAACTTCTCTATTTTTACAGCATTGGACATCAATCCTTGAACTACTTAAGCATTTTTGGGCATCATATCCTATCACCTCCGCTTACCTTTATGCGAAGGTAAACGCTGATCTTATTCCTACACCTGGAGCTGGCTTACCTTATTAATGAAGGTTGATGATATTTCCTGTCAACAGATGAATATTCAAGTTTTATATAATTTTTCAAAGTGGGGGAAAATTATGCTACAAAAAGAAAAGAAAAAAACTTTTTTATTTAAACTAGAAGCAACGCAGTTTTTTAGTATTTCCAAGTAAATGCTGTGTATTAAGTTATGGAACATTGTACTGAAAGCATTGCATTCTAACATAGCATTCTTAATATTAAATCTCGATGTGATCGACTTTACCTTTATTTTATTTTTTCCCTTTGTTGATAAAATTAGCTTTTCCAGTTTATCTATATCATTTATAAGTCTGCTATAAAATTCCAGGAGATTAAGGGTTCTGTCCCATCGGAGCTTCGGCATCTGGTTTCCCTCCTTGTTCGTGCAATGCATCAGGTGAGAACTTTTCTTAGTTCTTAGTTCAAGTCCAGAAAAATGAAAGGGAGAATACAAAGAAATATTCGAGTAAAACTGCTAGGCAGTAGTAGCTGCACTTGTTCTCGTGAACTTTGGGCTTCAAAGTTCTACGGCTTGGGTGTTTGCCCATGTGCTGGTTTTGGAACTTGGCTGAATCTTGCGCTCGGTTTGTGCTAGTTCCATTAGTCGCAAGAGCAGATGGTATTAGCATTTAGCAGCACATGCAGGTGCAGCCACGGCTCGTTCCTATGACATGAAATTAGCCATAATACATCCATTCTGGAGCCAGCAGGATATGCCTATTATGGCATAATATTAGTCGAAGTTGGTTTTATTAGGTATAACTATTTTCTGAAGTTCACTCCCGTCGAATGTGACCTGAGACAGGCTCTAGATGCTGCCATTCAACATTATGAAGCTAGCATGCAGAAGAGATCCACGCAGAGTGGAGAAAGACCGAATGGAAACTTCACCAGTATCACAATACATGTCTTCTTCGTACATCCAATGCGGTGGGTGTTATCCCGAGCAGGCTCCCAAAAGAGAGCCTGAGATCAATTTCGTCATGGATGAGGTTTTAGTTAAACGAACTTCACAATTGCACATGCAACATTTTCTTTCAGAAATTACTCAAATGAGAAGAGCCTTGTTCATCTGTACCGAAAGAATACTCTTATGGAGCCCGATTGGTTGAAACCATAGGTGGCCATGAATGATCCTTCAAGCCCGATTGAGCTCGACCTCTAAGACTAAGGCTTTGCTTGGTATGAATATCGAAACGTGGAAAGATATAAAAATTTGTTAATCAAATGGTTTTTATAATTTCTTAGACTTGTCTGGGTTGACTATTTTCTATTCCATCATTTGTACCAAGCAAAATCTCAATCGAATAAGTGAATTGTTTTTGTAATTTCTTAGTCCTGTTTGGGTTGACTATTTTTAGTCCTTTTTTCATATTTCTGACCTGAGAAACAAATGAGATTTTTATTTTCTTCTGTACAAAATAATATAGTAGAGATTATTATCAGCCAAAACCAATCGCGGGAGATGTTGTTTATACGTGGTTAAATATTAAGACATTAATGTCAAAAATTATTAAGAAAAGTACATTTAATTTTTTAATAAATACTATTTTATATAATAATTAAATACATTACCAATTTAATCGATTTTTTTATAATTATATGATTTCATTTAAACATACAATAATATATAAAAATGACTTAAACTTTTTTAAAAAATATAAAAAATTGTCATTTACTATATCAGTTGTTAGTCGACTTTCTTCCCTCTAAAGAGTGTTTCTTTTAACAAGGTTTTCTTCTAAGAACTACTTTTTTTTTATTTAATTACTAACATCCGACTTATAAACCGATCAATTTAGAACATGTTTTACAAAGGCTTAAAACGGGGCCGGCCATCCTAGCATATTTTTTTTTTCATTAACAATATTTAAATTTAAATTCCTACCTTGCATAAAAGAACTAGCGCTTCAACCTGCTAGACCAACTAATTATTTTTTAAGAACTTTTTTTAATAAAACATCTCTTCGTGGAAGAAAAAAGAAAAGAAAAAAACGGGCTCAAAACTTTATTAGGTTCGATAATTATGCCCTTTTTAATAAATGCGTCATGCAAAAGATAAAAATTCAAAACAGATTAATTAATTATATGTTTGGTAACAAAATGTCATTTTTCTTCTAAAAAGTAATAATTTAATCACTCAACTAAAATTTTGTTACAAATAGACAATTTTGTTATTAAAATTAAAATATGACATGGTATAATAACAATTTTAGCCTATAAAATTTATACATTCAATCAATTTGATCTTAATTCAAAAAATAATTCAACAAATGTAACCACACATAGTTAAAAAAATTGGCATAATGTCAAAAAATGCCCCTAACGTTTGATTGGATAGTCACTTTAGCCCATATTCTAATTTTCATTTTGGATCAAAACGACCCATCCAATAGATGGAAATTGTTAGTAAATTGAAGGTAAACAACTTGAAATGACTAAAAAGAATAAAAAGTCAGCGAAAAAAATAATTTTATTTTTTATATAATTTTATAAAATTATTTTTTAGCTCATGTGTCATTTTGTAAAGTCTACAGTTATCTATATGACACTGCTACGTCAGTGTGTAGTGCCATGTAGGTTTGCCACATCTTTTTAAGTCATTTATTGTTAGTTGAGTATCAGTTTTCATCCACAGATGGGACATTTTGACCTAAAATAAACATTGAGAGTTAAAGTGCTTTAGAAAAAGAATAAGGTCCAAAGTGACAATCCAGTCAAATGTTAGGGCATTTTTGGTATTGTGCCTAAAAAATTTGGCATTACACCATCCAACCACTTGTCGAACTACATGCAGATCGATAACCAACAAATGTGATAACTCGACGGACACAGTCACTTCATTGCTAGACAATTAATAGACTAATGGAATAAACTCATTATAAGCTTAACATTGTCTACTAGTAGACACAATCACTATTCACTTCACTAATGATTTTTAAATATGAAGGGTTAAATTTATTGAATTATTTCAAATCATGACCAAATTAATTGAATGGATGAGTTTTGGGACTAAATTGTTATTTTATCAAATTGTTTGTTCCAATTTTAACAACAGAGTGACATGTTTTGTAACAAAATTATAATGAGTGGCAAAATCATTACTTTTAAGAGAAAATTGACTTGTTTATTACCAAATCTATAATTAAATGGTTCATGATGTATTTTACCCAAGAAATTGTAACTTCCTTACAAATATACTCATCTTAAAAAAATAATTTCCTTACAAAGACCTTGAGAATCAAATTTCCACTATCAACTAATTGTAATGACTCGAATTTCAAAATTTGAGGGTCAGTTTTACCCGAGCCATGGGCCTCGTGTGTTTGTGCCGAGTTGTTAGGTCGTGTGGGAATCCTTAAGATATTTTAGTGGGCTTTTTAGGTTGTTGGGCTAGTGGTTGGTTTGGGAGAAGGAAAGAAGGGCATTAATGTAATTCACCCCTTAAGGGAGGGAAAGGCTAATCTCCCTTTAATGTTATGTAGATTTGAAGAATGGTAAGATCACCCTTGTAACACCCTGATCCTGACTCGAACCCAGAGTGCTACTTTAGGGTCACCCAAAAACTTACCTATCAAATTTCCAATTTAAAACCATAAGTTCAGCTATCAAATTTCCAAGTTTAAAACACCGGATATCAAAATAATAATTCAAATAGAGTTACAGACTCAATAGTGATAAGGCCCTATGAATACATTAGCCCAAACTAAAATAACTAGTATTGTACTTTGAAGCAACCACAGTGCTGGGAAATCTTTGGTGATGAACTCCTCCAAAGGAGACATGCCACCTTACGCATGAAAAAACCACACATCCGCACGCTGAGCTAACAAAGCTCAGTGGTATATTTCTACTCTACCACAATTCGTGAATATTGTAAAATAAGCATGTAAGATAAATTAGCTTAGAGAGAAAAGTTAAGGCTTCATTATCTCAAGATCATCTTCTAACCTACCCTAGCTATAGTTCTTAATTCACCTATCACAAGGTATCATTTAATCTATAACAAATCTTACATGATTCCACAAAGCCTTACCATCCTCGAGGTCACATAGCCTATCGAGTTACACGAGCTCACTTAGCCAATCGAGTTAATACATGTTATACCCTGATCACTAAGCCATAGGGTTCATAAGCTAACATTTCTAGCATTCATACAACATACATACATGCATCCATACATCATCCACATAATGTCCAAGGAAGCCCTACTTTATCCGTGCTCACACAGCCTTCGGGTTACCCATGCTCACACAATCGTTGGGTCAATAGACTATATCTGAATCACCATAGCCACAGATACGTCCTAGGATCATTTTAGCTACAAGTAGTTTTTACCTAAGGTCACTCAGCCAATCAAGTTACTCGAGCTCACTCAGCCCATCGAGTTTATTACCTTATCTCGATCACCATAGCCACGAGTAGTTTTCTAACTGCGCCCAGATCACTCAGCCTGTGGGTACGTCGGATGTACTTGATCACTCAGCCTGAAGTACACACCCCCTTATATAAGTATTGTAGTACTGACACTAAGACATCTGGATTCTTTTACAATAAACATAAGATAAAACATATTTTTACTAGAAATCATATAAGAACTTGTTCTAAGTGGATTTATTGAAGTGTTTCATCAACGACGGTGTGTCAGAATTCCCTGTTCTTTTTGACTCTGCGCCAGTAATTCTACTATTATTAGTGAACAATAATGGAAAAATTCCTTCATATTTGTTTCATATTCATAGAGATGGGGGACATAATACACATGGATATAGTAAGTCTTTCTTGGGCTGCTTTAATGGTAGTCTTTATATTTTCCCTTTCACTCGTAGTATGGGGAAGAAGTGGGCTCTAGGGGTACTCCTAATTGGGTTGAGGAATCAAACCGTATCAATTTTTCTAGATCGTTTTGCAAAGCCTTTATTTTTAACTATTTTGTCTTTATTTCTAAATTCTTGGATTCTAGTGGAGTAATGTATTCTATGAATAATATAGATCAATAATATAGACGAATAACACCCTTTCAATCAAAATCAAACAAACATTTCAATAATTCCCATGTTCGTTTTGCAAAGCCTTTATTTTTAACTATTTAGTCTTTATTTATGCCATGCTTTATTGACTCATTTCATATCATGGATCAAAGAAAAGAAGTAAAATTCAAAATCGGCAAGGTATGCCCTTTTTTCGAAACAAAATACGAAGAAAAGTTACCATAGAACTCTTTGGATCATCTGTCAACTGCTCAATGAATTACTTCTTTGGAATGGTAAAAAAAGAAACCCAATTAATCTTTTTTTTAATTAATATATGCCTATTCCATTCAAATTTTCCTTCATTTCTGATTATTTTCTTATTTTCAATAAGAATCTCGGTATCCATCAAAAGAATCAAATCCAAGAAATGAAAGAATTAGAAAATCGTAAGGCCTTTCAAATATTTCAGATTGATTAAAATCAACACAACTAAAATAGATCAATCGAAGAAATAAAATTGAGATACTATGTATAGTACATATATTTAATTGATATCGACATGTATGAAGATACATATTGTGGATTCATCTATATTAAGTATATTAAGCTTGTATCTTTATACATTACAATAATAGATATAGTTAGTATGGTAGAAAAAAATATGAATCTTTCTACCATACTATCGAGTTTTATAGGATACTGCTAATTCTAGTCCATTCATTTTATTTAAGACGTGAAATTGGAATCCTTTTTTTCTTAAATCCTTGATAAAAAGTCAAGTTTCATTTAAATTAATCACTTTGACTGACAATTTTTACGTATATTATAAGTAAAAAATGGTAGGAACTAGAATGAACAACGCTGTAGCAATAAATGCGAGAATATTTACTTCCATAATTTCATTGTTTTTTTTCCTTCTCTATAACTCAAGATTTAATCCCATAGAGATGATAAATTTGTCTCTTGTAAATTCAATGCAATGACTTACATTTCAATGACATCGAATCGGATCAATATTATGAATAACAATATCTAAGCTATCAAATCGATTCACCGTCGAGAATTGAATAGTATAACATAGGAAGATCTTTTATCCACACCGAATACAAAAATGGATTCCTGGTCCAATCAAAAGAATTCATTTCCTTTATTTATATATTCTTTTCCACTCTTTCTTTTCGATAATCTACCGTCTTCCTTGTACAATCATCTGATGTATCATCTGACTACTTTCCACTTTCACCGTTTACAAATAGTTTACAAATAAACCCCAACAAAAAATAGAAAGGAAAAAATAAAAAAAAGATATTGTTGGGAATGAAATTCTATCATTTGTATCCCCTTTGACAGAAAACAGAGGGATCGATTGATGTATTTTTTTAATTGTATCCATCGGGACTGACAAGGCTCGAACCCACAGCTTCCGCTTTGACAGGGCGGTGCTCTGACCAATTGAACTACAATCCCAGGGAAATAAAGAAAAGCGTACATCATAGATAGTCTTATGATTTTATTCAAGCCATTTTTTAGATTTTTGATTCGAATCTCTGTGTTGTAACAAACAAAGGCGCGAGTGATATATTGATATCCATACGGGTATGCACTTAAGTGAGAGCGACGCGAATTACTAGTTACTAGTAATCCTTTCGTTATTGCCAAATAAATCGATCAATAATCAATTTCAAAATGAAAAAAAGAGTATTTTTTTGTTTACTTTACTCTTTCTTTTCATTAAACTTTCTATTTAATGATCCTGATATGAATATAGAGCGTTATCAAGGTCAGAATTTATGGGAACAACTAAATAAATAGAACAAATAAAAAACAAATAGCGGTAGGGATGGCAGAAAATTGGACTTTTTTTATTCTTCCCTAATTTTTTTGTTTGGCTTTTGTGGAAAAGAAAAAAATGGACATTTTATGTTATGGCGGATCAACGAATTATTGGGCCGAGTTGGATTTGAACCAGCATAGACATATTGTCAACGAATTTATAATCCATCCCCATTAACCGCTCGGGCATCGACTCAGGAAGAATCAATTCTAGGTTTATTGATAATCCATGATCAACTTCCTTTTGTAGTACCCTACCCCCAGGGGAAGTCGAATCCCCGCTGCCTCCTTAAAAGAGAGATGCCCTAAACCGCTAGACGATGGGGGCATATTTGCTTGACCGCGACCATACTATGCTCATAGTATGAACAATTTTTTTGAAATTGTCAATATAATGGAATGACTAGATCCGAAAGCTTTTTCCATCTTTTATGATTTTCCATTTTTGATTCATGATTTAGACTCAGTAAATCATTCATTTTAATCGTCACTCTATTCTATATAGAAATGAATTAGATAAATTCAATCTATTATATAATCAGATATTATAAAGAGAAACTAGATTATATTAATAATACAAAGTATAAGATCCTTTTGGGAAGTGATTGGTGTGACATAAACATAAAAAAAACATAAAAAGGGAGTTGACCTTCATTTTTACACTTTCATTCATTGATTCACTCATTATTACGATGAGACAGGCATATTTCTATCTCACACTAAGCCAGTAAATTAACAAAAAGTAAATCGAGAATTTTGGGAAGAGAGAGCAAGAAGTTATCGAAAATTACGTGTGTTTTTTTCTTCTAAAAAGCGGGTTTGGTGGACAAAGCAAATCTCTTCATCACATTTTTTGATAAATATATTAGATCTATGTCGAATTGCTAAGGTCCATGCCATGTATTAATCAAATAAATGAATTTTGTTCTGTTCTGATATGCCAATTCATTGCATTGATATTTATCAAATCCACTATCAATAAACCCCTTTTACCCTCTACACATCAAGTAAATTAGAATTATCATTCCTGAGAGCTACTAGCCACTATGAGTCAACCGCATATACTTACATATAAATAGATCTTATTATATATAAATAGATCTTATCCGTCTTCCGATTCATTCAGTAATTGAATCAAACGACCCTTTTAACTCAGTGGTAGAGTAACGCCATGGTAAGGCGTAAGTCATCGGTTCAAATCCGATAAGGGGCTTTTGACTCTTTTTTTCATAAAACTCCAGTGAAAGTGAAATAGTAGTATTCATATTGAAACGAAGAATAGGGATGTTGTTCTTATTGGTAATAAAAAACCAACTGTATATGTATAATAATTTAATTAGAAATTGTATAGTATAATTTAACTCTAATAAGTTATTATTGTAATGAGTTAGAGTAGAGTAATTCTAAAAGAAAGTTAAACATTTGTTTATTATAATGAATAATAATAAGTCGTCTCTTGAAGAGCAAAACAAATATATATTTATATTTTGATTTTGAATTAGATTATTCCAATCAAATCCATTGTAAAAAATTGTAAAGATTAGAAATCAACAAAAGAAAAAGTAAGTGGATCTAACCCATTAAATCGTGACTATATCCACTATTCTGATATTAAAATTTGATAGAGATGAAATTGGAATAGTGGATTTCTTTTTATTTCATATTTATTTGGACTCCACAAGAATCTGTCGATATTTCTGATTCAATCTTCTTGTTCCTAGGAATAAATTAATATTTTATTCTTTTCTAGATAAAGAGAAACGTTTATTTCAAGTTACAACCTAAGAGCCTTTTTCAACATCTTATCTTTCCTTGATTCCAGAGCACAACAAGATCCATTTCTATCTATATAGAATATATAGAATTTATTAGATAGAAACCTAAATCAAATTATGTCTTCACATATCAAACATTTCCATATCGATACATATGACACTTTTGTTCTGACAATGTGATGGAGAGTGAGTGCGAAAAAGTGACTTTCATTTTGAGTCTCCTATTATTAAATTTAATATTATTTAATTTAATTGAAAAATAGGATCTTATCTCTTTTTCTGATATACAAAAGTAAGTAGAAAAAGATTTGAAGTGGATTTCTTGACCCATGAAATGAAATGAAAAAATAGACTCTGAAGTTTTTTTTTTATATTCATTTGAAGGAAATATGAGAAAGAAAACAATAAATAAAAGAAAAAATGAAGGAAATATATATCAGACTATAGTAATTTAATACACATAAAAATTAGAAGAATACATAAAAATATTGATTTTATCAATCTCACGAACAAGATCCAAGAATAAGATTAGTTGATGGAGGGGGAGGGGTAGATCTGGGTGAGGATCAACCAGTAGCGAGAGAAGGGATCGCTTCTTCCTTGAATTAAAGAGTTCGTTCAAAAAAATTCATCTATCTGATTGATGAGCCATAAGAATAAACGAATTGAGTTCATGGATTTACCTAAGTCAGATTATGGACCAATGCAAGATAATATTTTTTTATATATTTGAAACCAATTAATTATAAGGGGCAGTGCACGAGAAATCAAATTATACATAAAAAATCGAATCCCCGAACGCCCCTATAACATAAGGTGCTCGAAAATGGTTGAAGTAGTTGAATAGGAGGTTTGCTATGACTATAGCCCTTGGTAAATTTGCCAAATATGAAAATGATTTATTTGATATTATGGATGATTGGTTACGTAGGGACCGTTTCGTTTTTGTAGGCTGGTCTGGCCTATTGCTCTTTCCTTGTGCCTATTTCGCTTTAGGGGGATGGTTTACAGGTACAACCTTTGTAACTTTGTGGTATACCCATGGATTGGCCAGTTCCTATTTAGAAGGCTGCAATTTCTTAACTGCCGCAGTTTCTACTCCTGCTAATAGTTTAGCACATTCTTTGTTGTTACTATAGGGTCCTAAAGCACAAGGAGATTTTACTCGTTGGTGTCAATTAGGTGTTCTGTGGACATTTGTTGCTCTCCACGGTGCTTTCGGGCTAATAGGTTTTATGTTACGACAATTTGAACTTGCACATTTTGTTCAATTGCGACCTTATAATGCAATCGTATTCTCTGGTCCAATTGCTATTTTTGTTTTTGTATTCCTGATTTATCCATTAGGTCAGTCTGGTTAGTTCTTTGCGCCCAATTTTGGTGTAGCAGCTATATTTCGATTCATCCTTTTTTTCTAAGGATTTCATAACTGGACATTGAACCCATTTCATATGATGGGAGTTGCCGGTGTATTGGGTGCGGCTCTGTTATGCACTATTCATGCTGCTACCATAGAGAATACTTTATTTGAAAATGGTGATGGTGCAAATACATTCCGTGCTTTTAACCCAACTCAAGCTGAAGAAACTTATTCAATGGTCACCGCTAACCGCTTTTGGTCCCAAATCTTTGGGGTTGCTTTTTCCAATAAACGTTGGTTACATTTCTTTATGTTATTTGTACCAGTAACCGGTTTATGGATGATTGCTCTTGGAGTAGTCAGTCTAGCTCTGAACCTACGTGCCTATGACTTTATTTCCTAGGAAATCTGTGCAGCGGAAGATCCCGAATTTGAGACTTTCTACACCAAAAATATTCTTTTAAACGAAGGTATTCGTGCTTGGATGGCGGCTCAAGATCAGCCTTATGAAAAACTTATATTCCCTGAGGTGGTTCTACCACGTGGAAACACTCTTTAATGGAACTTTAGCTTTAGCCAGTGGTGACCAAGAAACCACTGGTTTCGCTTGGTGGGCCGGGAATGCTCGACTTATCAATTTATCTAGTAAACTATTGGGGGCTCATGTAGCCCATGCTGGATTAATCCTATTCTAGGCCGGAGGAATGAACCTATTTGAAGTGGCTCATTTTGTCCCAGAAAAACTCATGTACGAACAAGGATTAATTTTACTTCCCCACCTAGCTACCAAAAACAAAAAGAGTTTCCTTTTTTGTTTTCTTGATTTATTCTGTAAAGATCTAACTCCTCAAATTTTATCCCTAATTGGAAGTTTCTACGACAAAATAAACAGATTGTTGACCTTTGGAAAGAAAAAAAAGGGGAAAAGCTTTTTCAATGTTCTTTGATTTCAAAGATTTCAAAAAAAGTATTATAAATCATGTAAAAAAGTCAAAAAGCAAACAAATAGGGAAAGCCGACTATCAGAATCGAACCGATGACCATCGTATTACAAATACGATGCTCCAACCTCTGAGCTAAGCGGGCTCAAATATCAAATAATAGAAATTTTGTATCCATAGGAATTCAGCAAACTATTACGATCTTATATATTAACTATCTATTAGTTATTCATAATTACTATGAATTCTATTAGTTATTCATAATTACTATGAATTATTAATATGAATTATAGACTAGAATTTAGAAAAACTAGAATTTAAAATTTTGAATGCCATACTTAATATAACAATATAACATATTTATTATAATAAAAATAATGGTAGATTCGATCTAATATTCAATCTAATGTTGATATAATATAATAATTAAGAATATAATAATTATATTTTATTATATTTTCTTTCAATTTTAAAAATGATTTTAATTATTTAATTCTATTTGATTATTCCATTTAGTTTAGAGTTCTAAATAGAGATAATTAGAATGAAACTTTTCTAGACTAAAAAATTTGAATTATCTTCGAATTCGAAATAGAAATGAAATCCATATCATTCATAATGGGCGACTCCTTTCATTTGTCTTTTGTTTTCATTCATAAAGGCGGAAGCTAAGATGAAAAAAGAATCGACCGTTCGAGTATTCCACCAAATTGCCTGAGAAAACTGAGAGTAAGAGTGGCATATATATGTTATGGAATACCCATCCATATTGAATTGGGAATACAGAAATGATAAAATATTTTCTGATTGAACCAAATAAAAATAAATATGGGTCTCCAATAGAGACGAAAGAAGATAAACAAACAAGAAAAGAAATAAAAAGTAGGGAAAAACCCTTCGATATAAGAATCACTATCTATATCTACTAAATTGCATAAAAAGAAAGAAAATAAACAAATGAAAGAAAGGGGAAATGAGGGAGAAGGGGGGCATCCTAATGAGATCCTAATCTCAAGATACAGGGGGATATGGCGAAATTGGTAGACGCTACGGACTTAATTGGATTGAGCCTTGGTATGGAAACCTACTAAGTGATAGCTTTCAAATTCAAAGAAACCCTAGAATGAAAAATGGGCAATCCTAAGCCAAATTCTATTATTTTGCGAAAATAAACATAACCAAAAGTTCAGCAAGCGAGAATAATAATAATAAAAAAAGTAAAGGATAGATGCAAAGACTCAATGGAAGCTATTCTAACAAATGGGTTTGACTGTTGGTAAAGGAATCCTTATATCGAAATTCCAGAAAGGATGCAAGATATACCTATATAAATTATAAATAATAAAAAAATAGGTATAATAACGAAAAACTATCTCAAAAAAGACGACCCAAACCCATTTTTTTATATGCAAAATCTATTTATATGAAAAATAAAAAGAATTTTTGTGAATCGATTCCAAGTTGAAGAAAGAATCGAATAGAATATTCATTAATCAAATCATTCACTCCATAGTCTGATAAATCTTTTGAAAAACTGATTAATCGGACGAGAATAAAGATAGAGTCCCATTCTACATGTCAATATCAATACCGACAACAATGAAATTTATAGTAAGAGGAAAATCTGTCGACTTTAAAAATCGTGAGGGTTCAAGTCCCTCTATCCCTAACCCTAAAAAGTCCATTTTCTATCTATTTATTTTATCCTATCTTATTTTGTTAGGGCTTCAAAGTTCCTTCTGTTTCTCATTCATCATATTCTCTGCCATTTTACAAGCGTATCCTAGCAGAATTTTGTTCTCTTATCACATCACAAGTCTTGTGATATATGATATACGTACAAATCTCTTGAGCAAGGAATACCTATTTGAATGATTCATAATCTATATGATTACTCATATGGAAATTTACAAAGTTTTCCTTTTAAAGATCCAAGAAATTTTCATTCGAGACTTTTCATTTAAATTTTTTTTGTTTTTTTGTTTTCATTTTTAATTGACATAGACCCAAGTCATCTAGTATTATGAGGATAATGCGTCGGTAATGGTTGGGATAGCTCAGATGGTAGAGCAGAGGACTGAAAATCCTCGTGTCACCAGTTGAAATCTAATTCCTGGCATATGATTCATTTGTATGAGTATCTTCTCTACAAATTAATTGATATGGATCGACATAATACATACTTATCTAGCTAAGTATCTAGGAGTAAACCATCTTTTTATTTATTTATTTTATTTATTTTTTTCTATTTTGTATTTATTTTATCTTTTTTTAAATGAGCAAAGAGTATATTCTAATGTGTCTATTATAATGTAGTAA